>OX387275.1:4534008-5134008 GCA_947562075.1 Orthosia gracilis
TCGTCGTTGCAGCCACTAAACATCTTTCAAGGGGTTACCTCCAAAATCATTATAACCTTTGTCCTGGTTTGAAGATAAGCAAATCAACAAGGTTGAATTATATCTTGTGACCAGTAGAAGCGTTAGGACAACCCAGGCCGATAGGCATGAAGGTCTAAAATTTTCGAAAACCTTCCCATTGAAAAATGGTGCCACAAAAATCTCGCCCTAACCACCGGTAGTGCTGAAACCGGCACACGACAGGACCTTCCTATTATAATATGTTTTTACTTATCCAGTGTCTACAGCCAGCACCTTTCTCCTCCCCAGGACGAAGTGACCATAAACTACAACAAGCTGCACGCCGACCCTAAACAGGGCAAGTCCTTAGACATCATAATGAAGAAGATGAAGCACAGACTTGTGGAAAATATGTCTTCAGGCGCCGCTGATGCGCTGGGACTGTCCAGGGCTATACTGTGCAACGATACTCTGGTTGCCAAGCTGAATGAATTGAGGGAGACCGAGACCACGTATAAGAGATTGGTAGAGAATGCTAAAAGGTATACCTGTGTCTTAGTACGCATTCTGTGTGTGATTTTAGAAATACATAGGTCTCCATAAAATATTTAACATAGTCTTTGTCTAGGTTTACTACGGTTAACCTCATCTAGTCCTATCTATACTAATATATAATATTATAAAGCTAAAGGGTTTGTTTGTTTGAACGCGCTAATCTCAGGAACTACTGGTTGGAATTGAACAATTATTTTTGTGTTGGATAGTCCATTTATCGAGGAAGGTAGGTTTTATAACATCACGCTACGACCAAAAGGAGCGGAGCATACATAATTTAGGGGAGCAGGTTGCGAATAAGAAGGCGAATAACGATCTGTGTCATTTTATTTAGGAAAGCTACTTATATACAGTACAAGTCAAAATATATTAACATAAATAGGGTACATAAACAAACTTAAGACTAACACAAAACGGTGATGTAGGTAGGATGTGCCGCGCTCCCTACATTGTACGAGCGTGAGGATACAGCTGGTCGGGCCGCATTCCTTTCGCCTTGGCGGCTCGGCTAGTTCAGTATGCGCGGGCGCGCGGTTGCGAACGGCTGTGTGCGCTCCTCTAATTAGTATGAGTCTCGTAAGTATTGTGCTGCTACATCATTCCCCCGCTAGTGAAACGTACGCAGGGCTTCGATGTCCTTCCTGATCTTGTTACGTATGCTGGAGTGTCTGTGACTGGTGCTTCTGACTCAGTATTTATCCGGAAAGCTGGCTTTAGTCTGTCAACAGTGATGTTGGTGCATCTATTGCGTAACTGGATAGTGAAATATTTATCGTTACGACTAATCACTTTATGCGGGCCAGTGTAGGTCGGCGTCAGAGGTTTGCTTGATGCGTCATTGCGTAGATAAACATGTGAACAGTTATAAAGATCATCGTGAATGAATGTCGCTCGGGATTGGTTTGATTTCCGTTGCGCCTGGGCCTTCTTTAGTGCTCCATTCAACTTGTTCATGAAGTTTGAAACTGTATCGCGATGTCTTGTAGATTCTTCATAGAATTCTGCTGGTAATCGTAGTGTTTGGCCATATAGTAGTTCAGCGGTACTTGCGCCTATATCTTCTTTTATTGAAGCGCGTAGTCCCAGCAGCACTGTAGGTAGCTCATGCGACCATGTTGTAGATTGGAGTCTTGCGGTGAGTGATGTTTTTAGTGAGCGGTGCCATCGTTCTATCACGCCATTACACTGCGGGTGGTAAGCAGTGGTGCGGGTGCGGTGAATTCCCATGCGTTGCATCAATTTATTAAATAGGTCGGACTCAAATTGTCTTCCTTGGTCTGTAGTTATGGTTACTGGGCAACCGAATCTCGCAATCCAACCTTCATAGAATGCGTTAGCGACCTTTTCTGCGGTTATTTCTTCCAATGGAAGTGCTTCAGGCCATTTGGTAGCCCTGTCTATCATGGTCAATAGATATCGAAAGCCGTCAGATATAGGTAACGGGCCAACAATATCTATATGTACATGCTCCAGTCTGTTTGCTTGTTGAAAACTCGCGATGGGTGCCTTCGTGTGTTGTTGCACCTTAGCACGCTGGCACGCGTCGCATGTTCGAGTCCACTCATTTACGTCACTATTCATGGAGGGCCACCAGTAGCGAGCAGTGACTAGTTTTCTTGTCGCCCTTATGCCAGGGTGGCTAAGGTCGTGAATAGCTCTGAATGCTACTTTTCTAAAATCGGGTGGCAGGTATGGACGAGCGGTGCTTGATGACATCTCACAGGTAACGGGCTTGGCGGTTGAGTTGGGAATGGCGATCTTCTTGAATATGTACTTTCCTTTGTTTGCAAGTACTTTTAATTCTTCCTCTTGGTCTTGTTTTGTTGCTAAGTCGGTGTAATCTAATGGTGTCGGGCATGTTATTGTTTCAACTCGTGATAGTGCGTCTGCGACCTCGTTGTCCTTGCCGTTTACGTGTTGAATATTTGACGTAAACTGTCCGATATATTCAAGGTATCTTGTTCGGCGGGGCGTCTCAGACTTGCTGTTTGAAGTTAATGCGTTACACAGCGGTTTGTGGTCCGTGTAAACGATTAATTCTCGTCCTTCAAACACACGACGAAATTGACGTATTGCCATGTATATTGATAGCAACTCACGGTCATACGTGCTGTATTTTTGTTGTGCGTCACTGAACTTCTTGGAGAAAAATCCCAGTGGTCTCCACTTGCCATTGATCTTTTGTTGTATAACGGCACCAGCACATGTGTTTGAAGCGTCTGTCATCATTGCGAAAGGTTCGCTCAGTGATGGGTAGGATAACAATGCACAATTCTTTATATCTTGTTTACATTGATTAAATGCTTCTTTTGCCTCTTCTGTCCATTGTATGTTCGTTTTATCGTTTTTCTTGGCGTTGTGAAAGTATTTACTTAATTCTTTTTGATGTTCAGCCGCATGGGGTATACTGGAACGATAAAAGTTCAGAATCCCGATGAAACGACGTAGGTCTTGGATCGTTTTTGGTAACGGGTAGGACTGGATCACTTGTACCTTTTCTTCCGTCGGTGTAATGCCTTCTGGACTTATTGTGTATCCCAGGAAATCGAGTTTTGACTGGCCGAAGATACACTTAGCGACGTTTACTTTTAAACCACTGTCGTTGAGTCGCTTAAACACTTCTTCAAGCTCTCTTCTGTGTACTTCTTGGTTTTCAGAAGCTACAAGTATGTCATCGACGAATGGGAAAACAGGTAAGCCACGAAGCACGTTGTCAATATGACGTTGGAATGTTTGGCCTGCATTCCTTAAACCAAAACACATTCTAGTGAACTCGTACAAGCCAAAAGGTGTAATCACGGCTGTCTTCTTCACGTCTTCTTCTCTGTTTTTAATTTGGTAGTACGCCTTCTGTAGGTCAATTTTTGAGAAGATCTTCTTGCCTTGTAGGTTATGTGTGAAGTCATGCAGTCGTGGTACCGGGTATCGATCGGGCGTGGTTACTGCGTTGAGTTTACGGTAATCGCCACAGGATCTGTAGGTACCATCCTTTTTCAAAACCATGTGTAATGGACTAGCCCATGGGCTATTTGATGGTCGACAAATTCCTTGTTTCATCATTTGTTGAAATTCTTGTTTTGCGGCATTATATTTATGTGGCGGTTGTGGTCTCGCATTTGTGAATGTTGGCGGGCCGGTGGTTTCGATATAGTGTTCGACTTCACTATTTCCCAGTTTATTTAAGTTTGGTCTTGTGATGTCTGGGAACTTGGCCAACAGGTCGTGGTAGGGAAGCTTGTCGTCGATGGTTCGGATGCTTCCTTCGGCTTTGGGTGAAAGGAAACCTCGAACCGATAAATTGGTTCTTTTATCCACCAACCGTCTTCCATGGAGATCCACCAACAGTGCGTGGTGGTGCAAAAAGTCAGCGCCTAATATCGGCCTACTAACTGTTGCAACCATGAATCGCCAACTGTAGGCACGTCGCATTCCGATGTTGAGAACAATGGTTCGCTCGCCGTTTGCGGGTATTTGTGAACCATTTGCTGCGTACAAGTAGTTTGTTGGTGTCCGCTGTTTCTCTCGTGCCGTGGCGGGTAAAACGGAAACATTTGCGCCTGTGTCGATAAGGAATTTTTTTCCGGTTGATTTGTCGTGTACAAATAGGCGGTATGTGGATAAATCGTCGACTTCGGCCACCGCCGCGGCTTTAGTCTCCTTTAGTTTTCCGACTTCTCATTTTCCATTCCTTTAAAACTGCACGGGCTTCTGCATCGGAATGCTGCTTTGCCGAATTTCTTATGAAAATAGCACACGGCGTTTTTTCTGTCTCGAGATTTCGAGCGGGAACGGCTTCTATAATTGTGAGATCGGCGTTGAAAGCGGGATCGATTTGTTTTCAGCGCTGCGACTTCCTTGGTGATGGCTTCGATCATGCTGTAGAGTTTCTGTTCTGCAGGAACAGATATTGCCGCTATTTCGGTTGGCGACGCTGTAGTTGCGGCCTTCGACGTGGTAGGTTGATACTGGCAGGAACACACGGCATTTACCTCTTTTAGCTGTTCTTGCATCCTGTCTGCCATGGCAGCCAACGAGTCAAGCTTGGATTCTTCACTCACTGCCAACACTGTGCGGGTAGAAGCGGGTAGGTGAGCTTGCCATAACATTTTCAGGGTGTCATCTGGCATCTTGGTCCCAGCGAGGTTTCTCATTCGGCGAAGTAACTGCGATGGTCGTTGATCACCGAGCTCCATTTCGTTCAGCAGTTTTTGTAGCTGAATACCCTCGCTATCTTCATATACCTCCAACAGTCTTCTTTTTGCAGCGTCATATCGGCCGGAGTTGGCCGGTGACAAAATAATATCGCTGATCTGGTCGATGTCCTTGATCTCCAGCTGAGCCACTAGTAGTGCGAACTTGCTTTCATCGCCGAGCTTCTGGTTGTGGATAATGACCTCAAATTGGGCAAACCATAGCTTAGGTCTGTTGCTCCAGAACTTAGGTATGCGTGACTGGACGCTAATTGCTTCGACATCTTCAGGCGTCTTGACTCCTTCGGTTACGGGCTGAGACATTTTGAACGCGGGGTCACCACTTTAGGGGAGCAGGTTGCGAATAAGAAGGCGAATAACGATCTGTGTCATTTTATTTAGGAAAGCTACTTATATACAGTACAAGTCAAAATATATTAACATAAATAGGGTACATAAACAAACTTAAGACTAACACAAAACGGTGATGTAGGTAGGATGTGCCGCGCTCCCTACATTGTACGAGCGTGAGGATACAGCTGGTCGGGCCGCATTCCTTTCGCCTTGGCGGCTCGGCTAGTTCAGTATGCGCGGGCGCGCGGTTGCGAACGGCTGTGTGCGCTCCTCTAATTAGTATGAGTCTCGTAAGTATTGTGCTGCTACAATAAAAAATGCTGCAAAAACGGGAAAAAAAATCCTTTTTGAGAGCTTCCGTTGCGTGCTGCGTAAGTGGTTAAAGTTACGCAACATTCATGTATATAGGGTAGGTAGGGTAGGGTACGTAGGTAGCCATTTGATGAGAACGAAGCCGCGTGGGACAGCTAGTAAAAAATAAAATTTCTTATGCGTCTCTCTTTATAATATCATCAATTTAATCTATTCCTCTTGCATGCGCTCATAACCGTCTAGCGTCAATATTTTCTAAAGCACCTCGTCCGGTAACGTAATCGCTCTCATCCAGCTCGTCAGTGACCGTTGGAGATGCGCAAGTCCAGGTGGGTCGATACAGTAAGTATTTTGGCCTAACCCTGGACAGTCGATAGGGCTTCGAAGAGCATTTCGAGCCCACTGCCTTTTCAAGGCGTATGATGTGATCTCAATCACAGATATATGTAGCCCCAAAATAGGTATACCTAATTACCAACATACCTTAATCTTAATATTGACAGGCTAGCGTTAGATCACTCACTATCTCACTTGATGGTAGGCCATAGTTTAGTCGATGATGGAGCACGCTTGCCCAAAAGTACTCCATTCACTCTTGACTTAAGACTCTTGTCACATAACGTAATAAGGAAACACAAACTCTGGCAGGGAATTCCACTCCTCGGCTACACGCACAATGTATTTGCAAATCCTTTTCCATTTTCATTCAAAATCCCCGTTATCTTTCTAGAATGCTAAAGGCCTACTTCGATCTCCTGCAAACGTACAAGTCAGTGGGTGACATCTTCGCCGCTATAGGAGTGAGGGAGCCTCAGGCCAGGGCTTCGGAAGCGTTCACAAAGTTCGGTCAGTACCACCGGCTGCTGGAGAGGGATGGCATCAAGATGTTGAAGGCTTTGAAACCGGTGAGTTCAAGGTTTTTTGCTTAAATCACGAATGATCAGTGGAGTGCCCAACCTTATTAATCAAAATCACATTATGTTCCTTTTATGTTCCATTTATAATTTCGTTTTGAAAATTGTTATTAGATTAGCTACAGGGTTTTAAATTTTATTTAGGGTTGTGTAAGCCCTAACGCTACAATCTTGTTTTTTTCATTTCTCGATGGTCCCGATTAAAACAATGTGTCCGACTCTTTACACTCAGTATTTCCTGTTTTGCTTCTGAAGTGCGTTAGATTTTTAACCAGAGAGACTATTTTGATTTAAGCGATAGATTATCTAATGAAATCGAACCTAGATAGGCCTAGATGACGATGAATTCAAACCCAGCACGCAATCATTCAACCTTCTGTTCCCTCAATCTTTATTCTTGAACCCCTCTCTTTCCAAACTGTGCTTGGTTGTACTGGATCTGAAAGCCGACCGAAAAATATCTGGAAACAGCCCAATAATTAAGGAGACCTTGTTTTCCAGATCCTATCAGACATGGGAACATACCTGAACAAGGCCATCCCCGACACAAAGCTGACCATCCGCAAGTACGCAGACACGAAGTTCGAATACCTGTCGTATTGCCTGAAGGTCAAGGAGATGGATGATGAGGAGTACGGGTACAACGCTCTGCAGGAGCCATTATACAGAGTGGAGACGGGCAACTATGAGTATAGGTAAGGAGTTGTAGCCCTTTATGTATAGCTGCTTTCCTGGTACCGGGTTCGATGGGGAACTGTGTTTTGCTCTTCCGTTTGCCTTTTTCAGCAACAAACGAGGAATGACGAATTGTTAATTCTGACACGTTTCATTATGCGTACAGCTAAGGAGTGGAATTCCCTTCCTGAAATCTGTGTTTCCCAACAGCTACAATCTAGGGGTCTACAAGTCAAGAGTGAAAAGGTTGCTTCACTGTCATCCACAACATCGCTTACCTTCAGGTGATATAGTGATGCCCTCGTAGATAGATAGATCATGAGCGGAACTTGCCTAGAAATAACCTATTCACTCTTACCCACGAATTAAATACCTCTACATTGTAGCTGTCGGGAAACACAGACTCCGGCAGGGTATTCCACTCCTTAGCTGTACGCATAATAAAAGTGTTCCCAAAACGGTTTATGCGTATGGGTGGGCCACCATGTATTGATGACGCGTCGCCGTACTTCTGGTAGTCCGATGATGAAATTCCATCGCACATTCCCCGAAATGAAACCGATAAAAAAACGACAAGCTGGCAACTCGGCGACGATGTTCAAGGCTCTGTGTAGCTTTGATTTGACCAGTGCCTCATTGTCAATGAGCCTGTGTGCCCGCTTTTTAATCGACTCTTGTGCATTAAACTGGTATTTTTGGCAGATCCGTCCCAGAGATACAATACAAATTGAGGAGCTGTTCCGGCGTGAAGTACCTTCTCACCTTTGCAAGGATCGCCAACTTTTTGGCAGCCAGCTGAGCCTTTGCCTCAATGTATGAGAGATACTTACAAAAAAAAAAATGTTCTTCCAGACTAATTCTCCGTTGCCGTCAAGACGCAAGAACTCGTTTCGCTCGTCTCCGATCCGATGTGCTGGTGAAGTTGGAACTACTGGAGAACAAGAAGACCCAGGATGTGGCCTACCAGCTCAGGAGGTTCATACAGGGACTTGCTGTTTATCATAAGTAGGTAGTTTTGCAGTCTAATAAGATAGGACTGTTTGATGGATGTGTCTGAGGAAGGATCTTCCAATCATCTGCTTTACTAACAGTCTGGTTAACTTTGCTGTTGTTTTGAGAAAAAGTTATGAGATTTTTGGACTTTGTTTTTATACATAGATACAGCTTTCTATAACACTTTTAAATTTAGTGTCACCATTTTCATAACATAAATTAATATTAATGCCTAAAAAGTGACAAGGTTCAAATTATATTCAAGATATTATTAGTCCGAAGTATGTATATAACTATTGAGGCTCATCAATACACTCCAATCAAATTCTTGTACACAAAAACACCGTTATTTATATAAATCTTGACACTGTTTAGCCATTGATACAGAATTAGAATTCACAATAGGGATGTTTCCTGGGTAGGTAGGTGAACCGATGACCTGGTGAAGGTTGCGGGGATCCGCTGGATGCGGGAAGCACGGGACCGGTCATGGTGGCGGCACTTGGGAGAGGCCTATGTCCAGCAGGACCTCTTTCGGCTGATATGATAATGATGATGAAGTATCTTGTGGACAGTCTTCTATAACATCAAATTAAGTTGTCAGTAAAATTTAGTTAGCATAAATCCAATAAATTTTAGGAAGACAATTGGGATGTTTCCAGGGTAGAAAAATTATAATTCTATTTAGTCTATCAGTGAGATTATCAAATAATATTGGACACGTAATTTTTGTTTTACGAAATCAATAAAAAATGACAAAGATAAAGTGCATCAACGTTCAGGAATGGGGGCTTGTGACGTATCTTGTCAGTATAAAGTGTAGTTGCGGCGTGACGTCACACGATGTTTCAACGCATTGTCTCGTCGTTACTTTATGTTTACGCCTCCAATATTTTTTATTAATCTACTTGACGGACAAAAAACAAAATTTCAGTCAACTACCCTATATTTTAATCATTTGCTAAACAAGACGAGATTTTATAAAAATAAGGCCGATAGAATAGAAACCTGAATAAATTTTCTATTTATTTCAGTGAATCAGTGGAACATCTGAATGATAACTCAACACTATTCCCAGTTGAAGTAGACCTCTCACAAAACGCGTTTCAATACAAGTCTACTGCTCAAATAATACAGGACGGCCAAGAAGAAGACGAGGAACTGGAATTCGGCAAAGAAATCCACGAATATCATGACATTTCTGACAATGACGAAAAAGAGGCCAAACTGGTCAACAGACGTCAGACCAAAGACAATGACGACACAGAGTCGTCAGAACAACTGCTGCCCGACTTTGATAACGTCGCCCTAAGTTTTGACAAAGTGGACAAATCTGACAACATGGACAAAACTGAAAATATGGACAACTTGACTTTACTGACGGAACTGGGATTGGCTGACACGAATGTCCAAGACGATTTTGGTGATTTTCAGAATGGATTGCTGGATGAGTTTCTGCCCAAAGCTAGCGGAGAAGATAAGAATGATATTTTTGATAAGTTATTGAGTGATTTTAGTCTTTTGAATAAATAAATAATTATGGATTTGGTGTTTGAATATAACATGTCTATTATAAATAATAAAATGTTAATGAAAATATAGGTGAAGCAAATTCTGTAAAATCATAGACGAGCAAGACCTATTGAATGCGTTTCATTGCGTTAGTCATGAAACATTACTTTTGAAACTTGAGCATTATGGGCTAGGCCAATCAGCGTTAAGTTTAGTAAAATCTTATTTGAATGGTAGACAGCAATTAGTTCAAATAAACTGTGTCAATTCGTCATGGTTAAACCAGGTTAAACCTGAAAATGGAGTTACCCCAGGGCTCAATATTAGCTCCTTATTTTTGGTATACATTAACGATTTATCCCGTTTATTTGAAAACAAACTAAACATAGTGTTATTTGCTGATGACACATCTTTAATTTTTTAAATATATAGACGTACTAGTCACGTTGACGACGTAAATAAAACGCCCTACGGCAGGTTTAGGATTGGTTCACTGCTAATAATTTAGTTTTAAATGGTAAAAAAACTAAGTGCATAAAAATTGTTTTGCCGAATGTTAAAAGTGCTGATTGTGACATTATATTAAACAAGGAGAAGCTGCAATTCGTCGATAAAACGGGTTTCCTGTGGATCACGCTAGACTCAAGGTTACAATGGGGTCCTCATTTAATATCACTTGCAGGGGGGCTAAGTTCGACAGCTTATGCTGTTACAAAAATTCGTCAATTTACTGATGTAGATATCGCGAGGCTGGTCTATTTTAGTTACTTTCATAGTATAATGTCTTACGGTATCTTACTATGGGGAAGGGCTGCAGGCATTTTGTCAATTTTTATTCTGCAAAAACGGGCCATCAGGCGCCATTCTCTAAGGGAACTGTTCAAGGACATTAACATCATGACGGTTCTTTGTTAATATATTTATGAAAAAATCATGTACATGAGAATGAATTTACATCTTTTTAGTAAAAACGGCGACAGACATAATTACGTTACTAGAAATAGAGACCAGTTAGTTCAACCAGGTTTTAGACTGGCTAAAGTAGCCTCATCTTTCACGGGGTACTGTATAAAATGTTACACCACATTCCCCACATTCTAGAACTGAATGAGACGAAATTGAAGACTTATATAAAACGCACACTATGCAGACAGGCATACTATAAGTTAGGAGATTACATCGCAGATAAAAATGCTTGGCTCAGTGCTAGTCCTGCTCCACAACCAAAAGGGAAAGGGTGCAAAAACAGAACATTATTGTATTGAAGTATTGTTGGACCTGCTTAAGATTGATGTAAATATTTGTATTGTATAAAATGTTTTTTTTTTCTAGTATTATATAACTGCACAGCACATGAGTGAGTACTTTTAATACTTTGTACGTGTACGTAGTATAGTATGTAGTGCTAGTATGGGTGCATCGTCCTCACATAGGTACATGAATTTATTAATGTATGTAGATACTTATGTAAATATTGTAAAACTATTACTTTTTTGAAAGCGTAAGTATGGAGTTTATTGTCCGTTCTTCTCCATAACAAGCTACTTTTCCAAATGGACGGTAGAATCAATTGTTAATATCTACTTGTAAATTTTAATTGGTGACGTTCGAAATTGCCGCTTAATGGCCTAGTTGAAATAAATATAATTATTTGACTTTTAACTTTATTGTAGATGTAATCTTAGCTTAGATATTAATAAAATCGAATTAAAATTGTATTTTAATAAGTTTATATTTGGTAATTTCTGCAACTACGATCCATCCCATTGAAAACATTCTTACACTGATAAAAAACTATCGCTGAATGTCATAGACTAGTTTTCATCCCGAAAAAAATGCAAGGTTTCTGCGGGATGGGCCACGAACGAAGCCGCGGGATAACAGGGTACAAAAATGTTCAATAAAACAGAATAAAAAAAGTAATAATTTATTAGTAAATAAATATTTCGCAAGACAAGCGGTAATAATCTTCAAACATTTCATAAATTAGTACAACTTACATTTAAACGAAATATTCTTTATTCTGGCACACGCTTTCGTGACCCATATATTATGCTCCTTTGTTAGGACTAGTTTCATACGTGGCGACTCTTTGGGGACCAGATGAAGGTTAAGAAAGGGTCAAAGCACTGGTGTAGAGATAGGGGTCAATATGCTATGTCATTTTTTAGACTAACGCGTCACTTCGCTTCGACTGTCTGAGTTTGCTTTGGCTCTAATCGGTATGTCTTCAGCAGCTTTATTGCGTAATCAATTCGGCAAGGCAAAGGGTTAAGAGTATGAAAAATCGACCAATCACATGCGAGATGATTTCCGTCTAAGTGATTGGTCGATTTTTCATACTCTTAGCCCTTTGCCTTGCCGAATATTAACGCAATAAGACTGCAGTTCTGCTAATTCTGTTGGTTGACGATGTATCTATCATATGGATACAGCGGCTCATTTTGAGCGTCGCAAATGACAACCGAGTAACACTTGTCTCAAATCCATATTTACAAAAACTAACACGAACGAAATTTGCATCACAAAACGAACCACTGACAAAACTCTTCTAGATATCAACGTTCTCCATATTTCCAGCCTTTTAATAATAATAATGATGAATAACCCTCACTTTCACAGGCCACGGAGCAATCAGCTTCTGTTCTTTTTGTTTTTTCGCATTCTTGATATTCTGCAAATAATTCTTTACCTTCTGACTGTATTCTGGTATATTTTCATACGTTTCTGCGATTAACTTTCCTTTGTTCTGTATCTTTGGTATGATATTTAGAATGTCCAGTTTCTGGACCTTTTCGAAGTCTATGGTGTCCGCAAATTGTTTTAATGAAGAAGACGCCGTGTCCGTAATAGTTTGTAGCGTGGAAGCTGCAGTGTCTTTGATCTTGCCAAGGTCTAGATTTGCCAGATCTAAGCTTCCCAGCTTGTCTAGCGTGGCTGACGTTGAGTGGATGGCGAGAAGGGCGAGCTGGAAGAAGAACATTATTTTTAATAGAGCGAAAATTAATAGAAGTAGAGCAGTAGCTAGTGGCAAAATCTGGGGTGCATCTATGGAGATTTTATAAGTACTAATTCAATATACTCCTGATCAAGGGACATGGACATAAATTGCATGGGATCTTCATTAAGCTCAATGATGCCATTTTTACGGGTTCTTGATAACTGCCATTTCCCATCTATTAAGGAGACGAATTTGATCTAATTTGATCTAGATGTTACATGAAGCTGCTACTTATCTGATCTCCTCACCTTGATAAAGATTGACCATATTCCTTGGGATATAATATACGAACATGTGATGTGAATGGGAGGTGATGGATACTGTCTGAGGATCGATAGGACACTCTTCGGAAACTGCGCCACAACACTTTATCCACCACCTTCCAAATTCATCCTACCACACCTACCTTCCCGTCACCACTTCCATCTAAGTACCTAGGTCTTAATTCAAAATCACATAAAAATAAAACAATCCATTCTACAATACAATATTTGCACACACTAAAAAGAACTGGCCGCTTTCACACCACACCAATTAAAAAACAAAACAACACTATCACTCACCAGGATATGAGCCTTCATGTTGATTACCAGGTAAGCACTGCAACACTGGTCGTCGCGGATAACCGCCTCCTGATATAAACTAATGGTTGCACACCAATAATATTGGCGGCGGACTTATTCTGGTTGATGCCGTTCACAGGCACTTGCGTAGTCGACGAGGCTACGCAAAAAGAATTAAGGCACTCTTCGCATCTGGTGCAAAAGTTCATCGCAAGCAGCTTTGGTCTTAATCAAAACGCACAACGCTGCGGTATGCAGTATTCAGTGCCGACACCGAGCTCAAAAGCATCCTTTTTTTGGTGTGAGGAAATCGTCATGGATGTTTTCCCTTCGGGCTGGAGCAGGTAGAGGAGTGTATAAGTCTTTCAACTGACTAAATCAAACTGAACTAACTCAGAAAGAGTTAAAAAACAGACAGAGTATAAAAAATACCACCCTGAAAGTTGTCAACAAAAAAAAATCTTGTAGAAGAAAAGATGGGTAGGAAATCAAATCACATGCAGAGATAAGGGTTCCTAGAATAAGCTAATTTAGAGAGAAAACTCCTGTTCACTTGGATTAATATCTTAGCATACGAAGCTTATCTAAATACACGCCTCTCCAATTGTTCACTACTTGAGCTGAGGTCACTCTCTGCCATTCTTAAATATCGCCATATGCTCAATGCACAACATTTTATGCGACCCTGGTAATTGAGTTACACAATGCTTATGTGGCTTCCCTGTAACCTACCTTCTCATAATGTTATACGTGAGTAATCCTTCATTTTATGCGACCCTGGTACTTTAGTAACGCAATGCTTATGTGGCTTCCCTATAGCCTACCTTCTCATAATATACGTGAGTAATCCTTCATTTTATGCGACCCTGGTACTTTAGTAAATGCTTATCTGGCTTCCCTGTATCCTACCTTCTCATAATGTTATTCGTGAGTAATCCTTCATTTAATGCGACCCTGGTACTTGAGTAACACAATGCTTATGTGGCTTCCCTATAGCCTACCTTCTCATAATATACATGAGTAATCCTTCATTTTATGCGACCCTGGTACTTTAGTAAATGCTTATGTGGCTTCCCTGTAACCTACCTTCTCATAATGTTGATATTTAACTCGTCCCAATAGAAACCAAACGATATCGAACAGCCATCGAAAACCAGAATACTTCCCCCAAGGGAAAGTGTCCAACGCTTGTCCCATGCATGTATTATCAAAATTCAACGCACAATAACAGCGATTGCTTTCTGAATGACAAATTAACTGCACATAAAGATTTATAGCACTTTGATTTGTGTGATGTAATAAGTAGGTAATGTTATAGCATTTTAATTATGTTTTGGGTACTAAGTAGTGGTAAGTAGGGTGAAGTTTCAAGGTTTGATGTGATTTATTTATAGCAATGTAGTATAGTTACTTAACTTGATGCCTGTAGGTTTTTTTGTTTTTATTGATGCGCTCGTTTGACTACAATAATATTACCGTTTAAATAAGTTTCTCTGTGATATTACCTGACTCCGGCGAAGCAAAAGGGAGAGAGTGCAACCCTGGATGTATGCTACTTTGCGGAATGTATTGTAGGTGGCATACGACCACGGTTATCCTCTGAACACAACTATGTATATAATAAGTATAATATGTACGAAAAACAATGAATTATTTGTTACTCGATATGTATCGGATCTTAAATAAATTGTGATGATTTTTATGATTATTTATTCATTATTATTTAATTCATTTTATATACATATGTGTTACATTTTTAAATATTATCTTTTATACAGGGTGTCCCAGAAATCGACGTCAAGCCGTAAATGGGTGATAGACCAAGTTATAACAGTTCTGAGAAAAATACGAAAAAATATCTATCTCATGTTTTTAAAAAAATATGTTCACTTTAAAAATTTACTAAAAAAATCAATCCCTGTAATGGTTCTTTAACTCCAATTGCTACAAATCCCATAATTTATCTAATTTTTTTATTATTATGTAATCTTGAATAATGCTTGTGTAGATTTTTGCCTAAAATTTAAAGCCAACTCCTCCTACTTAGAAGAAAATTAAACTTTTTCAAAACCAAATTATTCAAATTTACTGTTTCGCCCAACTTTAACTGACTGTACTGAAAAAAAAATGTACTACGCTAGTTTGGCAAGTAACATGAAAAATTGGCGCATTTAATAAGGATTCAAAAATGGTGTAACACTTGCTAGATTACGTTTTCAATAATTGGTCAAATTTTTTTTTGTAAATAGCCTCGGTTTTTACACAAAATGTCCATACTTCCTTAAAATGACTTTAGCTTACCTAAAGCTTTGCTAAACTCCGTTTCTAGTTCGATAGAGACGTTACGTAATTTAAGAGCAAAGTTATGATAGTGACTCAACCTTTTTACTTTAAGTCAGGACCAGTTTTCTCATCTTAGAAAAAAAAACAGAAATCGACGTCAAGCCGTAAATGGGTGATAGAACAAGTTATAACAGTTCTCAGAAAAATACGAAAAAAAATCTATCTCATGTTTTTAAAAAATTATGTTCATTTTAAAAATTTACTAAAAAAATCAATCCCTGTAATGGTTCTTTAACTCCAATTGCTACAAATCCCATAATTTATCAGAACAATAACTACTGCTAATAGAAACGGAGTTTAGCAAAGCTTTAGGTAAGCTAAAGTCATTTTAAGGAAGTATGGACATTTTGTGTAAAAACCGAGGCTATTTACAAAAAAAAATTTGACCAATTATTGAAAACGTAATCTAGCAAGTGTTACACCATTTTTGAATCCTTATTAAATGCGCCAATTTTTCATGTTACTTGCCAAACTAGCGTAGTACATTTTTTTTTCAGTACAGTCAGTTAAAGTTGGGCGAAACAGTAAATTTGAATAATTTGGTTTTGAAAAAGTTTAATTTTCTTCTAAGTAGGAGGAGTTGGCTTTAAATTTTAGGCAAAAATCAACACAAGCATTATTCAAGATTACATAATAATAAAAAAATTAGATAAATTATGGGATTTGTAGCAATTGGAGTTAAAGAACCATTACAGGGATTGATTTTTTTAGTAAATTTTTAAAGTGAACATAATTTTTTAAAAACATGAGATAGATTATTTTTCGTATTTTTCTGAGAACTGTTATAACTTGGTCTATCACCCATTTACGGCTTGACGTCGATTTCTGGGACACCCTGTATAATAAAACATTTAAAATATAAAAAAAAATTTAGCCCACCGGTATCGGGAACAGGGTCCAAGCTACCGGTGGTCAGGGCTCCTGAGAGAGGAACCTCCTAACGATTCGCGCCGTTTCCAGGAGTACCGCTTTCTGGATCAAGCCCTTGATCCAGCTGCCCAACGAAAGCCTCATCAGATATTCATCGAGGCTCTTGGCTATTATGCCATTGGCTGTCACGACTATCGGCACAATGACTGCTGTATTCACATCCCACATGTCGACAACTTCCCAAGCCAGATCAAAATACTTACTTTTATTATGCGTACAGCTAAGAGTGGAATTTCCTGCCGGAGTCGGTGTTTCACGATAGTTACAATCTAGGGGTCTTTAAGTCAAGAGTGTATAGGTTACTTTTAGGCTAGCGTGCTCAACCGTCGACCACATCATCGATTACCATTAGGTGAGATAGTGGTCAAGCGCGAGCCTATTGAAAAAAAAAGACTTACTTTTCTTATCTCTCACAGCCTTCACGAGGTTCTAATGGTTCCGTGCCATTATCGCAAAAAACGGCAAAAAATCACGTTTGTTGTATGGGAGCCCCACTTAAATATTTATTTTATTCATTTTAGGGTTCCGTACCTTGAAAGGAAAAACGGAACTCTTATAGGATCACTTTGTTGACCGTCTGTCTGTTTGTCAAGACCAACGACGATATAACCACTTGACGGCGCATACAGTGCCCCGACGCTCGAAAACTATTAGTATTTTGTCGCCTATGTTAATGCTACTGCTGTACTAACCATTTTAGTTGTGTCCAATTATTAGACCTGTATGCACGCTAAATAAATACAAAATGTTTTATCTTTTTATTGCAATTATAACGCATCAAAATGACTACATGCGCGGTAAAGGGGTAGGAGGAAACATTCCAAGACATCTAGTTACGAAAAGGTTGGCATAACTTTTCATTGGTAAGTAAACAGTACGAAAATTATTTTTGATTTTATCAGATTATGAGACACCGCAGTTATCTAGTTAAAATGGTGGATGGGGTAAACCGAGGACACTTTTGAGACCCGCGTTGATGTCTTTTGGAAAAGTCTCGCTCTTTCACTAGACATTCTAATGCTTCTATCCCTTTCTCTCCCTTTGTATTTTTATCGTAAATATCTGTGCTGTTACTTTTAATAGCTGAAGTCGGTAGGTATCGATAATAATAAAATTAAATTTAATAATAAATGTATTAAAAATATCTATCTACTTTTAACCGACTTAAAAGAAGGAGGCGGTTCACAGTTCGTCGGATTTTTCTTATGTTTTATGTTTCCGGATTACTCGTAGACGGCTTGACCGATTTGGAAAAATACTTTTTGTTTCTCTATGTCCCCGACATACACATTTATTTTTGTAATTGATTGATTTTGATTAAATGATATATATATGATTTTAATTGAGTATTTTGCATAATATTAAAATCCATTTTATCGATATCGACTATTTTCTCTCAATCAAGTTGATCAACCCTAACGATAGCCATACCCACGCAACTTACTTTGAACTGACCAATTGCAGCCGCGCGTTCTACCTCGTCCCCCGGCCCGCGGTAGTGAGTCGTGTGCTTAGAAGAAATCGGCTAATAAGCTCTCTAGTGGTTATATTCTCTTTGGTCAAGACCCTTTTTCTCAGGAACGCGTGGAGGTAACAAGCTGAAATTTATACTCAGGTCTATTTTATATCAGGTTCCTTAAAGCTGTGAAAAAATCAAACTTCTAAACCAATGCAATCAAAAGATACAGCTGTTTATGCCGCAAATTTTCGACACTCGCAAGAGAATCAAAACCTACAGGGTACTTCCCGTGAATTCAGAATCTTGAAATTTGGTACGAAGCAACGTCTTATAGCACAGATAAAGGAATAATTGCGAAAACCGTAAATTTTTAGTCACATCATATAATAAAAATATTTTTAATAATTTTTAACTTACTACCCCTTTCCTCATGAACGCGTAGAGGTATTAAATTGAAATTCATATCAAATACTCAGGTCTATAATACCTTTAAGCTGAAGTTTGTACGGAACCCTCGGTGTGCGAGTCCGACTCGCAGTTTGGCCGGTTTTTTAGTATTTTTTGTTATAGCGGCAACAGAGATACATCATCAGTGAAAATTACAACTGTCTAGCTATCACGGTTCATGAGATACAGCCTGGTGACAGACGGACAGACAGACAGATAGACGGACCGTGGAGTCTTAATAATAGGGTCCCGTTTTTACCCTTTGGGTACGGAACCCTAAAAATCATTGCGCGACGCTCTAGTTGATCTATCACCAATATGTCAGGCTTATTGGCCACAAAAGTCCTGACAGTGATAATAGACCGATCCCAATACAACGTGACATTGCCTTTTTCGAGAACTGGGTCGGGCTTTTAGCTTAAAATGCTTATTGGCTTGTTTATTTTATTATTACAGCTACTTATGCTGTTTATTTAAGATCCGATACATATCAAATAGTGTTTACATAACAATTCAAAAGTGAATATTTGCTAGTTCCTTATTTTTAGAGCGTGATTTTTCAGTAGTTGGGTTTTAGTTTTTGAACATATTTGTTTATTGTAACTGATGATATTATCGACGATAAAGGGAATTTCACCATATGTAAAGTAAGTACCTACAATAGGAGGCAACTCTACAACTTCGCAACTCTAGACTCCGGGCTAGGCTGGACTAGCGGGAAAAATTCTTAAGGAAAAAACCTACCCCCAGGACAACTGATGGATGGAGGATGTGGTCTCAAATAATCTGTTTCTTTTGTTTTGTTAAGGCAGATGAATCGACGTGACGACCTATCTCATGGAGGATATCCGAATCTTAGATTTTCTGGCTTCTAACACAGATAATATATAATACTACTGTAGAGTATAGACTACCCATCAGTACCTGTCAGAGCTCTACCACAACCGGACCCACAACACAACATCTTTACGTGATTTCCAAGGCACGGAGGAGTTTAGTTACGAACTGGATAGTCACCCATCCACGGGCCGACCTCGGAAAACTTTGCTTTGCCTGGAAGATCGTCCCAAAGATCACATACGCCTGTTATTTGTTAGCCAGTAGCACCACCAAGATGCGAAAATGTCTCCTGTTAATTTGGTGTGTATGACAAGGTACCCATATCCTACAAACCAGAACCCAGCAACGCAGCTTGGCGGCATAAATATGCATGGTAGTAGTGAGTACCTACTTTCCCGGAAGAGCTCCTTCGCCTGCTGGATACCTAAAACAGCTGTTTGTGAAATTATTTGAACGAGGAAGGACGGCTTGGCACCTTGTGCATTACAATAGACTCGGTTGTAAAAATAAATGCTAATAATCCGATTTCGACATGTCACCTCGCCTGTTAAAATAGAAAAGATAGACAGGTGTATAACCCATATCACGGGGTCCCAGCGCTAACAAAGAAAATTAGGTCCAAATAAATGTCACTAGATGGCGCGATATGCATTGATTTTTTATTGAATTGTGTGTAAAATTATAATTTTCTAGAATTGATCATAAAAATTTTGTTTTTTTTTACTCAACTCTCCTAAGTACAAAATTATGGCATATTAGGCTCTTAATTTACTCAGATAAAATGCAAACTACCTATGTTTGTGTTTGAAAGGCCTTTTAAGGACCAAATCCCTACAAGAGAGGCCGGACGAAGGGACTCGATCCACCAGAACAAGATAGTCTGGTGTGGTATATTTATGGATCCAAAATGGAATCAGGTACAGGAGCAGGATATACGCAAAAGGTTACAAACGTAGCAAAAGCTTAGAGAAGATGGCAACTGTATTCCAAGCAGAAACTTAAGCCATAATAACCTGTGTTCAAGAGAATATAGGTAGAGGAACCATAGGTCAATTCATATATATTCTTAGTGTCAGTCAGGCTGCAATCAAAGCCATGGCATCCTACAAAGTGGACTCCAGACTTATTCTGGATGCTGTCCAACCCCTTAACAGACTTGGAAAGCATAACAGGGTAAGACTGATGTGGGTCCCTGGGCACAAAGGAATCCATGGTAACGAAGTGGCAGATGAACTGGCAAGAGAGGGCTCAGCAAATGATTTTGTGGGTACAGAACCATGAGTAGGCATTTCGACGTGTCTCGTAAAAGCCACATTTAGGGAATTTGCAGATCACATTTTGCTGTCTAATACCGGTTTACAACACTCCAAGAAATTCCTAGGCTCTACGTTCAAAGCCCGGGAATGGATTTGGAATATGAGCAGGGGGCAAATCCGCTACCTGCTTGAGTCATTTACTGGGCACTTTGGAACCAACGACATGCTCATGAAGATGGGTCTAACCGCGACATCTATGTGCAGATTGTGTGGGGAACATACGGAACGCATGGAGCACCTTCTGTGCACATGTGATGCACTGACTGGTAAGCGAATGAGTCTCCTAGGGGTTGGATATCCAAAACCAGAAGACTATAGGCTCATATCTCCTAGTCTCTTTGTAAAACTAGGAGGAGTATGAAGGTTCTAAAACTTCCTCCAGGAGTAGGTCATCTCGGGGACCACAATAGATCCCAATGGTTCGAAGGGTCCGAGTTATTTCTCGGCACCTCCAAAAGATAAGACAAGATAATCCTTTGGGGAATATAGGGTTGATGTTATGCATGTATGTCTATGGGTAAATCAAACAACATTATTCTTAAAATAAAATATATTATCGAACCAATGTTACAGCTTAAAAAAATGTACGCTTCAGATAGTTAGCTCTAATCCTAGTTTTATTATCATTAACAATTACTGCATAAAACAAAAGTTTGTATCTGATCTTTTGCTACTTTCAGTACTTATAGCACAGAATACAAAGGTACAGAAGACCGTGTCTATACGTCGAACGAAAACGCTCGCACACATAGACACGCTTCACGTACAGTGAGTGCAAGCGCAGTCGGCGATCTCAAACAAATGCCGGTCGCTTGCACTCCGATGTACGTGAAGCATGTCTACGTGTGCGTGCGTTTTCGCTCGTTATATGGAGCCGACCTTCTGTACTTGTGTATCGTGCTTTGCAGTGCAATCATGCCTTTATAATTATATGAACTTTTATTGCGATTCTAATCATTACTTGAAAAAACTCAGGAATTCATTTAATTCTGACATTTTTAGAGGTGAAATAACTGAAGCATTTTTTTATTAAAAAAAATACAAAAAAATAAATGGATTGTTGAAAATTTGGATGGAGCCAGTAAGTGTAATTTATGGCGCTTACTCCCAGTTTCTCAAAGGTATATTATAGATCAATTGCTGAATGTTCATTCAAAATAAACAATAAACAACAACGCAGTAGGTAACGGGCTATTGACATTATGTCACATACATTTATAGACATACAGAAACTGGGTCTTAGAGTGAGACCAAACGAACGCTGCTTCGGTCGCGTAATTTACGTTGTTTATCTCATTTAGCGTCCGAATGACACTAAACGGACTTCAACCATGCAGCGTAAATTACGCGACTCACAGCTCTCAAAATTACGCTAGTTTTTCAAGACTTGAGCGACGCAAATTACACTGAATTAATTTTATTATTAACATCTGGCCTCCTCCATATTGATAGAGATTATGTCTTAATTTCAAGGGACATTATTCTCTTAGTAGGATACAGCGATGTTGCCAACTCTCCCACTAAAATATATAACCAGCCTACAGAGAATATGCCCTCAATAATTCGGTAAAAGAAACGTGAAGAACGTGGAAGATTACATTGTGCTTATTTATTCTTTAATACAAGATATTTGGAAATAGAATGGTATGCTCACGTCATCGAGTCAGTGATAACACTTGATTTACGAAAACCAGCCTTACTACTACGACTTGAAGGTGCCAATTGCTGTCACGACCGTTCTGGTTGACAGAACGAAGTTTTGAAAACGTTGCCAGCGCTAATAGTCACATCGTCACTTCATTTATGAACGTTATTTCTATAGTGACAGGGTTTATTTTCTTTTACCCAAGTAACAGTCATGATTTTGTCGAATATGCTATCGAAATTTTTATACGTGTTTTTGTAAATCAAATGTACTGTTCACAATCTGTCGAGAGTTTACAATCAGGCGAGATTTATTCTGAACTGAGGGTTTTTGTAATCATCCGGTGAGATATTAATGAAAAATACCTACAAATTAACGAGAAAAGTTACATCAAACTTAAAAAAATAACAAAAGTAAACAAATCTGCCACATTTCGATTTAACCATCAATATTTAGACTAAATATGAAACTTGTATATGTATAAGGCAGAGTGAATTATTATTAATTTTCTATTGAAATACGAAAAGCGAGTTCTAGTTGACATGCTAACATAATCATATTTTTACAATATTTTGTGTGAAATTTTTGTGGGGATAACGTATTTTTGACCAATTTTCGGATTGCTACAATCAATCGTTGACAATCACCCTAATTACGTAACTGTTTTGACAGCTCAAAGCAAGTGCACAAAGCACACACGCTCTACCTTTCATTTTGAAAACTCAACACACTCAACAACGTATACATTGCGTGTTTTACGCTGTCGAGTAGACGGATTTTTGAAAATATAAAGCAAAGAATGCAAGCAAAGCACACGTGCGCCATTCTTTGAAGATACACAATTAGGGTGCACATCTACCTCCCAAGCCACCATGCCTATTAGCACCACACACCTTGAAAATCTTTTTGGTTTCAATGTATCGAAACTCTTGAAGCATAGCTATACGAATAAAAATTCAAAAATTTGGCCCAAGTCTAAAGAAGTGATTCCGTAGCAGACTGCAAGCGACATGTCACCACGACACCGACTTCAAAACAAAGGAGGTTATCAATTCGACACGTATGTATGTAATACTGTTGGAAATGCACAATATTCACATATGTTACTCTATATGAGCTTCTAAACACGTGTGCCCAATTTCATAAGTGAATGTATGTTTTTTGTATGTATGTTTGTCCACGCATATCTTCGAAATTAGTAATCGTTTTCTCATTATCTTTTTATTGGATTAAATATCTCTCAACTTATGGAACAGTATACGTTTCATCAAAATCGGTTCAGCAGTTTTCGAGATATGGAACATACAACCGAACTCCTTAAGCAATGCATCAAGATGTTTCGGAAGTCGGTGTTGAAAAACGATAAAAACAAATGAGGTACAAAAGACACCGACTGCCGAAACGAAAGATTTTTTTGCACTTTTTAGTGATTTGCTTTCGAAGTCGGTAATTTTTTTGTGAAAAGGTTTTTTAGGTAGACGTGTCGCTAGCTACGGTGAGTATTTCAGCAGACGCCTACGGAATCACACCTTTACTGTGGCCTTAGTGCGAGTTTTGATACTTACTCGCTGGTGTTAACGTAAACGCCAGTTTATATAAGCGAAACTATATAAGCACCATCGGCAGCCTTATTGCGTAAGTGAATTCGGCAAGGCAAAGGGTTTTGACCCCGTCAATCGACCAATCACATAGACGGAAAGCCAAAACGCGTCTTTCGTCGATTGATGGAGTCAAAACCCTTTGCCTTGACAAATTCACTTACGCGATTAGGGCGGCTGCTGGTAGCAATACAGTGAATCTAAATTATTTCAAACAATGATTTCACATAAGCGAACATTTACGTTGCATCCGGTGGGTGCGACACGCACAGGACCGATCATTGGCGACGCTTGGGGGAGGCCTATGTCCAGCAGTGGACGTCTTTCGGCTGAAATGATGTGATGATGAATGTTTACGTTATAGAGTAAGAATAAAAACTGACAATGGTGTTTCTAACATTATCCCCACAAGAATATCGAACAAAGCGGGTAGCTATACAATATCTATAAAATATCACAAACGTACAACTCATGTGAAAAGTTTCAATCTTATGTGGCCCAGGACTGAAGCTGTGCCAATTCTTCGTCATCCTCTGGAAATGGGAGAAAGTTTAATATTAATAGTCAAATTCTTCTGTTAAATCTCAGACAGTGACGATGTTCTCTTGTCAAATGTCGGATTATCCTTCTGTCAAATATCAAAAACTTACAGTATTTAGTCACGTAATATTTTGGTGTCAAACGTCAGACATTTACAACATTCTTCTGTCAAATGTCAGACACTCGACATTTTTTTGTTGAATCTTAGCCACAATATATGAGTGAAATGGTTAAACTCGCGTCATTCTATCCTCATGACATAAATCAGACACAAACTAGATACATTTTTCTATCAAATATCATGATCATGACTCATGATGGTGTTTCGCAGTGCTGTCAGAACACGGCGAAACACCGCCCATCCATCCAACCACTGGATACACTTAGGCCCACTTGCACGAAAAACTTCACACACAGTTAGTGCAACATGAAGCTAAAAATTTTTTGTCATACATTATTGTCAATTTAATCTTATGCTAGCAACTAACTCTAGGTCCCACTTGCACAAAATGTTGTATGACATATTATCAATTTAACCTCGTGAATCGTGTTAACAGGTAACTCTGTGTTAAGTTTTTTTTTTGTGCTAGTGGGCCTTACCTATCAAACACACTCACTACACACACTCTCACCCTTTTCTCTCACTCTTACCTTGTCCATCTTGATTCAATAACCATCACACAAACTCACCCGACACACACTCTCACTCACACTCTCACCCTCTTCTCTCACTCTTACACTTGTCCGTCTTAATACACTTACTCATCACACACACTGACTCTCTTCTCTCACTCTTACACTTGTCCATCTTGATATACTTACCCATCACACACACACTCTCACCCTCTTCTCTCACTCTTACACATGTCCATCTTGATACACTTACCCATCACACACACTCACTACACACACACTCTCACCCTCTTCTCTCACTCTTACACATGTCCATCTTGATACACTTACCCATCACACACACTCACTACACACACACTCTCACCCTCTTCTCTCACTCTTACACATGTCCATCTTGATACACTTACCCATCACACACACTCACTACACACACACTTTCACTCTCTTTTCTCACTTTTACACATGTCCATCTGGATACACTTACCCGTCACACACACTCACTACACACACACTCTCACCCTCTTCTCTCACTCATACACTTGTTCATTTTGATACACTTAGCCATCACAAACACTCACTACACACCCACACACTCTCACCCTCTTCTCTCACTCATACACTTGTCCATCTTGATACACTTATCACTATCGCCCCCTTATTTGGCACAAAGTATAGCTGATATATGAGTTTACTCACCCGTCTGCTTAGACCTGCTGGGCTTGGGCTTGTCATGCACAAGTTCGGACGTGGGCACGTCCGGTAGCTTGTCGGTAGGCACGTTGATACCCAGCATTTCCTTGTCCAGGTCCTCCTGTAAAACATAGGAATAAGGAATTAATGTCAAATTTCGAAAAAAGTTCATGTCATTGGTTGGCAATCAAGAAGGCAGAGTCATTCTACACCCCAGGGTTGTGCCCTAACAGGCGTTGCACAGAGGGGGTTCCGGGGTGGTCTTTAAAGAGGTCACATGGCCTCTAAGAGCTGATGGTGATTACCTGGATGGTTTTAGTAAGGTAAAAATCCCACAAAGTCTTTGCCCCAAAAGTCCAGGCGTTGAAAGTTGCCCGCAATTAACAAAAAATAAAAGGTTTTATCTACAATAAATCTTTTACATTTAGCTTTGTTAATATTTTTTGCAAACATTGTTGAATACAACTTTATGAATCTAAAGACAGCCCGCTAGATATGTAGCCTTTAGCAAATTGAATTTCTTCGCAAAGCATTGCCGCTATTTAGCGACTGAAATACGTCGGCAATCATGAAAAGACGGCCAAGTGCGAGTCAGACTCGCGCACGAAGGGTTTCGTACCATTATCGCAAAAAACGGCAAAAAAATCACGTTTGTTGTATGGGAGCCCCACTTAAATTTTTATTTTATTCTGTTTTTAGTATTTGTTGCAACAGAAATAAATCATCTGTGAAAATTTCAACTGTCTAACTATCACGGTTCATGAAATATAGCCTGGTGACAGACAGACAGACAGACAACCTGACAGTGGAGTCTTAGTAATAGGGCCCCGTTTTCACCCTTTGGGTACGGAACCCTAAAAAGGCTCTGTACGCTCGCCGTCACTTTGAGATGTTATAATAAAATATGACTATACCTCTCTATTAGAAAACTTAACCATAGGTACTCATAATCAGCTATGAACATCTGAGGGGAAATTCCCGTATTTCTAAAAACATTCGCATTCTAATAACAGTCTCAACCTGTCAAAAATACAATCTAATCCTATCTGACATTGATTGTCGTTGAGATGAGATTGCTTGAATTTGAACGTTTGTAAGTATTCTTATTACCTATGTTTTTAAGAACTGGAAATGGTTTTCAGGATTCTAGAGAATAGACTCTTTGACTAACACTACCTGCACCCTGCAACCTGGACATTCAGCCCTTTTGGTGAGCTAATATTATTAAAGACAATAGAATAGAATATACTTTATGGCACACCATAAAAGTTACACGTATCTTTTATATGGGTGGGTACAAAGGCGGTCTTATCGCTGACAACGATATCTACCAGACAACCTTTGGATGAACTTAAAGAACTAAGAATGAAAAAAGGGGTAGTCTGTGGTGTACTGCTATTACATTTATTACATGTTAACAAATTCAAAGAAAAGAGGGAAAAAAATTAGAAAGTTAGAATAATGATGAAAGA
The DNA here is from genome assembly GCA_947562075.1 of Orthosia gracilis. NCBI lineage: Eukaryota > Metazoa > Arthropoda > Insecta > Lepidoptera > Noctuidae > Orthosia > Orthosia gracilis. The sequence goes on from OX387275.1 coordinate 4,560,991, forward strand.
AATTAGATCTAAAAAGCGTTAGAGAGAAAGGAAATGGTTTTTAACTAGTTTCTTAAAAGAAGCCAGTGACTGGGCTTGTCTAATATCCAACGGCAACTCATTCGATAATCGCAGAGCACAATGCTGTATTCTTATATCAAAATCAGCACTGAAACTTTAAGAAAAGTGAGTTATGTTATTGCATACCCTTAGCCCCTGGTACCAGTAAATCAGTCATAGTCCCAAGTTGGCAGGTAAACGTACGTTCAAAGTGCATACTAACACTACTATACTGAATGAAAAATTTGTGGGACATTTTGTCCAGGAAGAAGTAGTAACATATTATTATGGAGACTCTGAAATCTTGCTCTATGAGGGAATGTCCTCGTAAGTGTTTTATAGCATTCACTGTGTAAAGGTCTTGATGTAATTACTAAGAAAATAACAAATTCCCATACCTGTTCCAACTCCTCCAGTTCCTTCTCGAGTTCATCCTCGTCGATATCGTTGGGGAAGGCGACATTGTTGCTGATGGCGTCCGTGATCTCTCGGGAGATGTCGTGCTGTTCCGCTATGTCGTCCATTATGTCGTGCACCTTGTCTACGTCGCTGGGGGTGAAAGAGAGGGAGATATCAATTTGACACATACGGTATTATACACAAGAACACAGAGGAATAAATGAATTGTTGACGTTCAAAAGTGTTGCTTCATCGGCCTAGTTAAAGTAATATTTTTGACTTTGGCAGCTGGACATCCTACTTACTATCATAAACACGAAAAATTGTGAGGATTATATAACTCTTTCTACTGAACAGATTTTGATGAAACAGTAATATAGGTATACATATAAGCGCTCTATATAAAGATATTGGCGGAAGTACAAATTCCACACGGGCATTATATTTTCTGTTTCAAACCGCCATTTTTATTCCTCATTTATAAGGTGATTGGAAATTTTCGCCCTTAATATGCTAAGATTGATGTGGGCAAGCCTTTTATAGTAGTACTTCAATTAGCAGACTATAGAGCCCCATATTTGAAGTGTTCAGCCTACAAGTGGCTGGCAAAATGGATAATAAGTTATTAATAAACATAATATTTTCACGCCTATTTTAGACGGAAAAGGTGTAGTGGGTAGGTAAGCAATAATAGTAATAATTAATTTTGCCTACATACATACATACATTTCATTGTAAAAGAAAGTGATTAAAGTGTGTGTGTCAACACGTCTTAAACTCCTGGCGACTAATGAGGAATTCTTAATGGGAAACCATTAAGAAAAAAAAAAATCGGTCGCGGCTGACGGACGCGACTTATTTAATACTAACTTTTACCCGCGGCTTCGCTCGCAGTGAAGCCATTTAATTTTTTTTTTTTGTTAATAAAAAGTGTCCTATGTTACTTCTAATACCTCCAAGAATATATATATGTACAAATTTTCACGATGATCGGTTCAGTAGTTTTTGCATGAAAGCGTAGGTAACAAACAAACTTATATTCACATTTATAATATTAGTTGTCGGCACATAACTTGGCAAAAGTCGATAGAAGTCGTTTTTAGGGCTCTGTAAAAACGGAACCTAATTACTAAGACTCCACTTTTCGTCGGTCTGTCTGTCACCCTGTATCTCATGAAACGTGATAGATAGACAGTTGACATTTTCACAGATGATGTATTTATGTTGGCGCTATAACAACAAATACTAAAAACAGAATAAAATAAATATTTAAGTGGGTGGTGATTACTTTGACGTTTTTTGCGATGGTACGAAACCCTTCGTGCGCGAGTCCGACTCGCACTTGGCCGGTTTTTTAGGGCTCTTTGGTTACAAAGCGGGACGCGCGGTACGTTTAGCACCGATCCGAGCGCGCGATTGATTGGTCAGTTGACACAAGGCTCGACTGACCAATCGCGTCGCGTCCTCGTTCCGTTCGCTCTATAAGGTACTTGATCAGTTAGCGCCATAGAAATATAAAATACAGGAGAAGTGGCAAGGGGGCGTGTCGGTGTCCGCGCGACGTGGTCTGACTGAGCATGTCACAGGCAAATGGCCGGTCTCCGCTAAACAGTGCGCTTTCGACCGTCATCGTGACAAATTACAAGAATGCCGTGTTGTTCAGTGGTTTCTTGTAAAAAGCGAAGCCTAAACCAAAACTTTGTAAATCATAGAATCACTTACAATAAGTGAGTACAAGTATTTCACTATAATTATTTGTCTTTAAAATCATGAAAAACAACAAATCGTAAAATATTTCTTGCTTCTACTATGCTATTTTTGTATTGAAATATCACAGCGACTGTACTATTTTTGCATTAAATACATTGCTTCCTAACCATTACCTAAGTTTGCCGCTAAGTGACTGGACAAGCAATGTAAAAATCACAAAACGATACATCATTGAGCGGATGCATCGCGTAGTACGGCCGCTGCTCCTTGCGACGAGTTAGTGATGTGCTTGTGCAGATCCACTAACGTAGGCTATCGATAACAATGTCGATGACGAATGAATTATTGTTACTATATTTTATTTTCAATTTGTCAACCGTTTTCACCCGGTTGGAAATCGATGCGAAATAATGTGTATTACTTATTTTGATTATTTTACAGCGTAGTAGAGAAATGCGTAACCAACTTTTTGACAAAAAATGCAACCCCAATAATATCAAAGTGTCAAGTGCTGCACAAATACCTCCACTTTACAGGTCAGTGATTAAACACCATAGCACTAGCAGGGTTCAACAATACCTCCTGTTTCAATTCAATTCAATTTATTTGTTTCAAGTAAAACAGACTCCTAACATAATAACAATAATAGCAGCACAAAACAATGAAAAATTTCCTACATTAAAAATAAATTAAACATTACGCTATGAAAGCCTAAACCAAAGTAACCGGATTTTTGATTGTTTGAATTTTTTGATTTACTTAATAATTTATATTTTTAGCTGCATATTTGTTTTAACTATAAAATTTTCTGGACAAACCGTTTTTTAATTTATTTTCAAGTAAACAAAAAAAAATTGTACAATAATAAATGGGTGAATCGATAAGTTTCCGATTTAGTCAATCACTAGCGTGTATGTAAAATAAATTGCTTTTGCATAGCAAACGATAGCGACCGATGTTTTTGTGTGCGTAATTTGTACGGTGATTGGTATATACACGCTTTGCTTGAAGGGATAAGGTTTATAATTTATTGTGTAGTACGTTCTGATTAAAGAAATGCGGGTGTGTGCGCGACTGCGTATCTATTGCCTTTACTGAACTGCATGTGTAGTAGTTGCCGTGTGGTAGGGGCAAACTGGAGACACAGGTTTCCGATATATTTTCGTCTACATGTTTATTATACATAGGCATATCTCCTTGTTTATTATATCTATGGTTAGCGCACTATACGCGTACCTACTTACCCGCACTAAGCCAAAATCTTGCCAAGTTACATGCCGGGGAGTATATCTGGGTAACGAATGTAAATTACATAGTGCAAACTATCGGACGTAAGTCGCCGACATGACCTTGGGCACTCGGACGTCTGATAGACATCTGGCCCGCTAGATATTTTTGTCTGTGCACACATATCAGTCGTGTCCGATAGTTTGAAAACGTTTACATGTTGCCACCATTGGGTATCGAACCCAGCAACATGTGCTCACAAGGCAACGAGAACAACAGTAGAGAGTAAATCTGTTATACGTTGTTCATCCTACCCTTATCCCCATTTATTTGTTATCAGCGCAGTAAGATTTCTTCTTCCTAACATCTCTGTTTTCCGTCATCTCCATAGTCACATTATCATCTTTTTTTTTTCTGCTAGCCTGATCTGGCAAAAGCCTCCCTCCACTCCTTTCAAGCTTCATTATTAAAAAATAAATATACTAACATATCCTTATGCGCAAGCTTCATAGCGTTGGCCGCATCGCGCATAGTGTTCAGTACTTGAGCGTTGGTGTTGGCTCCTTCCAGTGCCTCGCGCTGGGCTTCGATCTGTGTGAGCGTACCGTCGATCTGTGTTAGCTGCTTCTCATAGCGCTTCTTGCGTTTTAGAGCTGCGATGGCCGCTGGAAAGAACAAGAAAAGATGTTTGATATGACTGCCTGAAATTGAGTTAAGTTCTCTAATTATCATAAGCGCCATAGAAGCACACTTCGCAGGGGCCGGTTTAAGGCCTAGTAATCAGCAGCCTGATGTGGGCCGTGATATGCAGAAATCCTCGGAACAGTGACGTCGCTCCGCCAAGCCTGTGAAGCCCCCAGGAAGCTTTTGGGCAGAGCTAGGCTGGCTATGTTAGCAGGAACCCTCACACAAAACGGTGTAAAAAAATATGGAGTCCATTTACTACTATTACATGGGTTAGGTGCGCACTTTAAAAGCGCACGAAAGGGTCCATCGAATTTTGAATTAGCATTGTTTTAATTTAGTCACTCAGGCATGCTATACGCTTGTTCGGGTCGGTAGTAATCAGTAAACTGAGCGGTAAAATCTAATACAATTAATTAATACGCCATATTACAGATATATGAAAATTATATTTAAATATGTGATATTCTTATCACAATCCAACCGTTATCCAGGCATTTGGTTTTTATGAATCAGAAGACACAATTTTTTACAACAATCAACTCTCGTATGGCGCACTGGTTGAGCGATTGACTGCTGCGCTCCATGTCACGGGTTCTATTCCCGCACGGAAAAGATATTTGTATGACCTACAGATAGTTGTTCCGGCTCTGGATGTTGTCTAAGTGAGTTTATATGTTTGTAAAGGCATCCACGATACAGGCAGTAATTCCTAGTGTAGGGCAAAGATTTATTAAAAAAAAAAGAGAAGTCAGCGGCTCCCTAATTTTTGTTGATTTATGCAAACAAATCAACTCAACAAAATAATAAGTAATCAGGGCCTCCCTTACTTTTGTTGAGTTATGCGAATAAATCAACTACAAAAATAAACAAATCAGCAGCTCCCTAACTTTTGTTGAGTTATGCGAACAAATCAACTCTACAAAATAAAAAAAATCATTGGCTCCATAACTTTTGTTGAATTATGCAAACAAATCAAATCTACAAAATAAAAAGTAATCAAGGCCTCCCTAACTTTTGCTGAGTTATGCGAACAAATCTATCAAATATTCAATCTTTTGAAAATATTGCCTTTCCAAAAGCTTGCTAACATTGGCGCCACCTTAGAGAGCAGGAGTGACCCAGACTTACAAGTCTGTACTCTGTATAAATTATTTCTTCACCACTGCTGACCAAATGGTGAAAGATAGCATTGTGAGGAAATGTCTTCGAACCAAAAATTCGGAAACATGTGACATCCACCAACCAGCACTGGGCCCGTGTGATGGATTTTGGCCCATTCCCTTTCACAGAGAGGAGGCCTGTACGCACAAGTGATCAAATGGGAGTCTAAGTGCAGCAAAGAGGGTCATTTATCCCATCCTATCCTGGCGCCACCTAAACTTTTGCTTACCCACCAAACATAACCTATTAACAAGATCTAGTACTACCCTACTACATTAAACAGGTATTAATAGAAGTACAATGGCTGGTTTAACGACTTATCAATTACTTTATTATCTTTGTATGAGTGATTTTGTATGAAGTCATCAGTGTGATTGACATTATAATACTTTTCTTATGGTCACAAGACATTCCTGGGCTCTACATTCAAGGCACGGGAATGCATTTGGAATATGAGCAGGGGGCAAATCCGCTACCTGCTTGGGGCATTTAATAGCCACTTTGAAACCAACGACATGCTCATGAAGATGGGTCTAACCGCGACACCCATGTGCAGGTTGTGCAGGGAACATACGGAGCGCATGGAGCACCTTCTGTGCACATGCGATACACTGGCTAGTAAGCGAATGAGTCTCCTAGGGATAGGATATCCAAGACCAGAAGACTATAGACTCACTCCTAATCTTGTTTAAAAACTCATGAAGAAAGTTTCCAACGAGATTGGGGAGAAGTAAGTTATCTAGGGGACTGCAAAAGATCCCAATGGGTCGAAGTGTCCGAAGGTATAGTATGTCACATAACTTATCTTATATAAGGTATGGTCACAAAACTTGTTACAAAGGCTTGGACATAGTGTGTAACCAATATGAAAGCAAACTTAAAGCTTCACCACAGCTGGAAGGTTGAAGTTCATACCTAAAAGTTTATATGTAGAGGCACCTAGAAGAAATTAAAAATCTATGTAGATGAATTTGTAGGCTAACTGCTAATATATGAAATATTTATAGTTGAATTTTTCTGTGACTTCAATTCCATAACCTATACTAGAGGAATCATTAGTTTATCCAGGATAAGTAGCTGATAGGTTGATATGTTGGTAGACAACACACCAAGATGTGTGGAAGGCTATGAATCTTTGCTCAGCATTGCCAAAAACTATTGGACTCTTTGGAAACGAGTATCTTTACTAAGGCAAGCATCCAATAGTTTTTGGCAATACCTAATTATTTAATTAAAATTTTACCCTTTTCTTGCCGAATGTAATGAAAACTGAAACTTCTATCAACAACACAATAATCTTTAATTATTTATTTACTACAAACTGTACCCAACATGCATGTAAAAAGATAACATAGATTTTTTGGCCCAGGCACCTTAACATACACAGAATATCAAAGTTTCATCACAATTGGATCAATGGTTACGAATGCATAAAGGAAAAACATTAATTTTTACACCACGCTTCTTGTGTTGTAAAATTTCAGGTTGTGCAAGGATAGGATAGGACAGATGGACCCCCTTTTCTGCACTTAAACTCCCATTTGGTTCATTGCGCTTGCAGGCCTTTTCTCTGTGAGAGGGAATGGGCCGTAACCCACCACACGGGCCCAGTGCTGGTTGGTCATTTAATGTTACAGTAGTCACAGCAGATTTTTGTGTGTCTGAAGTTGGTTGCAAGACCCTCCATTGATGCTATTTTTGTGTCAATGTTGAAGTAGAAGATAGCGTTGTGTAACTGTTTCTTCACTGGCTTATGTTTGTCACATCATCCTATCTGGCTAACTGTATGCAGTATACTTGAAAACAAACAGTTTCTTGTGCAATGATTCACAGAGCCTAACTTCAGAGACAAAAGATCTGGTGTGACTATTGTACCTGCCTAACTAATCAAGGCTAAAATCACGTTGCAGTATATGGCCAAGAAAAGGTGTGACTATAATGCCAGTAGTTATTTAGCTACAAATACGATTTGCTAAAAACTCTCAATCAGATAGACGTTATAAGGATGTACCTACGAAATATCTAATAATTAATTGGAAAACAAGGTCATGTACATGGTCATGTACATGTCAACAAAGAATGGATTCATGATGACGAAAACATATGAGTAAAGAATACAAAAGTAATTCAGTAGAAAAACTTACCTCGTTTATTCTTCGTGCCATTTTTCCTAGCTGTCTGTATTTCTAAATCGATTTTCTTTTCTAGAAACTCCTGTTTTTTAATCAACAACTCCTCGGTCTCACGTAATTTTTGTATCGCTTCGTGGGTTGATGGACCCTTTTCTTCTTTCTTTCCACCGAATAACTTTCCCAGGAAACTCATCTTGACTATTCAACAAACCTAATAAATGCTAAATAAACAATGTGATGCAAAGATTATTCACTAATTACGCGTAAAAAGATGAAAATTAGTATTTCGATACAGATTCTTTTACTGGAGTATGCGTCACCCAGGTGACAATCAAATCACAACATCTGGCAAAACGAAAGTGGTTCAGGAATATCGAAACATCGTTCGAAAAAGTGCTATTTAAATTGCTAACGTAGATTAAAATAAATAGATACAAATATACATTAATTATTGTTATTATAATTCGAGGATAATGCCAGTAAATTAAATTTAGGGTACAAAGGTAAACTAGTACCGAATAAAATAGGTAGTTCACGAACTCTGTTTCCGCACGCACTGTGACTCAGAGTCTATACAAAAACGTCTACATATTTTAAATATTTTTGGCCCAAGTATCCTAGAATAGGCCCTAGAATAGATACTAAAGTTTGAACCTACGATATGACCCTACGATAATTTACTTACTTAGACTAAACTGCAGAGAAACAACGAATAGATTTTTTCATTATTATAATTGTACATTATATATTGATGATATTATGTAGTTTCAGAACGTATCCACTTTTGACAGTTAATTTGTTTTGATCTTTTGACTTTGACAGTTTGACTTGACACACACAGCAGTTTGAGCAGATGTCTTGCAAGTAATTTTTTTTCTATGATGTCTTGTCATCTTTGTTAAAATCCGCCTCCTGTGAATAAAACTTACAATTTATTGAAAAGTGCTGCATTATTAACTTATTTTCTGAATTAAAAGTCTCAAGTAGACTATAAACATGGTTCGTGTAATAACTCAAGAGACCTACGATGAGGTCGTCAAGGAAAACATCGATGAGTTTGAAATGACTCCGGAGGAAGCTATAAAAGAGGCTGTTGCCCAATTTGAGGCACAGGTATGTATCCTTATTTTTTTATTGAAGACTTTCTAAGGTCAATTTGAGACGACTGATATGATATTTATAAGTATTTTGTCATAGTGTATCAAATCTGGTTAGTCACGACTTTAATTAATTCAAACTGGAGAATTACTACTAACGGGTGATCTAATCAATGTCCTATACATCACGATTCTGCACGTATGATGATTTAATACTGTAGAACTATTTATAGCTTCTTTGGACGAAATACTCATAAAATAATTGGCTCTTCTCTATTTTTCTGCTGTGATGAATAAAATCATAGAGGACATCAGTGTTCTCATTTCAACTGCTGTTTACCATTTATTTCTTGTTACTCTTTTTCTTCTGTTAATAAATATCTACTTTATTTAACAAATGATCTGTTCCAATTATTGCCGCAATCGTGAGAAATAGGAACAAAAGGCAGATGAGAGATTAATATGTATTTTAATAAACATTATACAACAATGCTTTATACATTATCCAGTAATTAACCAAGGGTGCCTGTTTTTCTTTTTTTATTTACCATAATGACAGAATACAAAGTATACTAATTAGACACATACGTAAGCCCCTCCTAACCGGTCAATGTTTGTTGTTCCTAACCGGTGAACCGACACTTGGGGGAGGCCTATGTCCAGCAAGATGAGACACATAAAAACATTGTGGATATATTAAATAGTTAAAACTTATTTATTAAGCTATTTTTACACATTGGCTATGTGATGGACATACATTATTTATTAAATTGCAATAAAAAACATGTACTATTTTGTTTCCAGGGAGTAGATCTATCAAATATAATAAAAGACTTGACTCTCGGGTCCGGAGACAACCATCTGGTTGTGGTCACTGTTACGAAACTAAAGGCTCTTTGTGCCGAGGAGAAACTTGATGAGAATGCTATACTACAGGAATTGGAGACTTTGAAGGTAAAACTGCTATTCACCAGTCCTTTAGAAGGTGCCAATATGTAAGTCAAATCTAATTAGAATGTTCTTCTGTATCCCATGGTCCTAATTCAGAGGAATTACAGTTTTGTGCCTTTGGGGTGAAAAAGCTGAGTGTGTGTCTCCTTTTCAAGAATATTTTTCACTGACCTACCAACATTTAATGGGAGAAGATGGCTGGCTCATTCTTTGGCAAAGATCCAGCATTGCCATTCATCATAGCAATGCTGCCAGTATACTGTTATACTATTTATTTTATTAGAAAAGAAATAATTCAATTTAATTGTAAAAATCGGGAGATTTGTTCAGCTAAAATATGTTTAGCCAGAAAGTTTCATTGGTTTAGTGGTTGAAAATGTGAATGCTTAGCGTCCTTGCCGCCTTTGTTCAATCCATGGGTAAGGGTTTCCTGTTTCTGTAAATTCTTAGTGACATGCAAATACCTTCAACTAGTAATTTTATTTGGAACTTTATTCCACAAGCATGAAGTTCAAAATTAATTATTCATTTCACCATATTAACTTCCAAAATTTCTTTTTTTCAGTCTGAATGCCAGAAAGGCATAGTACACCTCAACTCAAACGCAAACCACTAATGTTATAACATTTTGAATTTTATTCTTATAACTTTAAAGTTCAAAATTAACTGCCTAATTCACCATTTCAATTTTTTATTTTTCAGGCTGAATGTCAGAAAGGCATAGCACACAGAGTTAGAGCAGGAAAGGAGGGTGCATACAAAATTCTGCTAGACCTTCTATATTCAAAGTATACTAAACTTTGTCAAGAGCTCAGTGAAAGAGACACAAAGTTTATCATAAGTGTACTGAACACTTTGACAGCGTTGATGGAAATGCAACCTGACTTGTTGGAGAGTAAGGGTGTTGATTTGATTAAAAAGTGAGTATGTTTTATTTTATAGGACTATTAATAATAAATTACACTATTAATAATATATGACCATCCTGAAGGCGTTCCTCAATTTAAATTGCGTCGTTAGGTGATAAATATATTGTCGTATTTTTAGGATTCGTTACCTCAAAAGGTAAATAAGATAGAGAGAATAGAGAGTTATCTTATAAGGGTTCCCCTTATAAGATAACTCTCTTGTCAGTCTGTCCGTGTGTCACCACCAATTTTCTCAGGAACGGGTGGACCTAGCAAGTTGAAATTAATACCAGATACTGAGGTCTATAGTCCCTATTAGGTGTATAAAAATCAAGGTCCTGAGTCAACACAATAAATTTATACTTTCGCGAAAATTTGTATGTACCTGTAATTTACTTTAGTTCTCAACTTTTTTTATTTTTTGTAATTTTCTCTTTACTTGTGCTGTAAGACTCGCTTTTAACCAAAATTGACAATTCTAGGTCAACCGGAAATACCCTATAGGTTTTAGTTCGAAAACCTGTATGGTAGTTCCCGTTGACCTAGTTACCTAATTATGTTGGTGACTGTAGCTGTTTGTACGAAACCCTCGGTGCGCGAGTCTGCCTCGCACTTGAACTTTTTTTAAAAAAAAATTCAAGTGCGTATCGGTTGAATTACATCGTATTGCGTCCCATGTGAACGTACTTGCAATTTGGCTTAGTAAAAATCGCTTATCAGTGTGATACAAATCGATTCGCGTCTAGCTAGTGTACTTATATTTTATCAGTCACCATCATGCCTGTCCATATCCCATGTTACTTGGGGTCGGTGCAACACCTTTTCTTCTTCCATATCGTCCTGTCCCCCGTCACGCTAACTATCACTGACTCCCTTTTTTTTTAATAGCACTCTTTTGACCCGACTGCCGAAGGAAGGTATGTACGTATGTAGCGTTCTAGAGACCAAACGAGTTGGCCGATTTTGATGATTCTTGCGTCTAAAGATTCGTCTTACCCTCAGTTTCCCAGCTCAAAATTATCGCAGAATTAATGTGACAAATTGTCAAGCACGCGTTATCTGCTGTGATTGGCTGTTGAAAATTCATTCAACCAACCATAGCAGATAACGCGTGCTAAAACTGTGCTAACAGTAAAACCTTGCGAGTGACACTGGCTACATTAAAATTGGAAAATGGTGGCTTTTGGGCGCCATATTGTGGGTGCCCATTACTATTTTTCTTCCAAACCCATGGTGTGGGGTATCACAATAAAGGGTTTTAAGAGTTGATTTCAAAAATATATAATACTAATTATGTTTACTAATTCGAAAAAGAAAACATAACTAAAAAGTTATAAATAAAAAAGTTATTTCAAAAAACCCGACTGCTTAAGAAGTGAACTAAAAAGACGTAAACAATAAGAAAATCATGCTGTGCAGTCGGAGAATACGTCTGGTTTTGGTCAAACAGCTCGCGAATATGAATCCTCCGACTGCACAGCATGATTTTCTTACTGTTTACGTCCTTTTAGTTCGCTTAACTTTTTCTTATATTTTATTAACATCTGTAATTTATTTTGCAGTATTCTCGATAATGTAGAAAATGAAGACATACTAATAGCCACACTGACGTGGACCAAGACTTGCTGTGTTAAACACGAGATGAATCGACAGAAAATCTTCGCGAAGAATATCGCTGAGAACCTGAAACTCCTGCTGAAAGTGACTGGCAATGTTAAGGTGAGCACAGAATTTTAAGTCAGGGTCAAATTATTTATTTCAATTAGGGCATTATATTCCGTTCAATGCGCAATCGATAACCCCCAGACGTTTCTGAACCTATTTTAATCGAAAGACAAAAATTTAATCAATAGTGTAAAATGTCACGTTACTTTATGCAACAACTAGTTCCATCTGTCAAAAAAAAAAACGATAACACGTTGGAATGGAACCGTTAATTGTTCAAAACATTTAAGTTAAAAGAAGGGTTAGTTACATTAACGAACCCAACACTTCTGTTTCAGCTCCTAATCGAGACTCTACAAGTGATCCGTAAGATGACCCTAGACGATGACGTCAGAGTGGAATTCGGTAAAGCTCACGACCACGCCAAGGAGTTGGGCGCGCAGATGTTGGAGCCTCTCACTAATTTATTGAAAGGTCAGTTACTTCTACTATAATACTACATTACTACTACTACACTACTACTACTGCATTACTACTACAATACTATTAGTACACTACTACTACTAAACTAGTACTATACCAACCAACCACGTTCTGCTACCATGGTGATGAAGTTTCTGCGGCTGGAAATGGAAATGTTAAGAAAAAATTAAAAGATCCTTTAAAAGCAATAGAAAATGTACATTTTGTTCCTATTTTAACAGCAAATCTTTTGTCCTACCTACCCTATTCTACCCTACCGAGGGGTTTAAAAAATAGTTTACGACCAATTCTCAGACCCGAACATACCTACTTATTTTGTTGCGGAGTTATTTTCAAATTATGATATCTCCTAAGATGTTGATTGAGATCAAGTGATATGAAGGACAATTTTGTTTACATTTAAATACTTGTGATTAATAAAATATTTATTTGGATAATATTATGTTGATAAAACTCCTTCGCAAATAATGCATTAATTTCGAACCCTTACCCTAACCCTAAAAAAAGTTTATGGTGAGTCAATCTCAAAAGATAGGAATATGCTGTCGCGGCTTTCTTTTTAGAACTTTTAAAGAGTATAATTCCAACACACATGATATTTGCGTAAACCGTTTACGCAGAGCACGCAACGGAAACTCTGCTATGCGCCGCTCCTATTGGCCGTAGCGTGATGTTATATAGCCTATAATCTTCCTCGATAAATGGACTACCCAACACAAAACAAATTTTTCAATTCCAACCGGTAGTCCCTGAGACTAGCGCGTTCACACAAACAAATTCATCAGCTTTATAATATTAGTGTAGATTACAAGTACTACTACACTAGTAATACTAAGTTAGACTCTAAAAGTGATCTACAATAAGATGACGTAAGAGTCAGAGTTCGGCCGACTGCGCGACCAATCTTGTATCTTAAACCCTAGTGATCGAATCCCACTCGCATCATCATCATTTCAGCCGAAAGACGTCCACTGCTGGACATAGGCTTCCCCCAGGCGTCGCCACATTGATCGATCCCGTGCGTCTCGCATCCAGCGTCTTCCCGCAACCTTAACCAGGTCATCGGTCCACCTGGTGGGAGGCCTTCCGCATAACAACGGTAATTTTCAAATAAATACTTTTTTATGTCAACAGAAAACATACGACCTCCTCTAGTATCCGAACTGATGCGGACGACAGCGAGTTTACTGGTACGTCATGAGCTCTGCAAGATGGTGGCCGACTGCGGCGTGGACTGTCTGTTCTCTGCGCTCGCTGTTAACTATGATAACGTTGCCGTGGTGCAGCAAGCTGATAAATTGTGAGTCTCGAGATGTCTGTTAACTATGAAAAAGAGCGAGCGAAGCGAGCCCCTTACGAGTTTAGTGAGCTTTAGAGACAATCGAGCTAATGGAGCGCTTCCTTCTAACCTCAGCTTAGTTGGCACACTTGTAGTGTAGGTAAGCTCGCTTCGCTCGCTAGTCTTGATGGCCACTCATTTGACTCGTCGTGAGCTTAAAAAGTCGTTAGTGGCATGTCGTCTGTAGGCTCCCTTCGCTCACTTGGCGCGACAGTGCTCGCTAGGCTAGGTTTGGTTGAATATTACATAGGTGACTGTGAATGCAACTCATTATTTTTGACAGAGCAAGCTTTGCTTCATGCCGGCTGAAGAAGTGCTAGCACCAAGTTGAATGTTTAGCCTCTCGCAAGGTTATGTTATAGCTATTATGTTTTTACGAAAAAAAAAACAATGTTCTTTAATCCCTCTTGAATATTGTTGCGAGAAGTCTCTTCGGTGTTAAGTCACGGTTCGGCTCAGAATTATGAAAGGGAAGGAAATGAAAACATGAAATAATTACTACATATTTTGTTAGCATAAAAGGATCTAAAACACACGAGCATTTAGAAGCCGCTCACTTGCAACTTCGTTTTTAAGATTTCTCAATTGAAAGAAATTGTCTGTTACGCTAGTATTCGAACAGTCTAATAAAGTGCTACAAAGTGTGGTCAAACTATAGAAATATGACAAAGAACTCTCATAAAAAGACAGCTAAATCCTAGTGTGGGCAATTTAATAAAAATTTGATTAGGTGATGTAGGCTTTGTGTGACGTCAGGTCTTGCTGTAGTTTGTATAGATGTCGCTATTATGAGTATAATTTGCTGTTTTTTTTTTCTTTTTAGGGTTCCGTACCCAAAGGGTAAAAACGGGACTAAGACTCCACTGTCCTTCTGTCACCAGGCTGTATCACATGAACCGTGATAGCTAGACAGTTGAAATTTTCACAGATGATGTATTTCTGTTGCCGCTATAACAACAAATACTAAAAACAGAATAAAATATTTAAGTGGAGCTCCTATACAACAAACGTTTTTCGCTGTTTTTTGCGATAATGGTACGGAATCCTTCGTGCGCGAGTCCGACTCGCACTTGGTCGGTTTTTTTCTACTCCTCTGTTATTCTTTTCGGATTAATTTCGTTGCGGGATCGAAGACAGCAAAATTCATTCTCCTAAACTTCGTCGAGCTTCATTGCCTCGGCGTTTTTCTGGTGGTTACCACTGTTGATTCTGGCTTTCAGGGGTTGCAGTGGTTTGGGAATAGTGCGGTGGGATTATCTCAAAAATGACGCTGCTATTATTACATTATACGCTACTATTATTACATTTAATACCCACACATCTTCTCAGCCGATTGATAATGCGACCTCAAAAACAGGCATCGTTCGTTATCAATGAACAGAGTCTTCTTCTTGACGATAATCTCATTTTCTAACAGAGACCTCTCATGTATTAACTCAGCCCTCAATTTCTCAGTTTGTAAAGACCTTTTCTGCAACAAACTCATACTGTCGTTCAAATCTCTTACTTCTTCGATCAACGCTATTAAAGAACCTTCTCTACAATTTTCTACATTCGGTCTGCAGTTCTTCGTATTCAACCTTGTCTGTGCGACTTGGATTCTCTGTGATACCTTTAGCATTTCTTCATGTAACATCTCCAGAATATTCTCAGTTTCAACAATCTTTTCTAGCGTCAGTTTCAACTGATTTTCCAATTCAGTTTTGACTTGTTCCGTTCTTGCGATTCGTTCGCTCAGTGATTTGTTAACTTTGATGTCTTGAGAGCGTAAGTCTCTGGATGTGTTTATAAGTACAGCGTCTACTTTTGCTCGTAAAGCTTTGGACTTGTCGATTGCGATTTTGAATTCGTTGAGTGCGTTTATTGTGTGCTGTTCCCAGGATGGGACGTTTGATTGACCTGGAAAGAAATGGAAAGATTATTTAAGAAAAATAGCTCAGAAATTTCGATAGTCGTGAAAAGTTCAGTTTTTGGATTTTGATCCATCCGAAATTAATCAAGGTCTAGTCAACCGTATGCTTTACAATTTAATACGTTTTAAGAAGAATCCCGTTTAGATGTTTATTTAATACTAGCTGACGCCCGCGGATTCGCTCCCGTCAACTGGCTATCTACCTACCTATCTACCTTACCTACCTATCCACCAAATTTGCCATTACCAAATAGTGAATTTTTTAGGCAAAATTTTCTACATTATTGCAATTTTCATAAGGATCTCTATTTTTTTTTAAATAATTTAAAGCCTGTGTTACTCGGGAATAAAGTAGCTTTCCATAGGTGAAAGAATTTTTAAAATCGGTCCAGTAGTTTCGGAGCCTATTCGGTACAAACAAACACACAAACAAACAAACAAAACAATCTTTCTTCTTTATAATATTGGTATAGATTTAACTTGTGGAGAATTAAACGAAAACTCTCTCATTCCACCGGTTATGTTCATGTTTCTTGATATTCGGGTAATCTTTTCTGGCGTTATATATACCTTACAAAACAACTTGCCTATTAGGCAGGTACAACAAAAAAGTGAAAAAAAAAAGCTTTTTACAAAAAAATACTACCGACTTCCAAACAAACTACAAAGTGAAAAATTACTTTAATTTTGGAAGTCGGTCATAACGCATTAAATTGGAACCTATGAAAGACACCGACTTCCAAAATTAAAGTTATTTTCACTTTGTAGTTTTTATTTGGAAGTCGGTAGTATTTTTTTGTAAAAAGTTTATTTTTGATAAAAATCAATAAAGTACGTGTATGTATTATGAAAAAGACTTGAAACAAAAACATTCATACCTTCAGAAAGCCTCGTAGCTCCCGCCGAGTCCTTAACATTAACAGCTTTCGTCTCCAAATAAGCATTCTCGCTCTCGTACTTAAAAGCCAAATACTTATCACTCCAGTCCCTTTCCAACCAATTCTTCGAAGCCACATTCATGTCCATCTGATACTCTATATCTCTCAACATATCTCTGTGTAGTTTCTTAACATTTTCTATTAACGCCGATTCGGTAAACAGATCCTCTTGGGGTTCGTCGTAGACTAAATCAGACTGCATCCTATCCCGTCTCAAAGTTAAGCATTCATCAGTGATATACTCAGGAATTTTTAGCGTATCTTGAGCGTTTTTCAACTGTTGCCTTAACGATTCTAGGATATTGATTTCTGCATCCATGTCTCTTATTGCTCTTTCTAGTTCCGCCTTCCAGTAGTTGATGTGTCGAGCTCTGTGTTTGAGCTGGTCGGTGCTGTCACTGTAGTCTTCGCACGAAGTCTGGTTGACTTTAATGATGCTGTTTTTCGTTATAGCTGTATTGTTGTCCGTGGTTCTTATGATGTCTCCTTTTAAGACTCTTTGGTTGTGTTCATGCCAGGTCTTGATCGTGGATAAGGCGTGATTTCGTTCTCCGAATGAAAGGTAGTCCCCTTTTTCTGCTGTTGTCATTTTTAATGCAGTAATTATCTTGATTTTTTATTGTATGCGACGTCTAAACCGTCGAACACCGCTCACTAGACGGACCGATGATCTGATGAAGACCATGGAAAGCCGCTTGATGCGAGAAACACAGGATTGTGTTGGGTTGGGAAAGGCCTAAGTCCAGCAGTGGATGTCTTTCTGCTAAAATGATGATTAGATTGCATGAGACTTATCTTCAGACGAATGTAAGTCTGCTTTGGCTAATCTGATGTTTTTTTTTTGTAAATCTTGATGATTCAAATATTTTTGATATGTGTTTCCTCTTTCAAAAGCTTGACTTAAATGGCAGTATTGTTTTGCAAGCTTATTGAATAATCTGTTCAGTTGCCATAGTAACATATGGTTGCTATAGTGATGTCCCAAATTTTGTTCATTACCCAAAGAGAGTGCTTATTTCGTGCTTGTATGTGATTTATTGACACGCGATCTTTGTATACACGATAAATAGTAATGCAAGAAGCTAAGAATATTCTTGAATTGTGTACAGTTTATAGAAAAAGTTGATTACTATTAATAATTATCAAGAATAATATAATTTATGATAATTATTATTGATCTAAATATTAATAAATCAGTTGATGTTGGTTTTTATCGGTTAGCTTTCGGGGAGTGTGCGATGGAATTGCACGATCTAATTCCACCTAGACCGTTTCATCATCGGACTACAAGACGTACGGCGATGCGCCATCGGTTTATGGTGGACATCCCGCCCACACGTACAAAACGTTTTGGTAACACTTTTATTATGCGTACAGCTAAGGAGTGCAATTCCCTGCCGGAGTCTGTGTTTCCCGACAGCAACAATCTAGGAGTCTTTAAGTCAAGAGTGAATAGGTTATTTCTAGGCAAGCGTGTTTTACCATCAGGTGAGATAGTGGTCAAGCGAGAGCCTATTGAAAAAAAAAAGAACAAAATATTCGGAAAATTATAGTGACAAATAGGCAAACGTGCCTAAAGCGAATGTGATTGGTTGAATAAATTATAATTATACAGGATGTATCTGAAATGGATTGGCATATTCTAAAAACTGCTGCTACCCATGGAATTCAATAAATTTCTACAAGGAAACCACAAAAAATTCTTGAAAACAAACAAATTTTTGGGGACATTATTTCCATGTGCAGAAACAGTTTTAAAATATGACTACCCATTTCCCATTACCATTTCATTTATACCTTGTATATCAACAGTCAATCACATCACTTGAATTGTATTAAATTTGTGACGCGTCTGTAATTTCGTTCCAAAAACCGAGGGTCGTTATTTTATTTTCGTGTCAATTTATTTACGGTGAATGAAAACATCGTGAGGAAACGTCCTAGAACCAAAAAATCGAAGCCATGTGACATCCACCAACATGCACTGGGCTCGCGTGGGGATTACGGCCCATTCCCTCTCTCACAGAGAAGAGGCCTGTGTTGCGATGCGCATGGCATGGCGCGCTGCTGTTTTACTGTGTGATTTTCTAATGCACAATCATTGTAACCAACTTCAGGGCGGTCAAGAATATCGGCGATTACTGTACAGTTCAACTATTTTCTTAATATCCCTCGGCAATCATCGCGTTGCCGAATACAAACGCATGCTAATAGGGATGTTTCCTGGGTAGAAAAATGATAATTCTATTTAGTCAGTGAGATTATCAAATAATATTGGACCCGTATTTTTTGCTTTATCAAATAAATAAAGTGCAGCACACCGTGACGTCACACGTTATTTCAATGCACTGTATCTTCGTATTTTTTTAGTTACGTGGCAAAAGAAAAATACGTGTCCAATATTTTTAGGTTATCGAACTGACGGACTTAATAAATATTTTTTGTCAACTACGCTATTGCCATGTCCATCAATTATTAGATTTATCGTGTATAATAATTTGAATTCAAAACTAAGTACTTTATTGTTTTTTTTTGTTTTGATTTCCTTGTGAACTATATGTATAGAGCTTTAAAACTATTTATGCCTGCGACTTTAGCAGCTTGCCTCCCATTTTTGAATTAAATTGCACTAAGTTAAAAGAGTATTAACAACTCTATATACTTACAAGTTGATTGAGAGCGTCCGGTCTGAACCAAGTGTAAAGGGCAACTGATAGAAATCCGACGACTAATGAACACAAAGTTTGCCGAGGGACATTCAGAAAATAGTTGTGCTGTAGTTTGGTTGTTGATCATGCCTGACATTAAAATATTTGTTTCATGTGCCCGTAATCTTCAATAATCTTTGAATGTTTTCGTTACAGGATCACAGCATTGGCAGGAAACGACGATGTTAAGAGAGATCTGGTGAAGAGCGGTATTGTGCCCATCGTAGTATCCGTTCTTTCGAGGCATTCGGTAAGTTTATCAATAATACTGAAAACGAAATCAGTCTGTAAAATGGGATTAAATAAATGTCGTTCAACCGATTTTGAATTCTATTCCGTAAACATATTAATGGCATACAAAGCATAAACCTGTTACCAATTGTTCACTACAACTGCCATTTATGATATCACCAACGCATTAGAAGTCAAAATTGGTGACACGGGCAGTAAAAAGGCATTATTTATATGTCTAATGTTATTTCAAATGGAGTATAGCTTACTTTAATCAAATATTATTAAAAAACACCCTAAATATGTTCTTTAACCTCGTTACAGAGCAACGCAGCAGCAACAGCCTTAACCCTCAAGTGCATAGCAGCCCTCGCCCTGCGCGAGCCGACACACGGCCAGCAGTTCATAGACAGCGGCGCGCCCGAGGCTATCATAGAGTGTATGAAGGTGCATCCAGCTAATGCTGACGTACAGGTAAGGCTTAAAAATACTAGATTGTTTATTTCGGGAGCAAACAACAATTTTAAAAGCGAGGGTGTTTATTTTAATCCAGAGCGCAGCGAGAGATTCAAAGTACATCACTCGAGCTTAAAATAGTGTTGCTCCCGAGGTCCTCTATCAGACAATAAGTAAGCGCAACTTATGAACAAGAACGTTACATTTATTTACATACAATTAGGAACCATAAGACATAGAAATAATTAGAGGCTAATGGTTTATATTTGAACAATTATGGAAGTGCATCGTTACAATTTTATTAGTACCATCCGTTACAGTTGTAAATTTATTTTTTAATTTGGCTCGCGCGCGGTTTTTCAGCCAGTTATTTGTTTAGAACAATCTTCCTGTGCGGTCCGAAATAGAATTGCAATCGCTCATTATCCATTCAAATATTCGTCTTAATCGATTTCAGCGACGTAATTCTATTTTGGACTGCTTTTACTAACATTATCCACATTCCAAATTCAAATCACTTTTAGTCCCTAGGAAATAATGAGCTATTTTAGTCCCTGCCTACGAAGAATAAACTAGTTCTTTTTGAATATATGTGATATTTTTTTTTAATAACCGTCCTATACTATCCGTAGTTTGCTACATAAACTTGATTAGATTATAGAAAATATATATAGAAAAGAGTCCAGACGGACACAATGTAGGCAAAAAATACTGTCCCACAACTGGGCAATGGCCATCACTTTGTCTCTCCAGGAACTCTTGTCCTGTAACTATGAAAAAAAAAGTATGCCTGATTTTTTAATCATTGATATGCGTACGTTTCATTGCTGTCTTTACTGATGGTAAGCGATGATGTGGTAGACCGTGACTTGACGCTTGTCTAGAAACTTTAAGAATCTGGGGACTCCCCTGGTTAATGTTATCGGGAAACCTTGACTCTTCATAATAATTACGTTTTCACATTGTCGATCAATAATACCACTAGATACACAATCCCATGCAAAAGTTCTCTTTAAAACTATCGCCAATTGTGTTTAAGTAATTCTTAAGAGTTCTATGTGGAAATAAATATACATTAATGTAAATTTAACCTTAAATGCAATGCTTAAGGTTGCATTCACAAAGCTATGCGCAAAAATCAATAACATTTTTACGACCTTTCCTCGCTGCTCAACACACATCAAAATAAATTCAATCTCTCACGCATGTTTTAAAGTGTAAATTACAAAGTGCAAAAAAAAAAATACGGCCAAGGCTTGCTGCTATGATTGGAGTTGAACTAAACTAATTTGAAATAAGACCACAACCGTATTTGTAAAGATAACCTGGCATCTTTTTAAATCGAAGTTAGGCATGCATAAATATATAGCACAGACCGTTAATAAGCACATTTGAACGCCGAAAATTAAAATACCTATGGGTAAAACGTCAATGATCAAAACATCGAAAACTTAAATATCGAATGACCATATACCGAAAATTAAAATAAAGTAAGTTTATTTTGTTGAATGCTTAGATAACCTACGTCCATTTTATCTAAAATCTAGTTACCTACAAAAGTGACATCGAAAGACCTAAATATCGAAAGAACAGAATATCGAATGTCCTAAATATCGATATTTATTTATTATATAAACACACATTTATTTATTGTGCGACAGCGTAATTAATAATCGTTCTTACCTATTCTATATTAAAACTAGGCAGTGTGAAAATTTCAAATAAACCTACATTTTTTCCACTCATACCACTTATATCAAAATTTGTTCGATTTTTTAACGAGTTTTAACGTAAATATAATTATGTTGACATTTTGAACATAGGTATAATGACTATCGTCATTTTGAATCAGACGATATTTTAATCACTCGGCATTTTAATCATAGACATTTATATGCATTGTGCATGCAATTCGGTATAATAATTTTCGACATTTCGTTACAATCGTTATTTTAATTTTAGATTTTTTGAACAGTGACATTTTATCCGTAGGTATTTTAAATTTCGACGTTCAAATATGTGCCCTTAAAAAGTGAAACACAGTACTTAATTTGAGTTAATTTACTTACAGAAAAACGCCTGCTGGGCAATACGCAACATGGTCGCCAGATGTCGCGACCAGAACGTCAAATTCCACGAGTTAGGCATCGAGAGTATCCTCAACAGCGCTTACGAGAAATTCGCCGAAGACTTCGGATTCGATATCAAGTCGGCACTGAGAGACCTCGATTGTGATGTGAAGCTGGACGAGCAATGGACGGGAAAAGGAGTGCAGTTGGACTACTGATATTATTTAGAAGATTTTTGGTTAGAATTGGCTAGATTTATAATATCAGCTACTGTATTAGGAACCTACTTGATAGCGCGACACAATTAAAATGCATCGGTAGGCGATATTGTGTACGTATTTTCTAAGCAAATTTCAAATGCTAATCGGTCGAATTATATCTCATTGCATCTTGTTAGTGTAATAAGGAAGGTAGGACGCTTAGTTTTTAGGGTTCCGGACCCAATGGGTAAAAACGGGACCCTATTACTAAGACACCACTGTCACTGTCTATCTGTCACCGGAATAGCTGAAATTTTCACAAATGATGTATTTCTGTAGCCGCTATAACAACAAATACTAAAAACAGGATAAAATAAATATTTAAGTGGGACTCCCATAGAACAAATGTGTTTTTTTTTGCCGCGCTTTGCCTTTTTTGTATTCAGCAAGAAATAGACATTTCATAAGCCAGGGAAATAAAAGCATTAGCACTTTTAAGGTCCCCAAGATTTTAAAATTTTATTTTAATATCGAACACGTAAAGTAATTTAATATGTTACTAACACACCAACAGCAACCTTAGTAAGACCACTTTCCGGTTTCCGGGATATTGCCAATAGCAGCGTTTTCGCTTTGGTAATGGAGAAACGAAATTACGATTAATTTAATTGTTTGATTTTCGTTCTATATTTGTTTCTAATGTAAACCCACGGTAGTTTTAAAGATTAGCTCAGTGCCTTAAGTTGAAAATCTATTGGCTAACGAACTAGGGATGTATGTCGTCGCGTTCTGTTGGATTCTCAACCCTCAACTTTACGGAGAGAGTTGAAAGTCCAGTGTGCGGCCGGGCGTGCTATCGCACTCAACGGCAACGTCCTGCTGTTAATATTGTAAAAAACGCGGCTTATATGCCGTAATTCACACGACATTGTATTGCACGTATTTTTGAAGTATAATTCTGGTATCAAACTTCAACATCGCACTGTTGGTACTGTAATAAACGTGTGACACATGTAACACCGTGTGACATATCATTCCGCTGTTGATACTGCAAAAAACGTGCAGTACAGTAAACCCCAATGTTTTTGGCCGGTCAAATGTAGGCATAGCATGGCGGGCTACTATTTTAGTATAAGACTTACTACAACGCAGCCAATTGTTGCCAAATTCAGACCGGCCAAAAAGATTGGAGATTTCTGTAGAATGCCACGTCAACTCCGTCTAAGGAATGGCATATACTTTGCTATGAATATTTTCAAGTGGCTAGTTAGAAATATTTCGAGACTTATCAGGTTCCCGCTCAAGTGATACGTGGAGTGTCTGTTCACTCATGGTCGCCTTTCAAGGAAAATATTAATGCGACCCTTGAGGTTTGTTAGTAATTGAGAGAATTTGTACGCAATGTTAACAATTTTTATGACTTAAAATCACGTCAAGTGAATTGTTGGCGTCCCACGCTCGCCCCACTGCTCTGTTTCTCATCTCCGCTTGAATATGGACAAAACTCGTGGATCAAACTAAACAGGGCGATAGTTAGGATTATTATCAAACGCGAGCCTATAAAGAAAAAAAAGGGATCTAAAAGAAATTTGAAACTATTCTTTTTTCTTGCTTTATGACCTACTGCAAATAGCCGCATAAAATCACCCTGTTTTGTTTGATCCACTAATTTTGGCCCATCCCTGTATATGAATTTAAAAACTAGATTTCAAATCCCTGTCCACTAAAGCGGAGCGGAGTTTTTATGCAATTCGATTGGTTGGCTCCGCACCTCTTTTCTCCGCTCCGCGCGGAGTGGACAGGCAGCCTTAGGCTCTTAAACAGACGGAACTTGTAGTTGGAACTGCACGCCAACTGCTATCGGACTGCACCGTTGGTTTGCAGGTTTATTGCAGTCGTAACAAATGCATTCAAACTGCAAATTAGCAGTCGGAGTGCAGTTGAAATGCAGTCCGTCTGTCTAGAGCGTAACTCCAAATACTTACATCATATTTTTTAAATAATATTTATTACTTATTTTGTTAACATTGCCTACAGTATCTAAAGAAAATTGATTGTAGAAAAAACTTGCTTATTCTCTGAGCCATGTCGGCAACTTTTTTTTTTATGCATTCCCAAATCGTATTATCGAAATGAGTTTTTTCGTCATTTTGAATTCAAAGTATGGCTCAATTTCATAAGGAGTTTTTCGCCCGTTGAGAAACAAATTTGTCCAATGTGCATTCAAGTCTCATCTGCAATTCCCAAACCCAGAGAAACTCCCAATTTCTGAATTTAGAAATTTAAGTTAAGTATCAATCACAACTGTACTTTATTCCTAAAAGGGTTTGACATCGCTCCAAATATTCAAATCAGAAACCGGGCCAAGGCTCTTCGTGTAAATGAACCATTGTAAACAAGAATGTTTTTTTTTAGGTTGTGATAGACTTGTCATTAGTTTTTCGTATATTTTTGTATTTCTAACTGCTAACACAAGGTACTTCAAATAAAACTGCGAATTAATAAAAAAATATTTATTGTTACAATAACATCAATCATAATTATTATTAATAATACAAACATGTATTTTGGAAACTGAATTAAAACCATAATTCTTATAAAAGACTATTATTTCAAATTTCTGAATTATTGAAATCCTAAATTATTTGTGATTGGATAAAATGTTTTAAAACATGTTTTATTAACATACGTACATATTACACACGCACAACTTGTATTCCCTGACGGATATGGTAAAGAATGCGCCCATTGTATAAGTAGACTCAAACTCAATGGCAGAACATGTCTCGCAGAATGTTCCGAGCCGCCATCAAACTTGATTCTACCAATAGTCCTCGAAGGGCTAGGCAAAGGCTGGAGGGAGAGATACACCCTCATTTCAATAGTTCTGTGTAAGTCCCATGTAATAGGAGTAGATGTACAGTTATTTAAAATATGAGGCTTAAAATGGTTATTCTAATTTATTAAGTAAAATTAAAACAATGATCTATTTAAAAAATCATAAAATGATTTTTTGTTTTGCTACTAAAACGAAAATTAAGAGTACTGAGGGTAGACTTGCGAATACGACAATACCCTCCGAAAGTTCTATCGGAGATTGCATTTGCTTAAACAATCTATAAAAATGGTATAAAGAAATGGAAAATATTTTAAGAGAGCTAATTGAAAAGATACTGGTTTCTTTAAGCTCTAACATAAAAATTAACCGCAACAAACAACACTGTTTGCGATACTGTTATCAGGGGCTACTGAAGTTTTATTTTAAATATATTTACTATATTATAAAGAGGTATAGTTTGTGAAGTTGTAGGGGTAATCTCTGGATCTTCTGAACCGATTTAGATGAAATTTGGCATGGAGATAGTTTGAGACCCTGGGAAGGACATAGGATAGTTTTTATTCCCTTGGGATGATAAAATAACAACCGCGAAGCCGCGGGTAGAAGCTACGCTATGCTATTTTATATAAAACTACTCTTGTAGTACTTATGTATTTAGAATAATCTACCTCTTAAAATATTTTCAGTAGTTCAGATTCCTGCCACTTCGTGGTGCTACCTACAATTGTCATAAACAATTATTGTATGTGAAACTATTTTATTATGAAATATTAAAGAATTGTTTATCTAATATTCGTGCTTTATACAGAAAACCATCTACACTTAGGGCGGTTACGCACTACATCCGATCCGTGTTTCTGAAATTTCGGTTGCTAAGTAGCCGTAGTACTTCTTGTAGGGAAACTTACGTACTGCATCCGAACTCTAACATAATGTCGTAATTCAGAAAATTTTGAACTCAGAACTCAAATGACGGACACGGACGTGTAGTGCTTAACTTATGACGGGTAGAGTTTGAATGTAGTGCGTAAACTGCCCTACAAGAAGTACTACGGCTACTTCAGAACCGAAACGGACACGGATCTGATGTAGTGCGTAACCGCCCTTAGACATGCTTATCACAATGAGAGTGAGTTGTGACAAATACAAAACTACTATCTTTATCACACTGCATAAATAGTAAAAAAATATTACCAGACTAAAAATCTTTGTACAAATAGTCAACACAGATTGATATCACGTTCTTGTTATCAGTTTAATTATTATACATCGTATGTATAAGAGGACAGAGTACAAAATTCACTAGATTCCTTTATTTACTTTAAAATTACACATCTATCATTAAAAAGAACATTACAAAGATATATAATAGACACAATTGGATGACATCCACATTGAAATAGCTTTTTTGGTCAATATTACCTATCGCAAATAAACCAAAAACTTAACAATTTTACTGTCGCAACAGAGTTTCTAACTTATTAAATGGTTTCCACAACAACAAAAACAATAGCCAAAAAGTCCTTAAAAAATACTGAAAGTATAACTCTTACAATTTTTTTTATGAAAAGTTTGTACCTTTATTTAGATTTTTTATTTCGTAGACTTAACTGACAGCTGCCTATGACCTTGTTTTTTTTTTTAAATGTTGCAAGCGTGGAGCATAGTGTTGTAGGTAAGGCTCTATCACAAGTGCTCCATCGAATCGACGTGACATGAGTCCTCAATTTAATTTTACTAATAGGTGTAAATAAATGTTTTATGAATATAAAAATGTAAACTTATATTTTTATTTTAAAATAACAGTATTAATACACATAGTACAAAAGTTTTTATTGTTATAAATAAGAAACAACAATAAAATAAATGCGATCGATATAATGAAAGTCTGACATAAATTAGTAGAAATTAAATAAGGGTCCCTATTTCTTAACAATTTTTTTTGCCGTGATTTTGTTCCATTTGCGATTTACTTCGATTTTCGATCATTTTCTTCTTTTTCCCTACTCGGGCAGGCTAAGGTCTTGGATACCGCCTCGTCTTCAGTGCATAATATCCTTCGTGACTTCTTTAGTATGCATTAGAATGCGTATGTAACAGATTCTAATGTTTTTTGGAGTATTTGGCAGCAAATTGTATCGAGTCAGCCTTCCCAGCCTTTCCAGCTTAGCGGAGGTAGTCAATACTACAATAAAAATATCGCTCCTTTATCCCGAGATCGCTTCTGTCAATGATTTCACATGATTTTCGATCAACTTTCGATCACAGATACGACACTATTTTTATGTAACGATGAAGTGGCACTCCAAATGTCAGATTAGTCTACGAAAAAAAAATCAGAGATTACCATAACTTGATACATTTCAGTTTAATTTTAGGAATTGATAATATTAACCCTAAAACTATAAGATTCTTTAAAATCTCAACGTTAAATTTAAAAGATTAAATCTAAAAGGAAACCATTCGCAATCAAGTTTTAGGAACTGGAAACCTTGGTTGCGACTGGTTGACAGATACAACTGACACACATATCTATGCGTGTCAAGGTGGCGCTAGTTCCAAAAGGGAGACGTCAAAAATCTGTCAAATTCGGTACATTTCATATTAGTTCACGATTTCGACACACGCATAGAGAAGTTGGTCGGATTTTTTGGTTTCATAGTGATGCTAATTTTAAAAGAACATGAGATTGATAGTTTAAAATTATTTACATATAAATAATACCAATTATTACATTGTGTATATTAAGATGAAATCAACAAAAGCTGAGCGGAAATACGAGGCAACATAGCCATATCATTAGTAATTACAAGGGTCCCACAAATCAAGTTGACATACACTTTTAATGCGCAAGGTTCAGAATCGCTTGACATTTCACTACTTGTCTTATATAATCCTCAATATGGCACTTTTTGAAAAACTTTACTGGAATTACGACGCAGCGAATTTGACCTGCGTTTTTCCACTCAGGTTTTCGAAATAAACTCTGAAGAAATTTAAAGTGCTATATTTATTAGAAGAATCACTAAAAATTTACTTTGTACTGACTGATAGGTGGTTAGATGATATACAATTAAAATATTACCGTAAAATTAAGCGATTTCTTCATTGGAACAACTTTTTTATGTTAGTTCATGGGCTCGCGTTTGACCACTTATCTTATCTGGTGGTAAGCGTTGATGTGGTCAACGGTGGAGCACGCTTGCCTAGAAGTAACCTATTCACTCTTGACTTAAAGATCGTTATACCTTCTCTAACCTACTCGCGAAGTTGACCGAGGTTAAACGAATACGAAAGTGTGGAGAGGAACTTCGTTTTACTTCGTCCAACTTTACCTCGCCTCGAGTACAGATAATGAAATACTAGCATACTACAAAGAAAGTGTGCCGACGTAACCAGCGTTTTTCGACGGACTATTTGCTAATAGTACATCGATCGAGTTTCGTTCCACGGCTATAGATGGCGTTAGCAGCGACTGGCAAGTAAAAGGGTTTACTCGTTTCGTGACTGTTTTTTTCTTTACTATATGTTTACATTGACGATTTGTTTTACAGTATTTTTGCACGTTTATACAGATTAATTGTACCAAAATGTGTTAACAATATAAATTAGAAATTAAAAAAAAACGAGTGGTATGCCTCGAAAATTTAAAACCGTGCCATCTATTGGAATCAATTTTGAATGATCCGTTCAAATAATCTTTGAAATGTGAAGTAAGAGCCCAATATTCCATAATTTTGTTCTTAGGGGAATTGATTAAACAAAAACATACAAGTTTTATTATCAATTCTAGAAAATGTTCCCGCAACGAAATTAATCAGAAAAGAATAACGGAGGAGTAGGTAAAAAACAAATTTCCACTTCCTTCCATATCAGGTGACAGAACAAACAAGGTCAACAGGCACAAAGGGTCGTTTACAACTGGAATAAGCCCAGTTGCCTAGCATCACGGATAAAAATATTATCATTAATATTAATGGATCGTAACATCGTGAGCTGTTATAATTGATTCCAATAATAGGAATTTTAAAAACGCTTGAACGCACGGGATTTGTCCGTTTAGTAAACAACTCCATTACATATGTATGTATCCTGTACATTATCCAAAATAATATTGCGTTCATTCTGCTAAATAATACACTCCCATAAGATTTGATGTGCAGATTTTACATATTCGCAGTCAGATGAAGAACACAGACATAAAGGCGAGGCGAAGAACGAGCTTGAAGGAAAATCATTTACTTTTAAATTTACAATGCCCTGTGAGAAACTGGACAACACAGTAATCAACATTCCATCTGTATTCCTCGAAGGGTTAAGCAGAGTTGTAGCCACGTACTTCAACATTTCGCTAGTAACTTTTAAGTGCCATGTAATAGGCGATCCTTTTGCCGTCACCGCATACAAATATAAATCCGGGGTTGCTACTAAGAAATTCGGGATGGAAAAACCCACTAAGGGTACGTTCGAAGACAACATTCGTATTTCCAGGATAGTTTTTAACGCTTGTATACGCTATCCATCGCTACTGGAGGTGATGTTCACACCGCATTTACAGTACCATTTTAACGGATCCTTTGCTACTGGGGGTAATGTTCACACCAATCAACTTTCTACAAGGATGGACGTCCGATAAAACGGATCAGTATTTTAATACTGTTGTGTGTGTAAACTCGCTAATACAACTATATACGTCAGCGCCGAATAAAAACTTATACGATAAAGCGGAGCTTTTAAGCGGACCTCTGTGTGAACTACCACTAAAACTTTACGAATCGAATCCAGGACCTCATATAGTTAGTGAACATACGAGAGAAGAAGACCAATGAAGAATTCGCATAACTTATGGTAACTTAAGTACCTATAATTACAACAAATAAACGCAAATTTACAAGGCGAAACGTTCTCGTTTGAAAAGGCGATTATAGATAGATATAAAAATTAACTTACATGTTAAAAGTTAACAATTTACAGTTAAAAGACAATTTCATATCAATAATTTACATGGAGCGACTGCCTATCCACCAACCCCCACTGGTCCAGCGTGATGGATTACGGCCCATTCCCTCATACAGAGAGGAGGCCTGTGTTCCAGCAGTGGGAACATTAAAAAGCCAGATGATGATTACCTATCTGGTCTCCACAACCCAGTTTTTGGACAACACGATATCCCTAGGTATCGTTGCAGCTAGGCTGGCTATGTTAGCTAGTGCCCCCACGCACAACGGACCAAATGGGAGCCATCGTGCGGAAACGGGAGTACCTACCACCACAAATATCCCTTGGTAAGACGTTGTCAGATTTCTGTCTTCTAATTACCCGTAATGACTGTCAAAGATCTACTTATGACAGCCGGAACCAACGGATAACAAGTTTTATAGGGCACGGAGGAGATTCTGTATGTAATGGATCTAGAGTGTGTTTACATCAATCAATCTTCCCGCCTTTTCCCATCTATACAGAGTGTAACGGTAAGATGCGATAATATTGTAAATACTGCGTCTGCGCATGTATATGAGCAACTTTTTCCAAGGAAGTCATAGACAAATTCCCAAAAAAAGATTGTTATTTGCATTCAAAGTTGTCACGTGACCAAAAAGTATGGGAGATACAATTTTTTATTTTTAGAGAATTGTCTATGACATCCTTGAAGAAAGTTGTTCATATACATGCGCAGAAGCAGTATTGAAAATATGATCGCATCTTTCCGTTGCACCCTGTATTGGTCAGCTTCCAGTCTAACAGTCTAACCGGCTGAATATGACATGGAGTGACTACCTATATCAGTGTTTACATTTAAATGCGAAATCACCACGCAATGATCGAGAATATCCTCCCTTGTAAAATAAGCCTTAAAACGACTATTATACAAAAATCAACCTTAAGGACAGTTCCGCACTGCATCCGATAAGACTTCGAGAAATTTCGGTTCGAATTAGTCGTAGTATTACTTGTAGGAGGTGCGAACTAGATCCGAACTCTATCCGTCATAATACCGAACATTTCTTATTCGGATAGAACTCGAAACTAAAAATTCGGATTCGGAACTGATCAGTGCGGAACTGCACTTATAAGTATTACGTAATTTCATTCAATCGTTCATCAGAGCAGTGGTGGTCGAGTGGTAACAGCCACGACTTACCGAGTTCGTAGGTCGTGGGTTCGAACCCAAGCAGGCCGCGTTACTTTGTGTAAATTATTTCACCACCACTGCTCTCAAAACGGTGAAGGAAAACATCGTGAGGAAACTGTCGTAGAACTAAACATTCGAAGACATGTAACATCCTACAACCCGTACTAAGCCCGCTTGGTGGTACATATTTATCACGTGCTTATCATCAGTTTTTCTATTATACATCGTATTTATAAAAAGATAAAAGTCCAAAATTCACTGTATTTAATAAAATTAGACATGTATCATTAAAAAAGACTTTACGCTAATGTCCATTTCCTCTCACAGGGAGAAGGCCTGTGTTCCAGCAGTGGGAACATTAAAAAGCAGCTTATGCTATTAATTAATCATTCTGTAGGAGTGTGCCTTCTCAAGGAACGTATTGATGTTCCAGTTTTTGTTGTGCATTATCTTCTGCCCGTTCATAATCGTGTGGACCATTATTTTGTCGTTGTATTCCAGGTTTGTTAATAGCTGGAAATAAAATATGGTGTTATTAATCTGCAAGAATATGGGAGTTGATCGAGTGGGTACAGCCTAGGCTAGGGATGAGAGTACTGAAGGCTCTGAAGGTTCCTCATATAAATCCATACTAATATTATAAATTCGAATGTAACTCTGTCTGTCTGTCTGTTAACTTTTCACGTCTAAATCACTGAACGGATTTTAATGATATTTGGCAAGGAGATAGACGGCAGCCTGGGGCAGGTAATAGGCTACTTAAAGATGTTTTTTTTTATATACGTAGGAAGGGTAGAGTAGTTAGGGAACGATAGGGTAGGGTAGGTGGGTAGGTAGGTAGAGTAGGGTAGGATAGGCAGATAGGAAGGTAGCCAGTGGACGGGCGCGAAGCCGCGGGAGATAGCTAGCCAATTATATTCCAATCGCACTATCATTTACGTGTCAAAATGGTCCAATCGCATTTCGTCATTTTTGACGTTTTGTGATTTGCCTTCTGGCAATAAGAAGCTTGCTTAGCCCCTAAAATCGGCAAGTGTGGCTGTTATTATTTAGCCACGTGCTTAGAGCAGTGGTGGCCCAGTGGAAATGGCCGCGACTTACAAGTTCTGGGTCGTGGTTTCGAACCCAAGCAAGCGTTTTTCTTTGTGTAAGTTATTTCATCACCAGTGCTCTCAAAAACGGTGAAGCAAAATATCATGTCTTAGAACGAAACAATCGAAGACATTGTGACATCTACAAACGAGCACTGGGCCCGGATCGTGGATTACGGCCCATTCCCTCTCACAGAGTCCTCTCGGCCTCCTGACCTGCACGCTTAACAGATCAAATGCGAGTGTAAGTGCGGAAAAGGGGGTCCATATATCCTAACCTAGCCACGCGCTTTAGATCCTGAGTAATAAAATTGCCTTCTGGTTTCTGAATATTGATTTTGTGATTAAGGGTAAATAGCGAAAAATGGCCATAGAAGCTATCATCGTCTGTAAAGAAAACTGCATGGTTAAATACCACTGTATTTAAGCCATAATAAGCGTTGCAGGTTAAAATTAAATTATGCAAGAAAATAAATTTTACACAATTACGGGGTGTATTTCGTGTATAGACCTCGCCAAACTTCTTGGCGGCCCTGAAGTTGGCTACAATAGCTGCGCAGTAGCAAATGTCATAAAAAACCGTTTCGTGCCTCCCGCATGCGGCAAGCCAACTTCAGGGCGGCCCAAAAGTTTGGCGAGAGCTATATTGTCTTGCATAACACTTCAGAATACTCAAGTCTTCGAGAAAATTAGTTCAGTAACCCTATTTATTATGAACTATTTCAGTTGTATAACAACTCACCTTAGGAGTCAACAAGAAGTACTGCGCATTGTCGCTCTCCGTCGTCACCTTGACCAACAGCTCGAACATCTTGCGCTCGTTTATTGGGTCCATGCCTTGATTGATTTCGTCCACACATCTGAAGTAAAGAAAATATGCTGGTATGTCTCTTAAGCTACGGTTAAACGCAGCGAATACTCGCTGCGAATGTACATGCTTAATTCTAGTCACAGCGAACTCAACCCGCGGCGAATGAACCTATTCGCAGCGAACTCAACTCGCGGCAAATGAAACTATTCGCAGCGAACTCAACTCGCGCCGAATGAATTTGCAATGGGATGTGATTCGACCGTTTTTCTCAAGGAATAACACACACCATAAACATGACATAACATCACGCCTGTATTCCCCGAAGGGTAAGACAGAGCTGCACCAATACACCCAAATTTCAACAGTTATGTTTAAGTCCCACATAATAGGAGACGACCCACTTGCCTTCAACCAGGCATAAATCCAGACTCCGGAATACTATTGAGAAATTCCAGATGGAAAAACCCAAAAACATTTTGCCCGGCACATGAATCGACCCCAGGATCTCATACACAGCTGAAGCGATTGACCAACGAAGCAACAACAACAGCAGTTAAAATTTTTCGTAACACGTCTCCGTGACGTATAAGTTACCTGAAGGGCACAGTGGTGAGTCTCTGAAGCGCCATCAGGTACAGAGCGGTGGATAGAGCCCGCTCGCCGCCCGACTGTGTGTGGCGCGTCAACTGTTGGAGTTGTTCCGAAGCTCGGAAGTGACGTATAAGTTACCTGAAGGGCACAGTGGTGAGTCTCTGAAGCGCCATCAGGTACAGAGCGGTGGATAGAGCCCGCTCGCCGCCCGACTGTGTGTGGCGCGTCAACTGTTGGAGTTGTTCCGAAGCTCGGAAGTGACGTATAAGTTACCTGAAGGGCACAGTGGTGAGTCTCTGAAGCGCCATCAGGTACAGAGCGGTGGATAGAGCCCGCTCGCCGCCCGACTGTGTGTGGCGCGTCAACTGTTGGAGTTGTTCCGAAGCTCGGAAGCACACCAGGATTGATATGCCATATTTGTCGTAGTCTTCCTGTAAAATTAAATTATTTATTAAAACAGGCTTTTTCGTATTCCACTCAGAAAACTCTTTAACGCGATACCCAGATCATGCGGGTGCATAAAAAAATATTGGTCCGCCATATTTGGAAGTCCACCATATTGTATTAACAATGATATTACCCAATTTTGGATTAAGCTCGCCTTTGTACATAAGTTTTCCTTTTGTATTTGCAAATGTTTATTTTGTGTACAATAAAGAATATGAATATGATATCTCTAAGCAAACCGTGTCAAACGACGAAGGGCACGGTAGGCTTAGAGATATGGGAGTTTCCACCCCGTTCCACATACCTCTATAGGCCTTCTCGCCCTAGTAACTATTAAGGCAGTTAAAAGTCAAAGATTACAAATGTATAACTTTGTATGTTCGTGTTTAAATTACGCAAAAACGGCTTAACTCTTTGGATAAAATTTTGCACGCAGATAGTTCATAACTTAAGAGTAAACAGGCTATTTTTCATCCCCATATAAGGTTTCAGATATTAAAACACTTTCACACGGGCAAAAGCTAGTACGCCAATTAAAAAAAAAACCGACTGCTTAAGAAGCGAACCAGAAAGATGTAATCAAGAAGAAAATCATACTGTGCAGTCGAAGGATACATATTCACGAGCTGGCTGACCAAAATCATATGTATCTTCCGACTGCACAGCATGATTTTCTTCTTGTTACATCTTTCTAGTTAGCACCTTAAGCAGTCAGGTTTTTTGATTTTATTAAATTTTTTATTAACAACTTATTAGTTATCTTTTTTTCAAATTTTAAACAGATAAGTGGTATATATTCGAAAAAAAAAGATAGGTAGCTAATAAGTTGTAAGTAAAAAAGTAAATAATAGTAAAATTATAAAAAAAATATAGTAGTAATATATTTATATTTTTATAATCACCACTAAATACCCTTCATTTTGATACCCCACTCGATGGGTTTGGAATAAAAGAAAATTGTGACCCGCACAATATGGCGCCCAAAATCCGCCATGTTTTTCTTAACGTCACTTATCTAAGAACACTTTGGCAGTCAAGATCTATCTAACGATGTCTCAATTAAATAAATCCGTCTAGTGGTTTGAAGGATATGAGGTAATAAAGAATATTACACACATACAAGATACGCGCGAAAAACATAACCCTTTCTTTGCAGTCGGGTAAAAATAGAAGAAAACGCATACTTACATCACTTTCACCTTTATCTAGCTTAATTTCCCCAACACAACCTAGTTTTGAAAACATGTCGCCAAAAGTCCTGTCAATGTCACGAAGCAAGTTCTCCAAAGGCGGCAGCCATTTTGACCTGTGAAAGACAGTTGTTTTCAACATAATATAACATGTTAATCGTCGTGGTAGCCCAGTGGCTAAGACCTCGCCTCTCTTGTGAGGTCGTGGGTTCAAATCCGGACAAGTACCAATGTGAATTTTTCAATTTATATGTACAAAAAAACGTTGCCCAACACTAGGAATTTTTCCTGTATCGTGGTTGCGTTTACAAACATATAAACTCACATACACAACACCCAGAGCCGGAACAACTATCTATAGGTCATACAAATATTTGTTCCGAATCGAACCCGCGACACGCAGCGCAGCAGTCAATCGCTCAACCACTGCACCAACCGTGACTCTCTATGATTATCTTGGACATCGCTGACAACGGTGAAGGAAAACATTTTGAGGTTACCTGAACTTATAGTTACCACTAGCTGTGCTCGCGGCTTCGCTCCCGTCAACTGCCTACCCTACCCTACATACCTTCCTACCTACCCTACTTACTTTCCTGCCTACCCCACCAACCTTCCAATTTTTTTTTCGAGGGTCATTCTTTCGCGGAGAATCTTAACACCGCCATTCAGAAAACGACTTCAAATGCACAAAGCTATCGATCGAATATGGAGTTCAACACTGTCCGAGTATCTGAATTACGTGCGTTGTGATAATTTAGTCAACTTACGCGCAATTTTTATGTCTGTAATTTTTGTGTCTACATTGATTTCGTACATTTTAAGTGATGCGTGCACAAACAAACACACAAAATTCCAAAAATGCTGGAAATGGGTTCTGTTGGTTATCCTTTAACAACCTAGCTATTTTTTTTGGAAATATTTTCGATGTACAAAAACGACTTTTCTACAGACATATGTTTTGATAAGTTTGTGATGCATTGGTGTAATTGCTGCAAGGCGAAAAGTGCGAGGATAAACGAAAAAATAATAATAAGTCACGCCTGTTCTCTTAGGAGGGTTAGTGCACGTATACCACAGATATAAATCTAACCAGATGACGCGATTGTATGAACTTCGCGTGTCAAAAAACGGAGTATAATTCCGATCAATGATCATAATTTGAGCTTTTGCTTTTAGCATTATCGGCACCGGAAATCCACCGAAATTTAAAGAAATGCCATTTTATGCCATATTGATCTGTAAAGACTGTATAGAAAAAGTAGGCCGAGGCATTGGAGATGTTTTATTTCATTGGTAAGTAAATTTGTTTTTAAATTGTGTGTGAAAAAGTGGCACGCTTGGTTTTCATACAGATGAAGGGACTTGCGTTATTTAGATAGATGTATGTCTTTGACGTATACTCACATGTCGAAAGTTATGTTTAAGTCCCATGTAACAGGACGCGTGCCTGTTGCCATCATCCGGGCACAAGTCCAGTCTCCGGGCTTCTACTGAGAAATTCCTGATGAAAAAACCTAATAACACTGTCCGACCCAAGATTGAACCCAGGAACTTATGCTCAGTAGCGTTTGCTACTATACAAACGAGGCAGTCAAAATAAAGTTGATTTTAGAATTACTAGTACCATGGTGACCCAGCGCTAAAAAAACAGTTTCAAATAAATATCACTAGATGGTGCGATATGCATCGATTTATTAGTGTAAAATTAACATATTCTAGAATTCATCATAATAATGGTATGTTTTTAATCAACTCTCTTAAGCACAAAATTATGGAATTTTGTGCTCTTAATCACATTTTAAAGATTATTTGATCGGAATTTTTTAAATTCATTCCAATAGGTGGCGTTGTTTTAAATTTATTAGGCTTGCCACTCAATTTTTCAATTCTACATCAACAAATTTGAAAAATTATTAAATCACATTTAAAATTATTGTATCACATTTTGAAACTGTAAAAACGTGCAAAAAATACTATAGTACAACTCGTCACAGTATTTAAAGAAAAAAAATAGTCGCGAACCGAGTAAACCCTTTTATTTGCAAAGTCGCAGCTAACACCATCTATAGCCGTAGAACGAAACTGAACGCGATCGATGTACTTTATAAAAACAATCATATTACTATGAAAAATAATGCTAGTTACGTCGGCACGGTTTCTTTGTATGGGATGAGGCATCTGGATGCTAGTATCATATTATCTGTGCTAGAACTTGAGTATCATAAAAAAATATGGAAGTTGTGCCGAAAATGAAACTTTATGTGTAGGAATTGAAGTGGTTTTTTCCGATATCAAATACAATTGAAAACTGTTGGAGATCTTACCTTATAGCCTTCATTTTTTTTTCAAGAGTCTTATTCGTACTACTGGAGCTGTCCGCTTCAGATTTCAATTTCGCTATTTGTTTCTCCCGTTCCTCATATTCTTTGATTACCTGTTGAAAGATAATTAGAAGTCAATATAATTTTAGTGGGTTGGAGCCCCACATAACTGCACTATCTCCCCGTAGTAGAGCAGTATGCATGAGCAATTCTAAAGACAAAAAAATAAATCTTAAAAAGTTTATAAATAGGGACTTGGCAGCAGTGGGAGATATAAGCTAAAAACAAATTTCAACTTTCCACCATCGGATTACAAAGGAAGACGTACGGCAATGCGCCATCGGTACACAGTGGACATCCCACCCATACGCACTAAACGTTTTGGGAATACTTTCATTATGCGTACAGCTAAGGAGTGGAATTCCCTGTTGGAGTTTGTGTTGCCCGATAGCTACATCCTGGGGTTCTTTAAGCCCAGAGTGAAAAGATTACTTCTAGGCAAGCGTGCTTCACCGTCGACCACATCATCACTTTTAGTTCTCACCAAATTTCTTGGCCGCCCTGAAGTTGGATTTCCGATGCGCAAGGCTCGGATCGGTGCTGTTTTTGTATGAGATTTACTACTGCGCAGCCATTGTAGCCAACTTCAGGGCGGCCAAGAAGTTTGCCGACATCTATACCATCAGGTGAGATAGTGGTCAAACGCGAGCCGAGCAATAGTTATTAAAAAAAAACCGGCCAACTGCGAGTCTGACTCGCGCACAGAGAGTTCCGTATAAACAGCTACATAAACTAAAATTAATAGGTAACATTACTAACGTTCGACGAAAACGAAAGCACCGAACATTGCTCTAAAGAAGGGACAAAATTAACTTTGCAGGTCGAAAACTGTTATGTTTAACATCAATCAATCAATCTGCCTAGCCTTTTCCCAACTTTATTGGTGTCGGCTTCCAGTCTTACCGGATTCAGCTGAGCACTAGTGTTTTACGTGGAGCGACTGTTTTTATGTTTAACATCAATATATATTTTTTTACTTTTCCAAGTACATTTTATATGTTGTTCGACTATTACTCGTAAACTTGTAAATCCTACTTAGCTGTGATAGTTTTTCTTTTAATTTCGTAATATGAATTTTCGTGAATTTTTTCACATATCCAAAAGCAACTCACACAACAAACAAACTTTAACAAAAATGTGCTATTTAAAGCTTAATTCTAAGCAAATGAATCCCTGAATCAAAAATGGTTTTCACAGACCCGCAATATTTTTGAATGGCCTGTCCAACGATACCCCAAACCATGAGTAAGACGAGAAAAAAAAACATGCCCACTTGTACAGGAGGCATCCTAAAAAAATATTTTTCATGGTTTTGTATTACTACTTTGTCGGCATGATTAATATGTATATCCATGCCAAATTATAGCTTTCTAGTGCTAAGAGTATCTGAACTAAGCTGCGGACGGACATGGCGAAACTGTAAGGGTTCTTTGTTGACTACGGAACCCTAAAAAAGACTTACTTGCTCATCTCCCTGGTCCATAAAATCGACCTTGGTCTGCAACTCATAGCAATGCTCCTGCAGTCTGGTGATATCTGCGGGTAGCACATTGAAGTCCTCTTTATAAGGAAAGTCGGGGTCTTGAGGTAGTTTGTTGTTGCAACTCCGCTTGGCTTCGATTAGCTTCTCTTTGGCGCTTGATTTGGCTCGGATAAGTTGGTTCTCTATGTTCTCTAGTGTTGCCTGTAAAAAAATCATAACATCACGATTGTGTTCCGCAAAGAGTTAGGCAGAATTGCATAATAATAATAATGAAATTATGTTTTATTCTTATGCCAACAGTATTTATGGCAAAACATTTATACCTAATAATATTATGCTGTTTTTTTATGACAATATATTTTATGCTTATCATTAGTAAACTAGTGGGAACTTTAAAAAAATATATCTATGACTACGAAACAGACGAGGGCAGGCTGGTAGGTGGCGCGTAGGAAAGACTTTGCAAACAAAATCACCCCGGCTCTTGGAATGGTCAAACACAGTCCACAGTATCAGGCAGTTTAAATATTATTCTTTCAACTACGTAGTAATGTTATCATTAATCACTACAAAACCGATCACAAAGGACGTATTTTTTGCTTAGAACCAAAACAGTGCAGAAATGTTTTATGAAATCCCATTGTTGCACAGTTTTTTATTAATGCACTGTTTTTCATTTTTTATTTAGATATAAATTTACCACAGAGGTTTAATGCCTCCCATTAAGTTTAATATAAAATGTATGCATTAGATCTGGCTGAAAATAAAAATTGGCTGAAGAAACGTACTTGGAAAAAAAAATGTCGCTCGTTTTGTACCATTTTAAAACTTTGTTATGTACTTCATATTTAGCAAGAAAAGTAAAAAAAAATGGAAATAGACAGTGATAGCGATATGAATTCAACTCCAGAAAGTATAAATACAGGTGCAAATTAAATTTTTAAGAACCTTTTGCTGCAAAAGTCGCGGGATAAATATTTTCATTAACTTGAGTTTTTATTTTGGGTAGGTATATTTATCACGGTAGGTAGATTGGTAGTTGAAAGAAAAGTAGATTACGCACCTCGCTAAAGTGATTAATTAATGCACTCGGGTTAATTTAGTGCCCTCGCATGCGCTCGGGTACCAACACAACACTCATGCATTAATACTTTGCGCTCGATGCAACAATCTACTATAACAAATTACCGCTGGAGTTAAAAAGCATACTGTTCACAGGCTCATTCAAGGCAAGGCTCAAGGCATATCTATTGAAAAGATGTCTCTACTCTATAGATTAATTGTAATGTGCTTAAAACTGACCAGTTATTTTTGACTAAGGTGTTATAATTTGTGTTCGACTTTATTACATACGTTTGATTATTGTATACGTTTTAAACTGTTAAGAATTCGAAAACAAAAAAAATTGCTAATCTTGAACTGCATTTCTTAGTGTTAAATATTTACATATGAACAACCTTCGACTTGGCTTAGGTCGAATATCGAGGCGATAGTCGGCTAATCGGAATCTGTCAGAAATCGACCTTCGGACGGACACTATCAGTTTGTTACATTTCACTACTTAACGGCTGTCCCGATTTGAAGTCGCACATGGGTGGACCATGACCTGCATCGCGATAGAGGATACTTTTTACCCCGATAGCATGTTCGCTTTACATTATTTTCTAGGGGAAAAATCGCGGGTAGAAAATATTAAATTAATTCTTACCTGCACATTTCTTAATTCGTTCCTTAGCTCTCGCAACTCATTTTCTTGATCGACGATACCGTTTCTGAAGAACTCCAGTTTTGCCTATGAATAAAAAAATACGTTTAAAATTCACTCATTAGCTTACTTTTGCCCTTAGTCAGGTTGGATTTTCTGTCAATTCGGGGATTTTGCGTGAGTGGAATTACATAATTTAATTCCGTCTAGCTGTTTCCACATCGGACTGCAAGACGTACGGCGATGCGCCATCGGTATATGTTGGACATCCCACCCATACGCTCTTAACTTTTTGGGAATACTTTCACTGTGTGTAGAGCTGTGGTACAGCTACGGCGTACAAGCACAGACATAAATCTAACTAGATGACGCGATTGTATGTACTTCGCGTGCCAAAAATCGGAGTAAAGTTACGATCAATGATCGTAATCTGAGCTTTTCATTTAGCATTATCGGCATCGGAAATCCACCGAAATCTAGAAAAATGCCTTGCTATGCCATATTGAGCTGTAAAGAATACATAGAAAAAGTTGGCCGAGGCATTGGATATGTTTTCTTTCATTGGTAAGTAAATTTGTTTTTAAATTGTTTGTGAAAATGTGGCACGCTTGGTTTGCGTACAGATAGAGGGACTTGCGTTATCTATTTAGATTTATGTATGAGAGTGCAAGGGAATTTCATTGCTTTGAAAACCTGGAGTGGTGCAACAAAAACAAAATTTTAGGAACTGGAGAGAGCGAAGAGAGTGCTACTGACGGTCAAGTTTTTAAAACTACTGAGATTCCCCACTGACAGCCTTTACTTAACCTCGAATCTTTTGTCAGTTAGAAAGCTATACATTCTTCAGATTGCTTTAAAAAATCATAAATGCCTTCCTTTTATACCTTCCAGGACACAATCTAGGAGAGGGAATAATGTCGCTCTAGATTCTTCGGTCGAAACCACATTTGCGACGAGACAATACTTAAAACAGTCATCAGTCATATACAAGAAAAAAGAACAAAACATTTATTCTATGACATACCACGACTGCAAAAAAAATCTTACTCAATGGCTAAAAACAAAAGTTACCAAGAAATCGAGTCAATCCTACATACGATCACATAATTCGAGAAATACCTTGACACAAACACACAAATTCGAAAACACACCGCATGCGCCACTAAATTTTGTTTTTAACATAATTTTGATTTTCGTATTCATTTAAATTTTGATCATTATT
Organism: Orthosia gracilis; assembly: GCA_947562075.1. Classification (NCBI taxonomy): domain Eukaryota; kingdom Metazoa; phylum Arthropoda; class Insecta; order Lepidoptera; family Noctuidae; genus Orthosia; species Orthosia gracilis. The sequence continues at coordinate 4,603,199 of OX387275.1, forward strand.
TTGATTACTATTTTAATTTTAATTTCGCCTTAAATTTTGAGAAACAGCAGTCGGAGGATACATCTGGTTTTGGTCAGCCAGCTCGCGCATATGTATCCTCCGACTGCACAGCATGATTTTCTTCTTGTTTACTTCTTTTTAGTTTCCTTTTTAAGCAGTCGGGTTTTTGTTATTTTTTAAATATGTTTTTTATTTATAATTTATAGGCTCGCGCTTGACACAGATAGTGGTATCTGTAATCAAAACATGCAATTTAATTTTGACCAACTTCCCAATGTTCGATGTGAGATGAAATTATGCACACAGGTTTTTTCTTGAGTCATGTCAGTACATTTTTTAATAAAAAAGATTGATGAAAAAAAGACTTGTTTCCCGCTTTTAATTAAATTGCCTTGGTATGTAAGGGTCAAATCTTGCACCTGAATTTTAAAACAGTTTTCCTCAACCGATTGAGCTGAAATTTTGCATACACGTTAAATTTGAATGTCAATAATGCACGGTAAGCTTAAAATATTGTTTAATATTTTATTAAATTAATAAGGTTTAGAGAAGCAGCGCAGTTCTGAAGATATTTGCAGCAAAAAAAAAATATGCGCATAAAGAAAGCAGAACTCAGTATATGATTAAAATACTGAGTAACAAAAAATAAAACAGTTTTAATTAACACAAAATGTCAAATTTTATTTTTACTTTTCAATTGTCATTTGCGACCAGATCGCAACCTAGTTTGGTACTGATCATTTATAAAATGTGTTTTTATTTATTTGTTATAGGCTCGCGCTTGACCACTATCTCACCTGGTAGTAAACGATGATGTGGTCGACGGTGGAGCACGCTTGCCTAGAAGTAACTTTTTTTTTTTACATTCATTTTGTTTTACATATACACACCAACACAAACCATCGCGGGTTTATCCGTGGTGTGGCCAGACACGGCAACTCGGTGCAAACTTAATTATATAGTTAATACCTATTAATAAATCCTTTTGACCGACAAGCATTGACAAGACACCTTTCAAGAAGACACCTTTCAAGAACTTAAGTACTTAGAAAGTATCTCCTAACTTATTCACTCTTGACTTAAAGACCCCTAGATTGTAGTATTTAATATTATTAATGTAATTTAACTTAATATTATTTGCATTTTTGTGATTTGTTACATTTTAAGTCTATATTTGTGTCTGGTTAATGACAATGGTCTCACCCCTTATTACGTGGGATAGGATAGAAAAGATGGAACCCCTTTGCCGCATTTAGACTTGGTCCGTTGTGCGTGCAGGCCTCCTCTCTGCCACCAGGCGGCGTATGAATTAGCGACACGCGGGGTTGCGACAGTCGTCGAGAGGATCAGGCAATTGGAACTCGAGCAACGCGCCACCCGCGCCACATAACCATTGAGTGGATAGCCCGGAGGACAAGGTGGAGCATACGGTGGAGGTCTGCCCCGCTTGGGCGGAGCACTGCCGGGTCCTCGCGGAGGCGACCTCTCGCATCCAGCCCTGGTTCAGGTCATGGTACGGAGCGAGAGGGCATGGGAAGCTGTCACCTCATTCTGCGAAGCAGTAATGATCGCGAAGGAGGAGGCGGAACGCGTGAGGGAGACGCAACGGAGACGCCCTCATGCCCCTAGCCACCGCAAGAGACGCCCTGGGCGTCGGGCTTCGCAAGCAGATTCCCGGCCACCGTAGGAGCGGGCTTGCGGACGGCGAGTAATGGGTAGCTCGTCGTCCGATAAGGACCAGGCCCGAGTCGACGGCGCGTAGTGTTCCATCCGCGCCCTTAAGGGGCGGGACAAACAGAAAAGACGTAAGACGAGGACGCGTCGCAGACGAAAGCCTTTTCAATAAATTTTCATACAAAATGTATAGAAGCGTCGGCGCGGACGAGACATTATGTATGAAAATTTATTGAAGGGGCGCCGCGACGCGTCCTCGTCTTACGTCTTTTCTGTTTGTCCCGCCTCAAAGAGATGTCAGCAAAAACTGAAGGGGTCCGATGCCTGTCTGGGTCCCTGATAAATTTGAAAGAGGGTTACCGCGGCCCTGGCACAAGCAACTGAAGGAACACGGTTTTAGTCAGTAAAAGTCCGACACGCCGTTCCGCTTCACCCAGCGCGGGAGATGTAATTGGATGATTTAATACCCCAAAAAAAAAGAAAAAGGCCCGCGCTCTCTGTGAGAGGACATGGGCCGTAACCCACCACGCAGGCCCAGTGTTGGTTGGTGGATGTCACATGTCTTTGTTCTTCTAAGACATGCCGGTTTCCTCATGATGTTTTCCTTCACCAATTTGAGAGCAGTGGTGATGAAATAATTTACACAAAGTAAAGCGCCTGCCTGCGTTCGAAACCACAACCTAACTTGTTAGTCACGGCCGTTACTACTGGGCCATCACTGCGCACATCTGCTTAATACGTGGGACTAAAACATAGCTGGAGAAATGTGGGAACTTCTGCCTAGTGCCTCATTGTCATCATCATTTCCGCCGAAAGACGTCCACTGCTGGGCACTGCTAGTCCTCCACCAAGTATCACCACATCGATCGGTCCTGTGCGTTGAGTTTGGCAATTCTTCGGCCAAATTCTTTATTTCAATTAGGCCATCAACCCCTTGCAATTAACGCAGACACAATGGCTTTTTAATTGTTTCAGCTAATAACGGCATACAAGGGGTTAAGCGGCACTATTGAACACCAAAATTTAAATTTTCAAATAATCATAATTGATTCTACCGTCCATTCGGCAATTTAGCTGTAAAAAAACGGACAAGAAACTCCACACTCAACCTTACAAAAAAGTGTTTTACAATATTTATATACATACATTAATTCATATACGTGAGGACGATGCACTCAGAACAACACTACTATACAACGTATAAATGATAAATGATAAATGATTTTATTTCTGTAAGTAGGTTTGTACAAACACTTTTACATGTCGATCATATTTTTTAAAACTAGATGAAGTCGGCGTTTCCTATCTGACTACTCTGAGAAGAAAGGCCGAAACAAACTCAGAGGTCACAGTCTCTTTTAAAGTCCAGACAAAATCTTGGTTAGATCATGTGAAGACCATGTAGACTGAAGTCTGAAATGGTCTTTTGAGGAAAGAACCAGCCAGATTGAGTGGACCTGTCCAGTCAGTGCACGCATTTGTCAATAACCGTGCAGCTCAACTCAGAAATTAAGGAGCTCAACGATTTGACGAACAATACTAAAGAAAGGACATTCGGGTAGGCCGCACAAACTACTCAAACTGCCAGACCATGATTAAAACTAACTTAGATAAAAAATTAAAAACAAACAAAAAGTATGATCCACATAGTCTTCACATTCACAACAATTAGAAAAGAAATTAAAATAAAATAATATAATACTTTAAAAAGTAAATATTCTTGTCATTGCAAGAAAACAAAAAAAAAACAAAATTCACGGTGAAAAATATATAAAAAAAAAAAAAACAAAATTTATTGGAGCAGCTCAATCCCAAGCCTGTTTGTCCTCAACGTAATCTTTAATTGTATAAAACGCTTTCTGGCACAACTTACGTTTAATGAATGTTTTGAATTTATTAAGACTTAGATCTTGTACGTGGCTTGGAAGCTTATTATAAAAGCGTACACATTGACATCTAAACGAGCCACCTATTTTCGTGAGCCTTGTTGCAGGTACTACAAATTTGTGTTTGTTCCTAGTATTTATGTTATGGATATCACTGTATTTTTTAAACAATTTTATATTTTTATGGGCATATAAAAGATTTTCATAAATATACTGAGAAGGCACAGTCATTACATTAATCTCCTTAAATTTCTCTCTGAGAGAGTGTCTCGGGCTTAGTTTATAAATTGATCGGACAGCTCTTTTCTGCAAAACAAAGATAGTCTGGATGTCGGCGGCATTTCCCCACAACAGAATACCGTACGACATTACACTATGAAAATAGCTAAAATATACTAAACGGGCTGTCTCTATGTCAGTTAAATTACGAATTTTCCTAACAGCATATGCTGCTGAGCTTAGCTTTTTTGACAATTTATCTATATGTGGGCCCCACTGAAGCTTAGCATCCAAAGTTAAGCCTAAGAATACTGTGCTATTTTCAGGATTCAATTCTTCGCCTTTTACCAACACATCAGTTTTCACCTGCCTAACGTGAGGTAGGGTAAACTTAATGCATTTGGTTTTTTTTCCATTAAGTAGTAAATTATTAACATTGAACCAGTGAACTACTTTTGAGATCGCGCTATTTACATCGTCAGTAACCAGCTGCTGACGTTTAAGTTTAAACAAAAGTGAAGTATCATCCGCAAACAATACTATATCATGGTTATCCTTTATGAGGTATGGCAAGTCATTAATATAAATAAGAAACAAGAAAGGACCAAGAATCGAGCCCTGCGGGACGCCCATCGTTACTATAGATCCAGGAGATCTTTTTCCATTAACGTCAACGCTCTGAATCCTATTACTTAAGTATGAAGTAAGAAGATCCAGAGCGCTGTTCCGGATTCCGTAGTGGCGGAGTTTCCTGATTAGCGTTTCATGAATAACACAATCAAATGCCTTGGACAAATCACAAAAGATTCCCAAGGCATCGCACTTATCTTCCCATGCATTATAAATATGTCCTAAAAGCTCAACACCGGCATCAGTAGTTGAACGACCCCTTGTAAAACCGAACTGTTTGCTATGTAATAATTTATGTTTATTAAAAAATCTTTGCAATTGCTCTAAAATTAATTTCTCAAATATTTTACTAAACGTAGGTAGTACTGAAATAGGTCTATAATTAGTAGGGTCTGATGTACTACCTGATTTAAACAATGGTATTATTTTACTATTTTTCATAAGGTCAGGAAACTCCCCACAGTCGATACAATTATTAAAGATAATAGCTAAACTAGGTGCGACAATATCAATAATAGATTTAGCAACTTCTACAGAATGACCCCACAGATCTGCAGTCTTTTTAACATTTAAAGTGTGAAAGGTTTTAATTATGTCTCTACAAGTAATATGTTCAAAAAGAAATTCCGAATCGCAATCATTAACATTTTCTTTTAGCAAAGACTCAGCAACAGAAGGTGATGAGTTTAGGGATTTAGTAGTTGAAATGGGAATATCCGAAAAGAAATTTTCAAAGGCCACTGCAACTTGTGAGTCTGATTTTATGATTTTGTCATTAATTGACAGGCTGTAGTCAATATTTCGGTTACCAGATCTTCCCGTTTCACTATTAATAATATTCCAAGTCGTTTTTATAACGTTACTACTGTTTTTAATCTTTGAACTCAAATAACGCGACTTGGCCAAACAACAAACTTTTTTAAATAATTTTGAATAATTTCTAACATATAAATTAAATTCAGCAGTGTTGACATAAGTCCTTTCATTGTACAACTCATAAAGCCGTTTCCTACTTTTATGAATACCAATGGTGGCCCAATCACTGAATGATGCATTATCTTTAACCGAGATAGTCTTGGGAATAAAGGTAGAATTAAATTGTTTACAAAACATATTAAAAAAATCATCATATAGATGATTTGGATCAGCATGAGTTGACAAAATTGGTAATTTTTTAATGAGTTTAACTTTAAATGCTGCCAAGCGACTTGCAGTTTTTGGGTTAACAGTGATATCCTTTTTGGCCACTTTGTTGTTTTGGTTAGGTATAGTAATCCTCTGCCCGCAGTGATCAGAATCTAGTAAATTTATAATTTCTTTGTGGACTGGTATAACATTAGTATAAATATTATCTAAACATGTGGCACTAGTAGGGGTTATTCTTGTGGGCTCCAAAAATAGGTTTACAAGATTGTAGGACTGAAACAGACTTATTATTTTACTACAAGAACCTGAGTCCTCTAATAAATTGACATTAAAATCACCACAAGTGATAATGGATTTATTTGAGTTACAAATCTTGTGTAACACTTCATCCATTACCTTTTCAAAGCAGTCATACAATCCTGAAGGGGGTCTGTATACACTTAATACAATAAACTGCTCCAATTCTATACAAGCTATTTCGACTGTCCGCTCAACAGATAGGCTCACAATATCCTTACGGTCTTTAAATTTAAGCTGGTTACTTACTAAAATCAATGAGCCACCATGTATAGCATTAACTCTGCTGAATGAACTACCAACCTGGTGGTTATTAAAATTGAACAATAACTGGTGGCTTTTAAGCCAATGTTCTGTTATACAAAGAATATCAATACTGTTAAAGTTCATAAATAATTCTACTTCTAAATCTTTGTTCATAAATCCTTGAATATTTTGATGCACCAGGTTAATACTATTTACTGATTTTAAACTTTTATGTGATTTTATTTTGCAATTTTTATTCTGTAAACTTTTGCAAGAGGTTGTCTCTATTGTCTTAATTTCTAATTTAAATTATTATCAATGTCAATTTCTGATACCAAATTATTGGCTGAATTAAATAACATGTCTTGGCATTGCTCAATAGAAGCAAGTTGTTTAGCCAAATTCTTGGCTGTAATAGAAAAATAATATGATAGCGACACAGCTATCTGTCGTTTACAATACTTTGAAAGAAAGTACCTATCAATGAAAAATCTATCTTTTGTCAAGCAAAAGTGGTTACCAACATAATTGTTAGTGTCAATTAAATGGAATAAATTATTACTATATGTTAAATTATGTAATGTCCTATTCAAATCATATCTAAGATTGTTTTCTTCCTGTGGCAAACTTTGGCTGTAAGGGAATGTGAACATCACAATTTTTTTTAAACTAAGGTTGCACAATGATCTATAATGTTGGAGTAATTCTCCTTTGTTCATGTTACCCCTATTACCAATAAACATTAACAATGTAGTTTCCTGGTTAAAATTGCATTTTATAACTTTTTTCATTATGTCAAATAAAGAACAACCTGGCATACAATAGTTCATTATTGAGTGTCCTGGATATTTATTTGTTAACAAGTGGCCTAGATCCTTTCCAATTTCATCACAAAATAATACTATTTTTGTATTTACACTCTTTTTAGGCAAACAGTTAGTAATTTCTAATGGCAAACTGGCACTAGACTGCGGTATGGTGACATCACATATTGTCAATGAATGGTCCGGTGTGGGTACAACAGATGGTGGTTGACAATGAGCACATTTGTTAGTTTGTGAGCTTACCAGCTCATTCATTGCCAATACATATTCCCTCATTTGGTTTTCAGAGGCTGTATATTTGATAGTCATAGAAGTTAGTTTCTCCTGTAGTTGGTCAAGTTCATACTGCAAGTCTTCTGTGTCAGTTTGGTATTTCCTAGTACTTTTTTCTAAGTTAAATGAATACATATCTAATTGTTTAAGTAAATGCAACCTTTCTCTATTGAGTTTAACATTTTTGATGAAGAACCTTTGTTTCTTGACCATTTTCTTTGTTTTAACTATGTATTTGTTAATTTTTATGTATTTTTTTATTTTATTTTTACTAGTAACTACCCTCAATGATTTAATTGATTTTGAATCATCATGACCTGTTAAATCTATTGTGTAAGAGGGATTTATTGCTGTAACCATTGATGGGGCAACAGGCACCAATTCACTGAATAGACTTTGGTTCAACGAGGCAGTGATGTTAAGATTTGCAGTTTCAAGTTGTTCAATATGACTTTGAGCCTCATGTAGCTGATTTTGTAACAAGTATTTGTGACTAAGAGCTTGTTCATACTCACTGCTACACTGGCTGAACCCATCCACAATAACTTGGAGCCTGTCCCGGGCTGCTATAGCATCAGTGTGTTGAATATATAACTGAGCCATTTCTGTTTTTAATTTGCTATTCCTGTCAAGGACACTAAGGAACTCTATTTCATTTTCATCTTTTTCCCTAATTAGTTGGTCACAGAGCTCTTGAGACGCCTTTAATTCGCTCAAAGCCTGACTGAGTTTGGTCTCTTCTAGGCGAGCCCGCGCGGAACGAGTCATAATCATGATTAAAGAGATGAGAGAGGAGGTTCGAATAGAGTATAGGATTGAATAACAGTTGATTAGTTGAACGGAAAATGAAATTTAGATCATAAAGAAAGAAGTTCTGTCACCAAGCTAATTAAGGTTATGTTTACGTTTTATAGGTCACCGGCATCAACTTGTAACCGTAATAATAATGATCCAATGAGTTGTAGGCAAAAAAAAAAAAATACAACGCAAGCAATCCAATTTCAAATAAAATATATAATATAGTACCTGATACCGAGACGAAAAAGAACAATCGCTTGAGCCGGTAACTGTCAACGAAACACAATTAAATTTTTTCACTTATTTTGCACTTAGTGCCTAATAAATTTAACCCAAAACACTAAATACACTTTGAACTAGTTATTAAGTTGGAAATAGGCCTTATTATAAAAGAAATCTAATATTTACAATTAAATTTATGAGGATAAATTCAAATCAGCTGTTAGCTGTAGTGTTGCCACAGGAGGAAAAAAAAGGTATAAAGTATTACAAGCACTAACAGGCAATCTGGATTTATCGGTAACTCTGGTTCTCCTGCGGATATCAACATTTCTGATTCGAATTGCCATTACTTGTAAAATGTAGGACTTCAAAAAAAAAATAAGGAGGTAATCAATCCGACACGTATGTATCTAACATTGTTGGTACTGCACAATATTCACATATGATATTCTATGTAGGCTTCACACGTGTGCTAAATTTCATTAATGTATGTTTGTCCACGCATTTCTCCGAAACTAATTATCGGATCGTGAACATTCTTTGTATGTTGGATTGAGTATCTTTCAAGTTAGGGATTAGTGCCAGTTTCAACAAAATTGGTCCAGCAGTTTTCAAGATATGGAGCATACAACCGAACTTCTTAGCGATAAACAGCACGAATGTGTAAATTGAGTTACTATGAGTATTTTGGCAATACTTTAGGTCCGTCCTATAAAATTGAGTATTTTGTGTGACGGTGTATTAAAATTAAAAAGAGAGAAATAAAAACACTTTCACAAAAAAAAAACACCGACTTCAAAAGCAAAACACTAAAAAGTGAAATAAAGAATTTGGCCGAAGAATTGCCAAACTCAACGCACAGGACCGATCGATGTGGTGATACTTGGTGGAGGACTAGCAGTGCCCAGCAGTGGACGTCTTTCGGCGGAAATGATGATGACAATGAGGCACTAGGCAGAAGTTCCCACATTTCTCCAGCTATGTTTTAGTCCCACGTATTAAGCAGATGTGCGCAGTGATGGCCGACCGACTTCCGAAACGAAAGTTATTTTTCACTTTTTAGTGTTTTGCTTTTGAAGTCGGTGTATTTTTTGTGAAAAAGTTTTCGCCTGTATTTCTGCCTACTTTTTAATAAAAACGAGATTTTACGGTGATATTGCCAAAAACATGATGATTTAAGTCTCATAAAAAATCATAACGACCCTTGTTCGATCGGAAAAACCATAACTGATGCCAAACCGGTATATTTGGGACGGACCGACAATTATGCAACTTCATTTTAAGGGCTTGTTCAGACCACACTTTCAACTGATGATTTGTGCATGTAATCTGATGTTCTAGCTTTACTTACTTTTATCATTTTAAAAATACAACAATAAAATTGGGACACTTTTTCAACAGCCGAAGACTAAATTTCCTACTAAATGTTAGCTCTCAAACAATCAAACTAGCTAGCCTCTTCCCAACACTACTCTGTAGGCCATACAAATATTTATATAAATGAACCCGCGACACGCGGCGCAGCAGCTGATCGCTCAACCACTAGGCCAACCGTGTCGTCGACGATCATATTATATATATGATGGTGTAATACCCCTCGTACAACTGACTTTTGCAGCTGAATATCAGTATTTTTTTAGATCACATGGAGCGACTGCCTATCTGATGTGCGTTTCAATGGCGCGGCCATGGGCTTTTATTTTTACAGCTACAAAAATATAAACCTAAGAAAATATTTTTACAAATTCAATATAGATATTTACCTAAATTTCAGGTTTCTGCAACGCTTAGTTTTAAAGATCTCTGTGCGGTTCACCGCGCTACCTAGGATTTTTTGTAGAATTTAAAAAAAAATTACTTTTACAAAAAACTTCAGGCGTCTGCGATCCTTTTTCAGCGAGATATCGGCGGTAACATGTTTTTCACCGTTTCAAAGGTCATCTTGTCATATTTATTTTAATTTCGCCTTGGCCGCGCCATCGAAACGCACATCCTTTCTGACCTTCACAACCCAATAACTGGGTTGTTACCCTTGGCAGATAACTCTTGGCAAGACCACAGATAATATAAATACTAGCATACAGATGCCTCAACCCATACAAAGAAACCGTGCCGACGTAACTAGCGTTTTGCATCTGATTATACCGATTACTTTTTGTAAATCGATCGCGTTCGGTTCCGTTCCACGGCGATTGATAGATCACCATCTATATCTGTGGATAGGAACGGAACAGGTGCCGTTCCGTTCCTATCGTGATCGATGTACAAAAAATAATCAGCATAATCAGTATAGAACGTCGGCACGGTTTCTTTTTATGGGATGAGACACCACTGGCAAGATTCTTTTACTTTCATCGTCTCTCATTTAACCCTAAATATCCTGTGTCGAAACAAGTCCTTATTTTTTTTACACATACATACATAAACTCACGCCATGGGGATAGGCAGAAACTACAGAACGCTGCTACGATCCTTACATACTTCTTTTGCTTCACTCAAGTTCATACATCTAGCCATACACGCACGAAGGTTATGAGTACTGCGCACCTGGCCTTTCTGAAGAACATCACGTAGGGCGTCCCCTCCCGGCGTTTCCATCACGTCTGCCTTTTAAATTCCTTTCGTTTGTCGCCTTTAATTTTTTTACATTCTAAAAAAAATTAATCATCACGAGAAACTAACTTGTGTAAAATTTCATCTCAATCGAACACCGAAAAGTGGGTTAAAATTAACTTGCAGGCTTTGATTACAGACTATTTTCTATGTAGTATGGGTTTGGTTTCCGCACTTAGTCCTTCTGGTCGACCATTGTGCGTGGGCCATGGCGGCCGAAGTTAATTAGAGCTCCTGGTTTCCTCAGAAGATCTGTGTAAAATCTGGGTGACCCATGGTTGGACCCGGTGGTTAATTACAGACTCCGGACAGGTGAAACTAAACCAAGGTTTGTAAAACGTTTCTGATTTTGTTAAAACTGGCGTCTGAACAAACCCTTAAAATTTAAATACGATCCGTCGTTTGTTCACTCTTTTACCTTTAAATAACAGTAATGTTATCAGACGCATCTTATTAAGATCGAGCACGCAATGAAAGGGAGACACGGGTCGCCAGCAGAAAATTAAATAAGAAATAAGAAAGAATTTATATAAAGATATAAAGCTATTATGTAATTATGATTATCCCGCCGTTAGCACGACAAGTAAGTTGTTTGATTTTATTTCTAATCGCTTTGAAGAGATTCTGAGGTTCACAAAGTGTCAATATATGATTCTCTCGCTGTTGGATTCGTAGGCCCACCTTGCCTGCTCAAAATTCATGGCATTCTCTTACTGTGTTAATTTTATTATCATAAATAGTCTTTTCTTTCTTTCTTAATTTGTTTTGCTGTGTGCTCTCACTGCTAATTATACAATTAATTTGGATAAAAAAACGTTTCAATTTTTTGTTTTGTTTTTTTTTGTGACTCATCAGTTTTATTTGTCATTTAATTTTAAAGGTTTTTTTATTGCTTCACCTGTTTTGTTGACGAACAATTTTTAATTTGCATTGTGATAATTATATTTTATTTGAGAATTAAATTCTACTTTATATTAATTCAATTGTGGTCTAATTCTAATTTTAATATTGTATCTTAATTTTTAGTAAGTCCCAATCTGTGAGTGCTGTGCATTTCTATAACAGACCTGACCTGCCCCCCTAGCCTACAAACGTTTCGTATCGAATCTCTTTCTACAATCGTTAACGCCTCCTGTTTGTATAGTCTGACCACGTGACTTAACGTTCAGATGTGTCATTCCCATACATTGATTCGTTTTCTATTAGCGTTATCGATTGTAGATTGTCAACTTGGCTACAGGTGCTATTCGCACAGGACTATCTATTAATTTTCTGTCTATATAGGGGTGTTTCCTGGGTAGAAAAAAATAGATTTTAAAATAATATTGAAACCGTATTTTTTGCTTATTCAAATAAATAAAAATTTACATAGATAAACCGCATCAAAGTTTAGAAGTAGGGGCTTGTGACGTCACTTTGTCAGTATAAAGTATAGCACACCGTGACGTCGATATTTCAACGCACTGTATCGTCGTAATATTTTGTTTACGTGCAAAATAACCTGAACCTTAGAGCTTCCAAAAACTTACTCCTCCATATTCCTTCTCACCACACCGGGTTTCTATCTACTTCTTACACTGTCTCAACTATAAAACTCTGGAACGTGCTTCCCCTTGACATCAAAAAAGCTGAGAGATCCGGAACTATTATTTGTCCTCTCATACATAACTCGGTCTTCGTCATAGTTATTATATTTAAATTTCAGTTTCATTTTGTATTCAGTTCAGTTCATTTATTAGTCAGTTGTTTTAGAAATTATTTATGTATTTTATTAGTTAGGTAGTTTATTAATCCGACTTCAATTATTGTTCATAATTTTTATTTTGTACACCTACCACTGTTGTGTCCCTTTTCTGGTAGAGAATGCCTTACTGCATTAAGTTCGCCTATGTATCACCAATGTACATGAAGTTTAAATAAATAAATAAAATAAAAAATACGTGTCCAAGATTTTTAGGTTATCTAACTGAGGGACTAAATAGATATTTTTTCTCAACTACCCTATTGCGAATAAGTTGTTGGCATGCCTTATTTGACTAAAATAAAAATAAATTAATGATGTATGGATGGACAAAATGCCAAAATGTAAAGGAGTGATTAAGTGACATTTCAATAACGCTTGATATTTATTTTTGAGTTCAATGATAGCGTGGTGACCACAGATATAAATCTAACTAGATAACGCAAGCCCCTCCATCTATATGAAAACCAAGCGTGCCACTTTTTCATACGCAATTTAAATCAAATTTACTTACCAATGAAAGAAAACATTTCCAATGCCTCGGCCAACTTTTTCCTTACAGTTTTTACAGCTCGATATGGCATAAAAAGGCATTTTTCTAGATTTCGGTGGATTTCCGATGCCGAATGTGCCGATAATGCTAAATGAAAAGCTCAAATTACGAACATTGATCGTACTTTCACTCCGTTTTTAGGGTTCCGTACCCAAAGGGTAAAAACGGGACCCTATTACTAAGACTCCAATGTCCGTCTGTCTGACTGTTTGTCACCAGGCTGTATCTCATGAACCGGTGATAGCTAGACAGTTGAAATTTTCACAGATGATGTATTTCTGTGGCCGCTATAACAACAGATACCAAAAAACAGAATAAAATAAATATTTAAGTGGGGCTCCCATACAAGAAACGTGATATTTTTCCCTTTTTTTTGCGATAATGGTACGGAACCCTTCGTGCGCGAGTCCGACTCGCACTTGGCCGGTTTTTTGACACGCGAAGTACGTACAATCGTGTCATCTAGTTAGTTTTATGTCTGTGGTGGTGACGGTTGACAGGACGGAATGGAATAAGAAAACGTGTTACGCTAACCCCAAGTGACGTAGAACAAAGACTGGAAGATAATGATAAAACAGGGGAGGCTCATTTTATGCGGGTTTGTGTTTTTTGTTAAAAGTTCTAATTAGACAGATTTTTATGAACCTGTATTTTGGGGCCGGTGTCCAGTCAAGCCATATCCAGCTGATTAATAATAGACATTTTAAATGGAACGAAATTGTATAAGTTTGAATGTTTGTTAGTAATCAAGCTTCAATGCGTGAACGTATTTGAATGAAACTTGGTATTTGGGTAGACTATTTCCTGGTTTTTAGGTCTCCGTACCCATAGAAATATAAAATACAGGAGAAGTGGCAAGGGGGCGTGTCGGTGTCCGCGCGACGTGGTCTGACTGTGCATGTCATAGACAAATGGCCGTCTCCGCGAACTAGTGCGCTTCCGACCGTGATCGTGAAAAATTAAAAAAATGCCGTGTTGTTCAGTGGTTTCTTGTAAAAACCGAAGCCTAAACCAAAACTTTAAAAATCATGGAATCACTTACACTAAGTAAGTACAAATATTTTTCTATATTTGTCTTTAAATTCCTGAAAAACAACAAATCGTAAAATATTTCTTGGTTCTACTATGCTATTTTGTTTTCAAATATCACAACGACTGTACTATTTTTGCGTTAAATACATTGCTTCTTAAACACTACCTAAGTTTGTCGCTAAGTGACTGGACAAGCAATGTAAAAATCACAAAACGATACTTTATTAAGCGGACGCATCGCGTAGTACGGCCGCTGCTTCTTGCGACGAGTTAGTGATGCACTTGTGCAGATCCACTAACGTAGGCTATCGACAACAAAGTCGATTATCGAATGATATATTGCTATTATAGTTTATTTATTTAAATTGTTAACCTTTTTAACCCGGTTGGAAGATCGATGTGAAATAATGTTTATTACTTATTTTGATTATTTTACAGCGTAGTAGAAAAATGCGTAACCAACTTTTTGACAAAAAATGCAACCCCAATAATGTCAAAGTTTCAAGTACTGCACAAATACCTCCACTTTACAGGTCAGTGATTAAACACCATAGCACTAGCAGGGTTCAACAATACCTCCTGTTTCAATACGCTATGAAAGCCTAATTTTTTTTTTTTGATTTACTTAATAATTTATATTTTTAGCTGAATATTTGTTTTAACTATAACATTTACTGGACATACCGTTTTTTATTTATTTTCAAGTACTCAAAAAAATTTTTACAATAATAAATGGGCGAATCGATAACTGTCCGATTTAGTCAATCACAACGTGTATGTAAAATAAATTGCTTTTGCATAGCACAACGATAGCGCCGATGTTTTTGTGTGCGTAATTTGTACGGTGATTGGTATATACACGCTGTGCTTGAAGGGATAAGGTTTATAATTTATTGTGTATTACGTTCTGATTTAAGAAATGCGGGTGTGTGCGCGACTGCGTATCTATTGCCTTTACTGAACTGCATGTGTAGTAGTTGCCGTGTGGTAGGGGCAAACTGGAGACACTAGTTTCCGATATCCAACCGTCCGTCTGTCTGTCACCAGGCTGTATCTCATCATCCGTGATAGGTAGACAGTTGATTTTTTTGCACAAATGATGTATTTCTGTTGTCGCTATAACACCAAATACTAAAAAATGAATAAAATTAATATTTAAGTGGGGTTCCCATTCAACAAACGTGATCTTTTTGCCGTTTTTTGCGATAATGGTACGGAACCCTACGTGCGCGAGTCCGACTCGCACTTGGCCGGTTTTTTTATTCCGATTAAATTAAACGTTTCATTCGGATAATCTCCGACTTTATAAACAGAAGCTAGTGAACTCATAAAACTATTGTTACAGTTCTTAGTGGCGGGGTCATCTCATTTGGCGGCGTTCTCAATCGGCGGAGCCGTGGCGTACCCCGGGGTTCTGTTGCAACAGTTCAAATCTAATGATACCATCATACATCTCGACTTGGACAACGGATCATGGATCGGTATGTTTTTATAATAATAAATTGAAGTGTCTGTTTGTAAGGTCAAAATGACAGGTTTTTACTAAATGCATATAAAAGGTATATCCGGTACTAATAACAAAAAAAACATTAATCAATTTTTGTCTGTCTGTTTGTTCCGATTAATCTCCGAAACAGCTGGACCGATTTTCATTGGCAGATAGCTGTAAGAAGGAGTAACGAATGCTACTTCAATTTAAGGAAAATAATTATGGTACACGTAAAAAAAAACTTTTTTTTTTAGTTTTACGGGGAGTCTCTAATAAAATAGCTTATATTAAGATTACCTTGTCGTTTTATGACGTTACTTCAAGAGTTCATATCTCCACATAGAAGCTTCGTAGCACGCGATAAGAACGGGGAATTCTCTTCCCGAAAAGAAGTTAGATTTTAGAAAAAATATATATTTATTTGTCATATGATGACAAATAAATATATTATAAATAAAAAATAATAAATATATTTGGTTCTACTGAATCGATTTAGATGAAATTTGGCATGGATAGGTGGAGACCCTGGGACGGACATAGGATAGTTTGTATCCCCTTGTGATGATACAACACTTATTACGCGGGCGAAGACGCGGGCAGAAGCTAGTTTATCATATAGCTGTATGAATACATTTGAAGGATTATCGGTTCATTCTTTTTGAATATATTTTTTTTAATCAATTATCGATTGATGTAATCAGTTCTTACAAGAAATAACTTTATAAGTGGCTAGACAACTCAGTTAATGAAAACGTACTGTTTCATTTTTAACCGACTTCCCAAAAAGGAAGAGGTTCTCAATTCGGATGTTTCCATTTTTTTTGTGTTTGTTCGGGCATTAACAGATTTCGTCCCATTGTCACCAAATCAGAATCTGACGATGGGATCCCATGGAAATCAAGGTAACTCAAGGTGGTATTTTCATTAACATGGCAAGCATTTACACTCAGAAAGTATCATTTGGTAAAGTGGAACTTTTGAAGAAGACCAATGATGGCTACTGTAACTCCTTAATAAGTATGACATCGGTATCAGATATCTCGTATAGTTAAGCGACTTTGATGAAGCAAATACGTATAAATAAATGGTACTGATGAAAATGCTACCATCAAACCGATCTGATAATGAAGCCGGAAGGTAGGCACTGGCACTCCGTAACAAAACAATGTATCCTAGCCGTGTTTGGGCTTATTGGAATTCAAATGTGATGTAAACTGGCTATAAATTATTTTCATGGTAACATGAGGAACCAACACAAAAAAAAATAAAAATAAAAAATTTCAACAAAAAATATTTACGTACTTCTAAAGCAAAACACTACAAAACGAAAAATTACTTTGTTTGCCGAAGTAGGTGTCGAAAAATGAAAAACAATAGGTGTCAAAGTCACCGACTTCGGAAAACAGAGTAAGTTTTCGCTTTGTAGTATTTTTCTTTAGAAGGACGTTAACTTCTTTTGATAAATAGGTTTTTTAGCCTCAGTTGTTCCACATCAGACCAAAAAAGAGTTATTCATCAAAACACCACCGATATTTATAAAATCTTTCTTTTCAGGTTCAGTCCACGGCCTAGCAGGGATCCCCAGTTTCCTCATGCCATTCCTGATGCAGTACCAAGGCCGGAAGTTCGCCTTCATTCTTAGCTGCATCCTCGTCTTCATAGGATGGGCCTTCACTTATATAGCAATGAGCATCACCTTGCTTATCATAGGTGAATGCTTCCACGGCCTCGGAGGCCACAGTCTACTCGCAATTAGCTTTCTAAGCATCTCAGAAATGGTCCAACCGAAGTACAGAAACATATGTTTGTTACTCTACGGCGCGTGCCAAGCACTTGGCATGTCAATAGTTGGTATAATTGGCCAATATTTGCACTGGAAGACGGCTGGATTGGTCATGTGTTGTCCTGGGGTGTTGGGATTGGCCATTGGCTTTACTTGGCCTGAGTCCCCGTCTTGGTTGGCTTTTAAAGGCAGATTTGAGGAGTGTGAAGCGGCTTTTAAAAAGCTTCGAGGGACGGATAAGGAGTCCATGAAAGAGTTGAATGCTTTGATGAACGCTCAACCAGAAAATTCGGAAATAAAACCTAGAAGACAATGGACCAAAGATTTAAGAGCCACGATTACAAGAAGAGACTTCTATTTACCATCTCTCCATACATTTGTTTTATTAAGCGTATTTTACTTCTCAGGGGGTGTATCAGTCATAATTTATTCAAGCGACATTACACTCAATGCCACTGGAAATAAGAACGACCACATAAAATTCATTATCGACTTGACGTTCTTTTTAGGATTCTGTATTACAACTGTGTCTTGTAGATATTTGAGTGCCAAAAAGGTTTTATTATGTAGTATGGTCGGTGCATCTGTGTTCATGAATTTAGCTGCTACTGTAACATATCTGCAAACTGTAGATATAGTGTCAAAAGACTCAATGTTGGGGGCGTATTTCCTCGTATCTTTCATGATATGTTTCAGCCTTGGTTGTTCTGGTATAGGATTTACTATAGCAACTGAATTAATGCCTGTAAAACACAGAGGTATTGGAGGCTGTATCTTCGTCATAAGCACTTGTATATGCCACTCCTCTACTTTGAAAACGTTTCCATACTTATGTGTTTATATAAATATGTGGGGTGCATTTTACTTGTATGGAGCATATAGCGTTATGGCTGCTGTATTTATTTTCATGTGTGTGCCGGAAACGAGGAATAGAACATTGCAGGAAATCGAGGAGTATTACAATGATGGATATTTTAAGGATAGTCGTAATGTTGGTGTTGATTATACTGTGAAACAGAGGTTTTTAAAATCTGAGGCACACAG
Organism: Orthosia gracilis; assembly: GCA_947562075.1. Classification (NCBI taxonomy): domain Eukaryota; kingdom Metazoa; phylum Arthropoda; class Insecta; order Lepidoptera; family Noctuidae; genus Orthosia; species Orthosia gracilis. The sequence continues at coordinate 4,621,669 of OX387275.1, forward strand.
TTAATAACAATTTATTTTGTTAGTTTATCGCTTAACGAAGATACTATGTTTGTAAATGTAATAGTTTTCGTCGACCACATCATCGCTTAGCACCAGGTGTCAAGCGCGAACCTATCAATAATAAAAAAATACTTATACAAAAGGCTTGTGTTTAATTCACATAACAATATGGCGAATTTTACAGAGCCGGGTATCCCATCTTAGAAACTGCGAACCTTTAGGATCAGCTCTCACTGAGACGTGACGCGCGTACACGACGGTGTATCAAATATTAATTTGTCGATGCAATATGGAACTTTGTATTATAACTAGCTGACATCCGCGCCTTCGCTCCCGTCAACTGGCTATCTACCTACCTATCTACCCTACTTACCTACCCTCCAACCTTGCCACTACCAAATAATTAATTTTATAGGCAAAAAATTTTGTTACTTTGGGTTACATTATTTCAATTTTCATATTTTTTTGGAAATAATTTATAGCTTTTGTTACTCGGGAATAATGTAGCTTTCCATAGGTTCCAAAATTTTTAAAAATCAGTGCAGTAGTTTCGGAGCCTATTCGGTACAAACAAACAAACAAAAAAAATCTTTCCTCTTTATAATATTGTTATAGGTACAAAACGTACAAATTTGAGTGAGAGAATTTAAACAAAAGAAAACACACCACTGCGTTGCGTTGCACCTCGAGTCACAGCATAATACACCGATGCTGCGCCTACCAAATCCGAATACCCTGCGGCTTTGCGATGCTTGGTGTGAAACAACGGACCTCTTCAAGCATCTTTGCCAATCGTTCCGTCTCGGTGTGAACTGACCCTTAGGTTTTAGCACACATAATATAATACTAGCATACAGATGCCTCATCCCATACAAAGAAACCGTGCCGACGTAATTAGCGTTTTTCGTCTGATTAAACTGATTATTTTTCTAAGAACATCGATCATCGGTTACGTTCCATGGTTATAGATGCTGTTAGCAGCGACTTGCAAGTAAAAGGGTTAACTCGGTCGTGTATCCTTTTTTTTAATACAGCGATGTTTTTTTTGTATTTTTTTTCACGTTTTTAGGGTTTCATTGTACCAAAATGAGTTACAAAACAAATTTAAGTATCGAGTGGATGCCTCAGAAATTTAAAAACGCGGCATTTAATTGAATCAATTTTAAATGATCCATTCAAATAATGTGAACACAATAATGGCCTATGTCCAGCAGTGGACGTCTTTCGGCTGAAATGATGATGATTCAAATAATCTTTGGAATGTGAATTAAGAGTCCAATATTCCTTAATTTTGTGCTTAAACAAACAAGAACATATTTTTTTATGATCGTCTCTAGAAAATCTTAATATTCTTACAAGATAAAGCAACGCCATCTAGTGACGAGAGGAAGAACTAAGTAGTTACTTGTGGCGCCATCTAGTATCGAATAGCGACACTAATCTTATGTTTTTCTAGTTGCTTCGGGAACAGTGAGTTTGAATGTCGATTGTTCTGGAAGATTCTCGAAGTATTTAGAACCGTATCGAACGTTCCAGAAACATCTTCCGTGCTATATAAAAAGCGGTCGGGTTCGTCGTGAGTCAGTTTTGATTGAGAAGCGATACAGAGCGATCGGAAAAGGAAAATAGTACGAAGTAATAGAATTGTTTTAAGAAGTGTTTTTGTAATAAAGTGTGATTAATTGTAGTCCGCTGTTTAAATAATTTATCCGTGAACCCCAGCTCGTAACAATATTACACAAAACTCAATAACAAATCGAAGCTTATCACGCCATCAAATGCAATTTGTTTGAACCAAATTTTCTTTCTTCGCGTTGGGTGCCCGTGGTTTTAATGAAGAAGAAACCTAAATCCCTTTCAAACTACAATATTTCCAACCTTTTATTATAATTTTTGGAGCTAAAGAGCATGTAGCTTCATTATTGTTAAGAAAAAGCAGCGTCCATGAATTATTGCATTGTTTTCCTATGGTTGCCTGTTAATAATTATGGAACTTCACAGGCGTGCTTTTTTTTACTGATGAGGACTTGCGCTTGACCACTATCTCACCTGATGGTAAGCGATGATGTGGTCGACGATGAAGCACGCTTGCCTAGAAGAAACCTATTCACTCTTGACTTGAAGACTCCCAGGTTGTAGCTATCAGGAAATACAGACTCCGGCAGGGCATTCCACTCCTTTGCTGTACGCATAATAAAAGTATTCCCAAAACGTTTGGTGCGTATGGTGCTTATGTCAAAAGTAAAACAAATGGTTATAAATATTATAATAGCCATAAAAAGTTACTAACCTTGAACACATCAGCATTCCTAATCTCCGTACACAGCGTATTAAAGGATTCCTTCAACTCGCCGTGCAGTCTGCATTGTTTCAACACAAAATCTTTCTGCTTCTTTCTAGTTCTCTCTCGTTCTTGCTGAATGTTGAAACTCGGTTCGTTCTGGATGTCTTGGACTTTCTTGTTCTGAATCCGGATATGCGCTGATATTGAACGAACCTGGGAAATAAAATACCGCCGTACGGGTCAATCGTAAAGGTTAAACAACGTTTGCCGTTGTTGGTCGATGGATGGGTGGCCGTCTTTACATCATGAGATTCCTCCGTGCCTCGGCAAGCACGATAAGCTAGATCTCTGACAGCCGTTATTGATAATCGGTAGCCGGAGCATCGGACACCTGCCTTGCCAAGTGGCTTCGTGTTACCCAGTTACTGGGTTTTGGAGGTCAGATAGGCAGTCGCTCCATGTAAAATACTTGCATATTTTTGGGAAAAGGCTACGCAGATGTGACTTAGTGTTCATTATACCGATAGTCGTGTCAGCCAATGCCAACACCTTAGGAGTTTCTCGTTAGACAGCTGGCTGTCGTGGTGGCCCAGTGGCTAATACTTCTCGTGCTTGAGGTCGTGGGTACAAATGCGGGCAAGTACCAATGTGACCTTTTCAAATTCATATGTACTTTCTAAGTTTATCTTGGATATCACAGGCAACGGTGAATGAAAACATCGTGAGGCAACCTGGACTTATATGGCTAATGCAAGTCTGAAATAGCCAAGTCAGAGGCCTGTGGGGTTCCCAGAGGCGGCTTATTCAACTCTGACACCAGAGGTGACCACAAGTGAAAAATAAAGAAAGTTAGACAGCTGGATCAAAGCATCGATTCAGATATCAGTACTGCTGGACACGGCTCATATTGTTAGGAGATTCCTCTCTCAGGAGCCCTGACCGCCGGTAGCTTGGACCCTGTTCCCGATACCGGTGGGCCACCATTTTTTTAATATTTTTAAATGTAAATTATATTTACAAAATGTAATCAATAAGAAAGCTTGTGAAATAAAGGGCATAATAAGTAGAATTAGAAGGTTTATTATTAACTAAGTACTCACTTTTTCAATGCCTTCGTTAATAGCCTTTCTCCTCATATTAAGCTCGTTCAGATTGCTCTCCAAAATCGACAGTTTCTTGTCAATCTCCTGCATTTTGTTTCTATGACCTTGGGCAGTTTGTTCGAAAATTGAAAGTCTAAAAAATAAAGATTATACGCGTTTTAACTATGTTATAGTGCGCGATTAAAATCTTATTAAAAAAATCATTAATTTTTCACAACAAACAGCAATAAAAATAAAACTCAAATTCGCTGCCTATCAGCTAATTTCCTAAGTGGCAAGTTTTCCTAAAGTTCACGATCGAGGTCAAGGCCGCCGGCTAGTACCTACTCGCGCCGCGCCGCTCGTACTTGTTCTCTTTGTCGGCGAGCCAACACAAGGAAAATAATTAATCTAATTGAGCTAGATAGGAAACGATTTAGAACTGATTACAGTAAAAAAATGCAGGTTTTGTTCAAAATTTTATCTCGAAGAAGCGAAGCCGCGGGCAATCAGCCAGTTATAACTAAAGCAAGTGTTTAGATTCTCAAATAAAGAAAGGCAGGAAGGAACATGAAAGAAAGAAGACTCACTGTTTATTAAAATTACCGATCTCCTCCACATCTACAGTGTTGGCGCAAAGTTTAGCTGGTCTGATCTCGACGGTCGAACTGGATTTCTCTCCACTGTACGCCGAGACACGGACTACGAATCTGTGGTTCTCTGTAAAAGTAAAAGCAATTCAAAAAAATATAGTATTGTTACGAGCTGGGGTACAGGGATAAATTATTCAAACAGCACACACTCACGACGTGATCATCTGTCCAGAATGCTGGGCTCAAAAAGATTTTCGACACAAACTTTCGAGAAGTTAACCTCTGCTATCTGATACGAGATAGCGCTACTAGCTACTACTAAACTTCTTCCTCTCGTCAATAGATGGTGTTACCTTGTCTTGAAACAGTCTATACTGTTTCCACTGTTGGGTCACAGGCCCTCACTCTGTGAGAGGCAGTGGGCCGTAATCCACTAAGAGAGCCGAGTGTGCCACATGTCTTCAATGCATACTGCATTGTCTGTCGCAATTTCAGAACTAGTCCCACAGCCACTTTTAGGAATTGCATCGTTTCTGTTACACCCCATAGATGAACTTCCCTCCTGTTTCATCATTTATTTGTTTACACCTCGCACCTCTATTTGTTCGCACCTTTGTTTATCATTATCATTTCAGCCGAAAGATGTTCACTGCTGAACATAGGCCTCCCGTAAGTGTCGCCAGTTCCGTGTATCTCGCATTCAGCGGATTGCCACAACCTTAACTAGTCCATTGGTCCACCTAGTGGTAGGCCTTCTAACGCATCGTCTTCCAGTAAGCGGTCGCCACTCCAGAACTTTTCAGTCCATCGGCCATCCGTCCTGCGAGCAATGTACTCTGCCCACTGACACTGGTTCTATTGCGGATCTCTACATTTCTGATTCGATCACGCAAGGATACTCAGAGCATGGCCCTCTTCATTGCCCTTAGGGTGACTGTAAGCTTTCTGATGAGGCCCATTGTGAGCGAAGACGTTTCAGAGCCATATGTCATCACTGGCACCACACTCTGGTCATAGACTTTCGTCTTGAGACACTGTGGTAAGTTGGACGAGAAGATACTGCCCAACTTCCCGAAAGCTGCCCAGCCGTCTGCAGACCAACGTCTTCCAGTACGGTCGCTTCTCCAGAACTTTTAGGACCCATCTGCCATCCGTTCTGCTAGCAATATGCCCTGCCTACTCCATTGTCCTATACTTGGTCATCCTATAGACAACAGTATTAATAAAATGTAGATAATTCTACTCACCAGTGAAAAACATAGTAATATTCGCGGGAACCTTCCCACTGTTCTTGAACGTGTGATCATTGCCGATCGGTATCCTGTGTACATTGTACTGTTTGCATAAGTAGCTCAGTATCGCGTCCGGCCCTGATATTGTGTCCACTAAGTATGTGTAGAATCCTAGGTAGCTGGAACAATAATAAACACATACTTTAACACCTTTCTGTATTTATACTATTTTATTTTATTGTTTTTTTTTCTATGATTGTGTCCGCGGCATCAACAGCGGGGCCACCAGAATACCAGCGCGGCTTTATTACCCGCCTGCCGAAGGACGGTAATGTGTTTATCAGTCTATGTATGTATGTTTGTGTATGTTTTGTCTATGTATGTGTGTATGTTCCTATGTGGCATTCTAGAGATCAAACGCGTTGGCCGATTTTGATGATTCTGACGTCAATCGATTCGTATTAACCTTGCGACTGTCACTGGCTACATTAAAATTGAAAAATGGCGGATTTTGGGACGCCATATTGTGGGGTCCTCATTTTTTTTTCATCCAAACCCATCGTGTGGGTTATCAAAATAAAGGGTTTTAAGAGGTGATTTAAAAAATATACACAATTATATGTTTAAATGTACCTAATACGAAAAAAAAATGGGAATATACTTAAGAAGCTGCTTACTGACTGCTACTGCTTAAGAAGTGGAGCAGTCGGGTTTTTGATCTTTTTATTTTTTTTACTTTTTTCTATTCTTTTTTTTAAATACCCCAGGGAGAGGGCGTTAAACATAACTAGCGAAAAGGTCTAACCCTTCGGGGAATACCCGTGTGATTAAGTATGATTTAAAGTCTCAAATTGAGGCTAAATAATACAACAGCAGCACGGGTCGATCTTCAAGGTTAAGCACCGCTTGCCGAGGTCGGTCCGTAGATGGATGACCATCTATACATAGCGAATATCCTCCGTGCCTTGGAAAGCACGCCAAGCCGTTGATCCCGGCTGCCATTTGAAGATCTTGGACAGTCTGGCCAAGGTATCGTGTTACCCAGTTACTGGATTGTGGAGGTCAGAGAGGCAGTCTTTCCATGTAAAACACTGGTGTAATGATGATGTAAAGCACTGGTACTCAGCTGAATCCGATTAGACTGGAAGCCGACTTCAACACAGTTGGCAAAAAGGCTAGACAGATTGATGAATATTTACGACTTGATTTTCGAGCACACTAACCTTTAAACTGAACGAGAAAGGGTTCAAATGACTGTCTTACCTCAATTGCTGTATATTCTGCGACCGTGGAGGCGTCCTTCCTTCACTACAGATAGCGTTGACCATCCTCAATCCCAGCTCATTGCGTACTTTGGACAGAAATAGATTCATATCCTTAGTGGACTCAAACGTGAACGCCACTAAGTCACGACCAGACACTGTCGATTCTAGGTAGCGCGCGTATTTTGGATCTGTGAATTTTATCTGTGGAGTAAAATAGATAATAAAGGTTAGGTGCGCATTACTCATATCCGGAGTGCGTGTATGACTAGATCACGGGGTCCCGAAAATTGGGTTTAAATAAATGTAACGAGATGGCGCGATATGCATCGATGTTTTTATTGAATTGTGTATCAAATTAAGCTTTCTAGAATTATTCATAAAAGTATATGTTCTTGTTTAATCAAGTCTCCTAAGCACAAAATTATGGAATATTGGGCTCTAAGTTTTAGTAAAATTGTAAGTTATTAAAAAACTATATATCTAATACCTTTAAACGAATAATTCTTGTATATTGTATATCTATACTAATAATATTATAAAGCTGAAAAGTTTGTTTGTTTGTTTGAAAGTGCTAATCTCAGGAATTACTGGTTGGAATTGAAAGATTATTTTTGTGTTGGATAGTCAATTTATCGAGGAAGATTATAGACTATATAACATCACGCTACGACCAATAGGAGCGGCACACAAATGAAAAATGTTGCAAAAACGGGAAAAAATGATTCCTTTTTGATAGTTTCGATTGCGTGCGCTGCACAGCGGTTAAAGTTACGCAACATTCATGTAGGTAGAGTAGGGTAGGGTTGGTAGGTAGCCAGTTGACGGGAGCGAAGCCGCGTGGGCTGGATCTCGGAAACGGCTCCAACGATTTTCATGAAATTTAGTATGCAGGAAGTTTCGGGAGCGATAAATCGACCTAGCTTGTGTTTCATTTTTAGAAAACGTCGTTTTCTCTATTTTCACCCGAGCAGAGCTCGGTCACCGAAGTACGAATATTTTAAAAATTATAATGCAATACACACCTCCAGCATCATAGGTTCATGCACAGGATGCTGGAACATCTCTCTGTTCTCCCGCAGCCATATCACTGCATTGTAACAGTCTTCGCTGTAAGCTCTCAGTACTTCCAGACGTTTGTTGTCCACATCCTCTAGTTTACGTATTCTGAAAAAAAAAAATATCACATAACATCACGGTACCAGAAAAGAGAGAGCTGGAAAATGTGGAAGAGGCTTCCGCTTAATATTGGGACATTCAATATAGGCTAAGGAAAATATTTCACTTGGTTTCTGCAAAAGGGTTGGGTAGAGTTGTGTGGGGTGTAGTGCACCCACATTATGCCAGTATCACGGGGTCCGAGCGCTCACAAAGAAAATTTGGTTCATATAAATGTCACTAGATGGCGCGATATGCAACGCTTTGTTATTGAATTGTGTGTAAAATTGACATTTTCCAGAATTGTATTTTCTCGTTAAATCAACTCTCCTCAGCACAAAATTATGGAATATTGGGCTCTTAATTAACATTACACAAGTAATCTTTGTTATTTCAACGAATCATTTAAATTTGATTCCAATAGATGGCGCGGTTTTAAATATCTGAGGCATACCAATCGACTTTTTAAAATTTGTATTGTAACACATTTTGGAAAAATGAAACTGTAAAAACATGCAAAAAAATATCATAAAAATAATCAGCCTAATCAGACGAAAAACGCTAGTACGTAACTAGCGTTTTTTGTCGGCACGGTTTCTTTGTATGGGATGAGGCATCTGTATGCTAATATTATATTATCTGTGCCGGTATTGAAGTCGCATGTAATAGCGAACTGGCCTTCAGCCAACAACGGATAACAAATCCAGTGTCTCGGATTCTACTGAGAAATATCATTTTGCCCAACCTAGGAGTCGATCATGAGACCCCGCGATTAATAGATAGTCGCGTTCACAACCTCTAAACCAATGAGCTTTAGTTTTCTATCTCACGAAGGCGTGTTACGTGACTTTTGTGAAGTTCGACGAAAGTCACGTATATATAAGAGTCATTTTGTTATGATTCATCTGCATCGACCACACAGCCACTAGACGCCTAATGTTTGATCTAATACATCAAAACAATTCTGTCAACTAGCAGAGGTATGAGGAACGGGATACTGCGCTCTGATTGGTCCCTTACCAAGGTCATTACGCCTCATTAAGGATGGGACAGGTTTAAATAAAACCAGGAAGGCATCGATATTTTTTAAATAGTAATTGTTATTATCTTTTATTAAATTAATTATACGTAAAGTAATAACATAAAATGTTAACTAAAAACAAAATATCAAAATTCTAAAGGTACTTTTGCCGGAGGTTCGCTCTTAAATAGTAATATTAAATATTAGTACAAAACATAATCAATAAATCGTTTCACAAATTAATGAACTATTTAATTGAATGTCTTCATTTCTATAAATAGTATGTAGGTTTCAAGTACTATCGATAACAGATTTCGGCATAGGATATGGTGCATCACTGGTCTAGCTTACGAAATTATAGAGGTAGCGAAGCGAGAAGAGATAGCGAAAAAGTCACTTTAAGAAGAAAGAGACGCAAACATACGGTGGGCGTTTGCACCTACAAACATAACCAGTATAATATGAACTCCGATAAATAATATCAGAAAATAAATCTAATTATGTTTATGTAACTATTAACTTATCAATGAAAAGTTATGCCATTTTCCCGGAATCTTGAAGTCTGGCTGTTGTTACCACACCAACGTATTCTATATTATAATATCAGCTAAATCGGTTCAGCCGTTCTTGAGTTATAAGTGAAGTAACTAACACGACTTTCTTTTATATATATAGATTTATTTTATTCATTTTTTTATTGACTGACGCGGGAGTGTTTACGGTCGTCTGTTCAGGAGGCACCGCACGACATGATTTGCGGTCACGATTTTTAACACACGACACACTGCATACGGTCTGTCGTCCGTTCGTTTGTAAACTAGACACGATTCTGCAACGACACTGCAGTGCACTTGTATTGTTTTACAATCACGTGAGTGACGAATCACGCGTGAGCCGTGCGGTGCGGTGTGTAGTGTAGTCAACAAGCTTATATTGGTTTTGTTCAGTCGCTAAATCGTCACCGCAAAAAAACCGCGACGACATAGTGGCATCGACGTCATAGCCGAAAAAGCGTATGAATATCGTGTCGCGTGTGTTGCGGTGTCGTGCTATGAACAAACGGTCATACAAATATATGGAGCTCTGAATCGTGACCATATTTAGCGGTGTCGTTTGTCGCGTCGTCAACAAACGGCCTACGGCTCACAGAAATGGCCGCTACTAATTCGACATTTTCGAGTGGTCATCGCTCGCCTGTTATTGGGCGTCTAGGGGCTGTGTGGTCACTGTTCATCTGCCTTTGTGAGATAGAACAACTGTACCAAGATATATATTGTATCGTTTAGACCCCTCGAAGGCTAAACACTGAGAAGAATGGAAGTGGCTATCCCAGACCTTTGCTTACATGCGGGACAAAATAATTTTTAATTATTCGCATGTGTTGGCTCGCCGAAAAAGAGAAAAAGTGCGGGCGGCGAGGTGCGTTAAGCAAACACTTTAAGAAAAAATTCCAACACAAGGGGTTCAAAACCATGTACTGAATCCATGGTATTTTATGTCGAGTCTGTGTCAAACACAACCTGTATAAGCAGTCATTTCAAAATCAAGCTTATTCGCACACTTGCTAAGTTGATATTAGCATAACAGGTTATAACTTTCATTTATTCAGAATTTAGACTTAAACTCACCTGTTCTGATACAGTCTGATCTGAGGCATGACATTGTTCTCCAAATCGTACTGATTTTCCAGTTTCTGTTTCTTCAAGTTGTCTATTGCAGCATTCGTTTTGGTTAGAGGTTTGTGTATTTCTGCTAGATCCATCTTCACTTTTGACTCTGTGAATATATATTCGAAATTTATAAAGTTTGTACATCTTGGGGAGCTAGCTGCTAAATATGAATAGCCACACGGGTAGGTCTTCAAGGTTAAGCTACGCTAGCCGAGGTCTGGCCGTTGATGGGTGACCCTTTACATTTATTTATTTATTTATTGGCCTATCTACAGTTGTTACACTGTTTATTCTAATAATACAAGCAATATGATACAGGCATAGTATACAATATGATGCGATAGACACAACATGACATTGCGAGATTCTTCCGCACCTCGGCAAGCACGTTACTTTGTTGGTCCCGGCTGTCTTTTGTAGCTAATAGACAGCCGTTATGGGTAGTCAGAAGCTTTCTGGCTTTTGACCATCAGTAACGACTGTCCAACATCATCCGACCGATCTGATGTTGCCCCACCGATCTGACACCAGTCTTGCTACCCAGTTATAGGTACCGGTATGATTTAAGGTTGCCCTAGTCGACGGCGCGAACTATTTTCTGAGCGGGGTTAAAATGCATGCTATCTCATCCGACAACACGTGCGAAAGAGATAGATGCTGTGATGAGCAGTAAGAAACTAGTTCGCGTTCGAATTAGCACTTTTGCAAGTTTGTAGCGAAATGGATGAGTTGCGTTCTTGAACTGCTAATCTATCCCTGTATGGTGGCTGTTTTGCAATTTTCCTTCTTCTTATGGTATTTATTTCCGCCCAAAGATGCGTTAAAATTAGTGTTGAAATATGGAACTTTCGACGCTCATAACTCACAAATATTTTTCTTTTAATTTTTTTCTGTGTAGGTATGGTACGTCCACTGCTGGACATAGGCGGGAGGCCTATGTCCAGCATTGAACGTCGCGCAAGCTTCGACACATTGACCAACCCCGTGCGTCTCGCATCCATCGGATTCCCGCGACCTTACCCAAGTCATCGGAGACCGAAACACTAATAAAATTGGGTATTGACTTACCATCTCCGACCTTCTCCACCAATCTGCTCTTATCCGTGACCAATTTCTCCAGCTTGGCCCTAGCCTCTTGCAATTCTCTCTCTCTATTCCTGTATCTCTCTAACTTCTCCTGGTAAGAACACTCAATCTCCTTCAGTTTGAACTCTTGAGTTCGAACTGCGTTGATTGTCTCCTTCGCTTGATCTTTGAGGGCGTAGATTTTCCTGTTCTGTAAGACAAAAACAATATTTAAAAATTACTGATGCTAAAAAATAATTTACTGAAAAGAGAAAAACAAGTGATATGAAAATAAACATTAAATATTATGAGGTGTGTATTTTCGCTTTGTAGTATTTGCTTTGGAAGTCGGTTGAATTTTTTGTTAAAAAGTTTTTTTAATTATTTAATTTTTTTGGAGTTGTTTGTTTTACTCTAAACTCCATTTTAAATAACATTAGACATGTTTCCAAATCTTTTTACAGTCCGTTCAACCGATTTTGAGTTCTATCCTGTAACATAAGGATGACATAAAAAGCATAAACCTGTAGCCAAAGCCAACTTTTTACTACAGCTACCATTTGTCGTATCACCAACGCAATAGAAGTCAAAATCGGTTGAGCGGGCTCATTTAAACGTCTAATGTTATCGCAAATGGAGTATAGACACTTTTATGTGCACGTCTTTTTACGTCGTTCTTACATTATTACTCGTATGTAATTTTCCAACAAGAATTATTTAACCAAATACATACTTGTAATTAAATTTTACTGATGGATAATAGTGACCGTGGAGTTTCTTGCACGTTCTTCTTCATAGTGACCTACTGACGCATATAAGGACAATCCCACCACACTATTCCCAAACCACTGTAGCTCCTGAAATTCATAATCAACAGTGGCGACCGGATAAGCGCCGAGGCAATGAAGCTCTACGAAGTCCCGGAGAATGAATTCTTGGAACCCACAACGAAAATAATCAGAAAAGAATAACGGAAAAACATAATTTCCAACATAATTTACCTACTGACGCTTGCGAAAGAAAGTAAGTGCCTACAGTACAAACATTTTCTTAATGAGCCTCGGCAAACTTGCGTCAAAGTTGCCCTTTGCACTTGGTGCAGCTCGGCCGCTCTCAATCAACTTCGAAGTATATATAGTTGTTAATACTCTTTTAAGATGTAATTTATTATAATAATAACCAGTCAAGTGCGAGTCGAACTCGTGCGCCGAGGGTTCCGTACCTACCCATTATACTGCCACAATAAATTGGTATCATTTTTATTGGTGGCTATGTTTTAAAGATATGGGCAAATTTAGATTTTCGCGAAATCTTGGAAGTACTAAAATTTACCTTAATATTCAACATTTTTTATTTTTTGGAATTTTTGTATTTCTGCTAAATTTCGTGATTCTAGGTCAACGGGAACTACCACATAGGTTAAATTTGCTTATATCTTTTTATCGTGTTGACTCAGGACCTTGATTTTTATAGACATGGGACTATAGACCTCAGTATCTGGTATAAATTTCAACATGCTAAGTCCACCCGTTCCTAAGAAAATCGTTGGTGACACACAGACAAGCAGATGGACAAGAAAGTGATCTTATAAGGTATCCTTTTTTTACAAAGAGAATATAACCACAAGAGAGCTTATAGGCCGATTTCTTCTAAGCACACGACTCACTACCGCGGGCCGGGGGACGAGGAAGAACGCGCGACTGCAATTGGTCAGTTCAAAGTAAGTTGCGTAGGTATGGCTATCGTTAGGGTTGATCAACTTGATTAAGGGAAAATAATCGATATCGATAAAATGGATTTTAACATTATGAAAAATACTCAATTAAAATCATATAAATATTATTTAATCAAAATCAATCAATTACAAAAATAAATGTGTATGTCGGGGACATAGAGAAACAAAAAGTATTTTTCCAAATCGGTCAAGCCTTCTACGAGTAATCCGGAAACATAATACATAAGAAAAAATCCTATGAACTGAGAACCGCCTCCTTTTTTTAAGTCGTTTAAAAGTAGATAGATATTTTTATTACATTTTTTATTAAATTTAATTTTATTATTATCGATATCGACTTCAGCTATTAAAAGTAACAGCACAGATATTTACGATAAAAATACAAAGGGAGAGAAAGGGATAGAAGCATTAGAATTGTCTAGTGAAAGAGCGAGACTTTTCCAAAAGACTTCAACGCGGGTCTCAAAAGTGTGCTCGGTTTACCCCATCCACCATTTTAACTAGATCTCTGCGGTGTCTCATAATCTGATAAAATCAAAAATAATTTTCGTACTGTTTACTTACCAATGAAAAGTTATGCTATCCTTTTTGTAACTAGATGTCTTGGAATGTTTCCCATACCCCTTTACCGCGCATGAAGGCATTTGTATTTATTTAGCGTGCATACAGGTCTAATAATTGGACACAACTAAAATGGTTACTAGTACCGTAGCCTTAACATAGGCGACAAAATACTAATAGTTTTCGAGCGTCGGGGCACTGTATGCGCCGTCAAGTGGTTATATCGTCGTTGTTTTTTTACCTTTTAAGGTACGGAACCCTAAAAAATGGGAGGAAAGCTGCTAAAGCTTGGAAATGACTATGGAAATCAAAACAAAACAGCAACAAATTACTTAGTTCTGAATTCAAATTACCATAGACTATAAATCTAATAATTGATGGACATGGAATTATATTTTCTATTATTCGGAAATTTCCGAGGGACATTAAGAAAATAATTGTACTGTACAGTAATCGCCAATCATCTTGACCGCCCTGAAGTTGGCTACAATGGTTGTGCAGAAGTAAATCTCATAGTAACCACCATAGTAAAAACAGCAACGCGCCTTGCCATGCGCATCGGAAGTTACCATAAGGTTCCCTTAGTCGACGGCACGAACTATTTCGTGCACGGAGGTTAAAATGCATGCTATCTCATCCGACAGCACATGCGAAATAGATAGATGCTGTGATGAGCAGTAAGAAGCTAGTTCGCGTACGAATTAGCACTTTTGCACATTTTTATCGAAATGGATGATGAATTAGGACGAACACGAGCGCGCGAGATATCATGAAAAAACGACTAAATGTATATTTTCAAAATAAAATTATTTGCATTGTTGAATTATATTTGTATATGTTTTGCAATTTTCCTTATGGTATTTATGTCCGCCCAAAGATGCGTTAAAATTAGTGTGGAAATATGGAACTTTCGACGCTTATAATTTTCATTTTTTTTTTGTTTCCATTCAGGGTCAGATAATGACGAGACAAATTGATATCATATTTTATTTTGAACTCACATCGTCAAACAGAGTAATCGCCAGACTACGTTTGTATGGAAGAATGATCGATTAGTGTAACCGAAATAAGTTTAAGTTTCCTTTTTCATACTATTTAAGGTCTAGTACATAGATGATATCAGCGGTAGTTGCCCGCTACGGCGGTATGTAGGGCAGGCTTCAGGTTGCAGATGTTTGTAATAAGATATTATTACAACCTCAATTACATAGAATTATCTCATACCCCAAAACGGCGCGAGACCTTACAAGGCGACTGTTTAATTGTTTTACTTTTGTGTGTTTAATTACGCCAGATGAGTTCTTGGTCCTGTTACAATATTTATTCTTAGAACAATTTATCAAAGCAAAAGATTAAGCTAGTTGCACATGTAATAGGTATAGACGTATTACATGTGTAACTAGTTTAATTTTATGCTTGACAATTCAAAAGTAATTTGTAAATGATTTTGGTAGCCCAGTGGCTATAATGAGACCTTGCCTCTCGTGCTTTAGGTCGTGGACGGAGGTTTCAAATCCGTGCAAGTAACAACATTATGACTTTTTCAAATTCATATGTATTTCCTAAGTTTGTCATGGACATCATAGACAACGGTGATGGAAATCATCGTGAGGAATCCTAGACTTTTAGTTAACTAGCTGTCTCCCGCAACTTCGTCTGCGTAGCATTAGTACTTGGAACAGCATTTTAAAGAAATAATTATCACTCAATAATATTGTGGGTGTATGGGCCGCCTTACTTGAGAAATTATTATTTCACCATACAAACTTTCACACCCCTTTCCATCCCCCTAAGGATGATTTCCGGGATAAAAACTATACTATGTCCTTCCCAGGGTCTCAAACTATCTCCACACAAAATTGCAGTGGTTTAAGCGTGAAAAGGCAACAGACAGACAGAGTTACTGTCGCATTTATGTTATTAGTTAGGATGTAAGTCTGAAACCACCAGCACGCATTGAGCAAGCGTGCTGATTAGGTAATCCAATCCTGCGGGATTGGATTACCTAATAAAATATAAAAAAAAACCCGCCAATGCGGGGCCCAGCACCTTTTTTGCGGGATTAAACACATAAAAAAATCGTTGAGTTATGATTAGAAATGACTGTCAATTTGGTTTTTAAAGAGTGTAGTATGGAAACATTTTTAAGAGCAGAAAACGGGTAAACCACTAAATGTAAATTATGACACGCGATCATAAAAAATCTCTGCTCGATCTGCTTTTGAACGTGATTGATACGCATAGCGTCCCAAGCCACAGAGGCTCGTTTAGTTCTACTACTTCACATTCACTTTTCTGTAGTTGTTTTTTTTTTAAATAAAAGAGGAAACTCAATCCCGAAAATCCGGATCCGCGGGATTGATGTCCTCAATCCCGCAGCCTTGCGGGATAACGATTAATTGAAATAAATTATTTGATTTTATGTTGAATTATTTATTTATCCATCTCTCGCTATCTACTACTATTATAAATGCGAAATTTTGTGATGATGGATATGGATGGATGTTTGTTACTCTTTCACGCAAAAACTACAAAACAGATTTTGATGAAACTATACAGAAATATAGCTTATGCATCAGAATAACATGTGTCTATAATTTATAAAGTTATTGAGAGAAGTACTAATTAAAATAGGACGGAGCCGCGGGTGGCAGCTAGTATTATAAATGCAAAAAATTGGATGGATCTATGTTTGTTACTCAATCAAACCAAAACGGCTGAACGTATCAATATGAAATTTAGCACAGATGTAGATTATTGTCTGGAAGAGGACATAGGCTTTTCATCCCTGTAGAACGTTCCCTTAGGATAAAAAAAACACTTATCACACGGGCGAAGCCGCAGGCAGAAGTTAGTGTCACATAAAAACTTAATACTTACAGCAGCCAATTTCTGTTGCTCCATCTTCCCGATATTGCTTCTAGCGCTTTCTATCACCTTCTCCAACGGCTTCACTTTACTTTCATGAGTCTTTACAATGGCCATCGCCTTCTTCTTATCGTTATTGTACTCTAAGACTTTTTCCCTTAATTCCTGGTATTCCAGCCATAATTTTTTCTTCTCGCAAATATCGATTTGTTTTTCGATTTCTTTCCTTTGTTGCATTGCGTCTATTACTACTTTTAATCTGTAAAAAAGGGATTTCATCAATACATTTAATAAATCTATAGAAAAATCGTTGTTGTACATCCTTATTTATATTATTATCTATACTAATATTATAAATGTGAATGTAAGTTTGTTTGTTACGCTTTCACGCAAAAACTACTGAACCGATCATCATGAAACTTTGTGCATATATTCTTGGAGATTATATAATTCTTAAGGAAGGTTCAACATCACGCAACGACCCCTAAGGAGCCGAGCAAAAAGAAAACAGTTCAATATTGGGGCCAGTATAGGCCATCGTCTAGAATCTAGACGATGGCTTATACTACTAGACTCTAGATACAAGTTGGGACAGCATAAGCCGTGGGCGCAATGATGTAGACACAAGTTGGGCCAGTATGGGCCATCGGGTAAACACAAGTTGGGCCAATATACCTGTTTTTTTTATATTTTTCACCATGAAATCAATATTTCCTTTCAGTGCTGCTGAAGATAAATGATGAACTCATTGAACATTGTCAATATCTTACCTCTCATTCAACCGGACAGCTTCCTCCATAACCTGTGCGTTACTCTGCAGCCTGGTAGACAGTCCTCTTTGCTGTGACCGGCACTGGATCAGCTCGTCCAACTGAGAGACACTCTCCTGGCCACCAACAGCCGCTAGAGTACTGCGCAATAGTTGTTGGGGGTCCATCTTTGAAAAATCTTGGACTCGGTCTTGCGGTAAGAGTTGGCAGAGGTTATCCACCTGGAGGGTTTAAAGATATGCGTCAGAAGTCAACAAAATATGATGTCTTAACTAATACTATAAAGGAGAGCAGTGGTGGCCCAGTGGTACCGGCCGCGACTTAAAAGTTTTAGGTCGTGGGTTCGAGCCCAGGCAGGCACTTTACTTTGTATAAATTATTTTATCACCACTGTTCTAAAAAACAGTGAAAGAAAACATCGTGAGGAAACCGGCATGTCCTAGAACCAAAAATTCGAAGACATGTGACATCCACCAAACCGCACTAGGCCCGCATGGTAGATTACGGCCCATTCTCTCTCACAGAGAGGAGGCCTGTGTCCCAGAAGTGGGCAATTAAAAGGCTGATGATGATGATGAATATTATAAAGATACTAGCTTCTGCCAGCGGTTTATCCCGCGTGAAAGTCGGAAGAGGTCACACGTAAACCGTACATTTTGCCGGGTTAAAGCCTATATGCAAATTTCATCCAGATCCGTTCAGCCGTTTGGTGTGCTCGAGTAACAAACATACATCCATCCAAACTATCGCAATAATAGAAGTAAGACTAGCTTCTGCCAGCGGCATCGCCCGCGTGAAATTCCAAAGTTATCCCAAGGGAACATATTCCCGGGATAAAAAGTCTCTGTGCCAAACTTCATGCAGGTCCGTTCCGACGTGATTGAGTTCTCATACGATTACGATAAAATTCTTTGACTTGATAGAACGTTCATAATCACTGAATATCATATGCTACTTTTTATTCCGGAATAATGTACAGTCTAGACCAGGGGTCACCAATTAGTTTCATTTTGGGTCCGTTTTTTTTATATAATATGAACGTCGCGGTCCGTAAAAGCGGTTCCGCACTGCATCCGTCGTAGTCGTAGTACTAGATCCGAACTCTATCTATATACTAATATTATAAAAAGGAAAGATTTGTATTCTTGTATGTAACGAATAAACTTAAAAACTACCCGACCGATTTCAAAAATTCTTTCACCGTTGGGAATTTACACTATCCCCAGGTGACATAGGCTACTTTTTATCCGTGTATTCCCACGGGAACAGGAACAACGCGGTTGTAACCGCGAGGCGTCCGCTAGTATGTCATAATACAGAACATTTCTAATTCGGATAGAACTTTGAACTGAAAATTCGGATTCGGATCGGATGCGGTGCAGATTCGAACCTCACTAAGGAGTAAGCCATGACATGACATCGTCGCGTATTACTTTGTTAAAATTGAAATAGTAAAATTAAATATAGATACAATATCAATGAAGATTTTGATGATATGATTCATCCGTTGTAGAATCGACAGCTATAAGGACAAAGCGCGGGATAAATTTGTATTAATCTAATAATACGAATAAATTATACTAGCTTCTGTCAGCGGCTTCGCCAGCGTGAATGTCGAAAATTATCCCAGGGGTACATATTGCCGGGATAAAAAGTATCCTATGTGTTATTCCTGACTATAATCTATCTCTGGGCCAAATTTCATCGGAATCCGTCCAGCCGTTCAAAACAAACACACACACACTCACAAACTTTCGCCTTTATAATATAAATGTAATTACATATATTGTTTGTCCACACATATCCGACGATCCGGACCCGGACTGCGGTCCGCCATTTGATGACCTCTGGTCTAGACTGACTGCGAGGATAGGGCCACGGGAGCAAAACCGCAGGCATAAAGGTACTTCCACATAAACCTGCATAGACACGTATGAAACGTCAGAAGTCGTGTGTGTTCCAGTCTAACGGAATGCAACTGAACGTCAGAAGCGAGTGCACGATTCCAATAGATCGCTACCATTCACGAGCTGGCTGACCAAAACCATATGTATCCTCCGACACAGCATGATGCATTTTCTTCTTGTTTGTCGTTTTTTTTTATTTACAACTTTGTAGTTCTTTTTGGTCTTTCTTTTCGAATTACTTTAAAACATTTATTTGGTATATATTTGTAATCATCACTAAAAACCCTTCATTTGATATCCCATCTCAATGGGAAGGAAGAAAAAAAAAATTGGTTCTCCCAGAATATGGCACCGTAAATCCACCATTCTTGTTTTTTTTTACGTCACTTATCTAAGAATACTTGGGCGGACAAGACCTATCTAACGATGTCTTAATTAAATAAATCCGTCTAGTGGTTTGACAGATATGAGGTAATAAAGAATATTGCATACATACAAACATACATACACACATACAAGGTGCGCACGTTGGGCGCACGGTTGCTGCAGTGGTGGAGCGATTGACTGTTGCGCTGCGTGTCGCGGGTTCGATTCCCGCACGGAACAAATATTTGTATGACCTACAGATAGTTGTTCCGGCTCTGGGTGTTGTGTATGTGAATTTATATGTTTGTATAATAATACGCGCGAGAAACATAAGCCTTTCCTTGCAGTGTGGTAAAAATAGAAATTCCTGTTTATCTTGGAGTTGTAAAATATTTAAGTTATAGTTTACATGTAAGCACTAATTATACCATTGTTTTACAAATTATACTACTGCACCTAATGTACATTTCTATGAACGTTTGTACTTTTAAATAAATTATTTTTATTCTAAGGTAGTTCGTACGTTAGGTTAGGTAGTTATCCTATGTAGAAGACCCGGCAAGAAACTCCATGATGATGAAATTAAATTAATTAAATCTATTTTGTAAATTGGGTGAAAATAAAACTTTAAAACGTATTTTTTACTTCAATCAAAATTATGTGATGTTGCTGTTTTCCAGCTGACTAATCTGTGATGAAACACCGAAACAAGCTCAAACACTGGTCTCCTTTAAAGTCTGAATATTTGCAATGTATTGGTCAAATCATATGGGTAAACCATGTGCGTATATGTGTGACAATGGAAGTGTAAGGCTGGTTTCAGAGTCACGCTCACCGTCGTCATTGGTCGAGTCTGACGGCCATCAGCGCTGAGCCGAGCGGCTCGACCAATGACGAACTCGCGGCAACCGTCAGAGTCGGTCAGCGTGACTCTAATTCCAGGCTTACTATCTTTTGTATTTGTTTTCCCAGGAAGCTTCTGTGCTTTTTTCAAAGATAGGCTGCCTAGGTTAGCTAGAACCTCCCTCTCCCCACGCACAGCTGACCGAATGGGAGTATAAGTGCGGCAAATGAAGTCTCACTACACTACGCTCTTATGAAAATTCTTCAATCTATATATATAAAAAAAAACCCCTATTTCTCCTGCAGCCATATTGCGTAAGTGCGCAAAGAGTTCAAACTCTATCCAACAGACCAACTCGACCAATCACATGCGAGATGAATGACGCGATGTGGTTTTCCGTTTTTTTTTTATTGGCCTATTTAGTCGCTTGGATAGAGTTTAAACTCTTTGCACACTTACGCAATACGGCTGCTGGTCACGCAATAACTTGAGAACCGCTTTACCGATTTTGCATTCATTTTTTGTTGTTTTTTATTGTTAGGAGAAGGTTCTTAGATAGAAAAAATAAAGAAAAAAAATGGTAGGTAGGATAGGTTTGCAGGTAGGGTAGGTATGTAGATAGGGTAGGTAGGTAGGTACGGTAGGGTAGATAGGATAGGGTAAACTAGATAAGGTTGGGTAGGGTAAGTATGTTAGGGTAGATAGGTAGGGAAGGCAGTTCACGGGAGCGAAGCTGCGGGCTAGTACCGTATATAAATACATATTTACATTATGCATACATTGTGAATTATGTATTCATCTACATATAGGTATGCACGTTTTGCTTCCTTGTTGATAAGACAAATGAGCAATACATTACACGAGTTTGCGTTAGATTAAGGCACTGTTCACACTGTGTTGTGAAGACAGGATCACTATTCATAATTTTTATACCGATAGAACTTTCCCGTGAAATCATTTTCAATGTTCACACGAATGAAGCCGCTGGAAGAAGTTAGTACTTCTTATATTTCAAGCAGACACGAGTCTGAGCTGCCCCCGTACCATGAATTATCAAAACTATAATGGTTCGAACGTGAAAAGGGCAGATGTATATGAGTTGTATTACATCTGTCCCTTACGCGAACTGGAAAAACCTTGCTCTAATTTTATTTATCAATTACATCATCGAGATAATGGTCAAACGTGAGCCTATCAATAAAATCACTCTCATCATCAGCCTTTTAATGTTCGCACTGCTGGGAAACAGGCCTAGGTTTGAACCCGTGACCTGCAACTTTTAAGTCGCGGCCTTTACTCTGGGCCACCACTGCTCCTATCTATACCAATTTTATAAAGAGGAAAGATTTTTTTGTTTGTTTGTACCAAATAGGCTCCGAAACTACTGAACCGATTTTCAAAATTCTGTCACCTGTGGAAAGCTACATTATTCCCGAGTAACATAGGCTATAAATTATTTTCAAAAAAAATTGAGATCCTTATGAAAATTGCAATAATATAACCCAAAGTAGCAAAATTTGCCTATAAAATTCATTTTTTGGCTTGCGCTGAGAAAACTATTGATGATACATAAAAATCACTATTTGGTAATGGCAAGGTTGGTGGGTAGGTCGGTAGGGTAGATAGGTAGGTGATAGATAGGTAGATAGCCAGTTGACGGGAGAGATTTGTGGAGTTTGATGGCTATAGGCTCGCCCACTATTACACGGAACTTAATAATATCTGGTGAAATGTGTTCTATAGGTGCACCTCTTGTCTTGCCTTACGGTGAATACATTTGTGATGACTGAAGATATATCTATACGATAAAAAAAAATAAGAAAATCATAAAAAAACTTTTTTACAAAAAATACTACCGACTTCCAAATAAGAAAACTACAAAGTGAAAAATAACTTTATTTTTGGTAGTCGGTGTCCGTAGCGCAAAAAATGGTACCTACGAAAGACACCGACTTCCAAAAATAAAGTTATTTTTCACTTTGTAGTTTTCTTATTTGGAAGTCGGTAGTATTTTTTTGTAAAAATATTTTTTATTTTTCACTTTTTAGTTGTACCTACCTAATAGGCAAGTTGTTTAGCAAGTTACCTTAACGCCAGAAAAGATTAGCCGAATATCGTGAAACTTAAAAATAAAGGGTGAAATGAGAGATCTGCGTACCCCTCAAGAGCGTACTGGCGTGATGTTATGAAATGAAATGGTAGGAAAGCAAGCAATAAACAGACATGCGACTGCAGCAATCCCGAGAGATTTCCCGTTATTTATTGAAGAGTTCTGTATTATATCTTCAAAGTTCTTCATCAAATCTTCACCAAATTATAATGGGACCAATTTCGAAACATACTCTTTCATACAAAAAAAAGAATTTTCAAAATCGGTCCACAATTGACGCAGATATCGGTGAACATAAACAAATAAAAAAAATAAAAAGACTTACATGAAGTCGAACATAGAACCTCCTCCTTTTTGGTAAGTCGGCTAAAAATGCCAAAAGACGTAAACAAGAAGAAATTCATGCTATATGAATGATACATATATATTCGCGAGCTGGCTGATCAAAACCAGATGTATCATCTTACTGCACAGCATGATTTTCTTCTTGTTTACGGCATTTTAGTTCGCTTCTAATGCAGTCGGGTTTTTTTAAATCTTTGAACAAATTTTTTTTTTATTTATAACTTTTAGATAAAATTTTTTTTCGAATTAGGTACATTTAAACATAATTATACGTGTTATATGTTTTTCAAATCGCCTCTTAAAACCTTTTATTTTGGTACCCACACGATGGGTATGGCAGAGAAAAATAATTGGGCCCCCACAATATGGCGCCCAAAAGCCGCCATTTTCTATTTTCAAATTTTAATGTAGCCAGTGACACTCGCAAGGTTAAGACTAATCGAATGACGAAGAATCGTCAAGATCGGCCAACGCGTTTGGTCTCTAGAACGCCACATAGGAACGAATATACATACTTAGACTGATAAACACATAACCCTCCTTCGGCAGTCGGGTAAAAATAAGAAGACTGAGCAAAGCTACAAATTGTTAAATCACAAAACTCGATACAAAATGCTGTGAACGGTACCTTAGTTGTTATTACAATGAAGTGCTCATTGAGTTAGATAAAATCGTCGGACGTTATTAAACTATAAACTATTGTAAGTAGGTACCTATAATAATATGACGCCATCCGCTTAGAAACAATATCAATTATTTTAATAAATAAAATAGCTTCTCGCTTTGCTTGGCAGGGGTTTCATGAGTTATCAAAACACCGTGATATTTAATAGTGGCTCTGTCTGTGAGCTGTAGACCTCGGAGTAACGTTGAAAATAACATATTTTTAAAGTTAATTCAAACAATTTAAAAACCCGACTGCTTAAAAAGCGAACTAAAAAGAAGTAAACAAGATGAAAATCTTGCTGTGCAGTCGGATGATATGATACATATTCGCGATCTGGGTGACCAAAACCAGATGTATCCTCCGACTGCACAGCAAGATTTTCATCTTGTTTACGTCGTTTTAGTTCTCTTTTTAAGCAGTCGGGTTTTTAGATATTTTGAATTAACTTTTTTTTATATACAGCTTGTTTTATGATTAGATACATTTAAACTTATAAGTGTGATATATTTTTTAAATCACCCCTTAAAACCCTTTATTTTGATAGCCCACACGATAGGTTCGGAAGAATAAAAAAATTTGGTCCCCCATAATATGGCGCCCAAAATCCGCCCTTTTTCATTTTCCAATTTTAATGCAGTCAGTGACACTGGCTGGGTTAAGACGAATCAATCGACGTAAGAATCATCAAAATCGGCCAACGCGTTTGGTCCCTAGAACGCCACATAGGAACAAACATACATAGACTGATAAGTACACATTACCCTCCTTCGGCAGTCGGGTAAGTACATGTATCTTTCGAACGCCCCTGTATTTTTCAATAAAATACAGAATCTTTCCTTGCAGATCTTCGGTTGAATCTTTCGCATTAATATATTATAATAAGATGGTAAATGTTCAATTAATATTAATAAGCAAGATTTCTCCACTTTGATTGCAAAATGTTATAAATATACAGTATATAAAAAGTATTATACGTGTATAATTGTACTTTTCAGACGAAACTAGAAAAATTGGAATCACCTCTTACTGCCCTTAATTTTGATATTCCACAGATTGGTAGGAATGAAAAAAAACATTGGTTCCCACAATATGGCGCCCGATATCCGCCATTTTCCAATAATGTAGCGAGCCAGTGACACTCGCAAGGTTAAGACAAATCGATTGACATAAGAATCATCAAAATCGGCCAACGTTTGGTTTTTAGAATGCTACACAGAAACAAACATCCATACATACATAGACTGATAAACATTACCCTCCTTCGGCATTTGGGAAAAATAGGCGATTCGAAATACGAATGATACGCAGACGAAGACGCGGGCAAAAACTAGTAGAAGATAATAAAATAAAGTATTCAGTAAGCATAAAAACGTAGTTCTACTCTTCTACTTGTGCCAAAAATGTTCGAATGACGTCACATAATGATAAAAATAGTATATTGATTCCACCATACTAACAAACAACTGGAATCATGCGTAGTATAGAATTTTAAGTACCTAATTAAAGCATAACGTCACGCGCGGTATTCCCCGAAAGAGTAAGCAGATGTTCAGGTATTTTTAGGGTTCCGTACCCAAAGGGTAAAAACTCTAATAACGGGACCCTATTACTAAAGGCGGAAACACATTTGCGTGTCGTGTCGTGGCGTGGCGTGGCGCGGGATCCACCAATCAAACGACTCTGTTCCTACAACATAACGCAACGGGTTTTGTAGCCAATCAACTGCGTCAGAAGGCGCCACGCCACGTCACGCCACGCAAATGTGTTTCCGCCTTAAGACTCCACAGTCCGTCTGTCACCAGGCTGTATCTCATGAACCGAGATAGCTAGACAGTTGAAATTTTCAGAAATGATGTATTTCTGTTGCCACTATAACAACAAATACTTACTAAAAACAGAATAAAATTAATATTTAAGTGGGGCTCCCATACAACAAACGTGATATTTTTGCCATTTTTTGCGATAATGGTACGGAACTATTCGTGCGCGAGTCCGACTCGCACTAGGCCGGCTTTTTTTATGTTGCCCCATATTTCGAGCATATTAAACATTGTTGGCCTTTTTCTAGGTGGACCGATGATCTGGTTAAGGATGGATGCGAGATGCACAGGACCGATCAGTGTGGCGACGCTTGGGGGAGGCCTATGTCCAACAGTGGAAGTCTTTCGTACTTTGTGTTTGTGACCATCAGAAACTGCCCGTACATATTTATACTGTGGTTCATTCCTTCTGACAGGTCCTGTTATAAAAATTGTACGGAAACGCAACGGGATAAAATAAAACCCGTCTTTCTCGCTCTTGCAAATCCACTGGCGTTCATTCCTTAAGTATTGCAGGAATTAACGTTAGTGGATGAGGCCCTAATATCATATTGTCATATTGGTGCTTCCCCGGATTTGAACCCACGACCTCAAGTCGAGCCGAGGTCTTAGCCACTGGATAAAAATGACACAACAATAAAATCTATGGAAGTATGAAGAAGCTATCTACATGTTTCCGAAGTTTAAGGCCGGGGATTTCCCGTCTTATCGCGCGCGTGACGTAATATTTGGCGGTGAGGTGAAGTTTCTATTGCGTGACCTCCATCTATTTTTATTATTAAGATAGATAGACAGTAGTCTCTTTAATGTGAATCGTGCATTTAAATTACAGTTTGAATATTTTAAATTTTACTTGCGATGTTAAAATGGCCACAGTAAGCTAACGTTTTTTACTTTTGCATACCCTTTCCGTTTTTTTTGTGTTTTATGTAAAAACAACTGGCTCTACAGACCCGTCTAATACCATGTGTACACAAGTTTTTTTTATTATTGAAAGGCTCGCGTTGACCTCCAACTCACCTGAGGGTAAGCGCCAAGCGGTGATGTGGTCTATGGTGAACAACGTTTCCCTAGAAGTAACCTATTCACTCCTGACTAAAGACCCCAGGATGAAGCTATCAGGAAACACAGACTGCAGCAGTGAATTCTACTCCTTAGCTGTACGCATAATGAAAGTATTCCCAAAACGTTTAGTGCGTAAGGGTTCTAATCGTCTCGTCTGTCTGTCTGTTCGCGATAAACTCACAAACTACCGAACGGATTTTCATACGATTTCCACCAATAGACCAATATACTAAACCTTCCTCATGGATTCATGAGGAAGGTTTACTTGTATAGTTTGTTAAGATTTTGTGTAAATTGGTTAAAATATGACGATAATTGTTGAAAATTTCGGAAAATCAAGTCGCGTAGGAACTACCATTGAAAACGTTGCTTAATCCCTTTGAGATAAAACAATGAAGGTATGGAGGGATTTTCCCCTTTTTTAGGTCTACAGAAAAGTCCGCGATGGCACATATCTCTCCTTCAACTTCTAAAATCGAAAATGGTTACGTACATTGCGGTAATTGGCAAGCTGTTTAGACGGATACAGTGTTAATCCTTACCAAATCAAATACGTTAGTTACCTTAAGTATTTCATGCATATGATAATCCTTTACACCATATAATTTAAATGAATATCTTAGGAGCATAGATATAAGGGCTTAGGAAATATGGAAAAATAAAAACTATCGAAAATAAAGTCAAAGCGCGGGTCTCACACTACCCGTGCGAAGCGGGGGGGCCGATCGCTAGTTAAATATCTTCTTCTTTTTTAAAAAACGTTGCCCCACACTAGCAATTTCTTCCTGTATCGTGGGTGCGTTTACAAACATATAAACTCACTTAGACAACATCCAGAGCCGGAACAACTATCTGTAGGTCATACAAATATTTGTTTCGTGCGGGAATCGAACCCGCGATACGCAGCGCAGCAGTCAATCGCTCAATAACTACGCCAACCGTGCGTTTTTTTAAATATACTTTGATATAAGAGTGTTTCTTCTCAGAGTCGGCTAGGAAACACCGAAAACATCTGAACTCCATTTGAAATAATATTAGAAATTTAAACTATCCCTATTATCCCTTTTTACTGCCCGTGTGACCAATTTTGATTTCTATTGCGTTGGTGATATGGCAAATAGCAGCTGTAGTAAACAGTTGGTTTTGGTAACAAGTTTAGGCTTCGTATGTCATCCTTATGTTTACAGAATAAAACCCAAAATCGGTTGAACTGTAAAAAGAATTGTAGAAATCTCTAATTTGAAAACACCCGACAGAATTATTTCTTGACTAAAAATGAATTATTTCTTTACTTGTTATTTTTTTTTATTTAAATTGACATGCTTGTATTGACATACTTAATATTGTAACCAGTGACATTTGATGTAATATTTTTGACTTTTCTATTTATTGTGTTTCAAATGTTTTGACATGTAATTTGTAATGTATTTCTATAATTTTCTAACACTATTGATTGTTATCTGAAATTAATTATATTTGATTGGTTATGTTTTGCATGCCCATGTGACGGCAGAACATGGAGAGCTAACTTATAAGACAACATCTATATACCAATTTTTACCCATGTTTGCAAACTAATAAATGATTTGATTTGATTTGATTTAGAAAAAAACGGGTGTTATAAGTTTGACGTTTGTACCTGTGAAATTATGTTTAAGTGTATTTTGAACTGTCTGTCTGTGGCATCATAGCTCCGAAACGGATGAACCGATTTTGATTTTGTTTGAAAGGTGACTTTATCGAGTGTTCTTACCTATGTATTATGAAAATCGGTTCAGCCGTTCAACAGTTATGAGCGTTTTACTGTTTAAATCGGGCTGTTTTCGAAAGATATCGTGTCATAATTACGTGGTCAATAGATTGTCAATCGAAATGTGTCCGGGGTTATTTTTTATTTTACTTGTTAGAGGTTTTATATCGGGTTTTTTTTTTAAATTTTAATTTTTTGTTTTTGTATTTGGTTTGGAGAGTAGTTATCTTAAAATGAAACTGACCTGTATATTCATCGACGCTATAAGCTCTTGCACCTGCTTCTCTCGCACCGACTTGCCATCAATAAACCACGATGACGAGTCATTCGTTTTAAATTCCCTTGTGATGATGACATTTCGATCTCCTGGATTCTGATACAACTCGATTTCGATTTTAGCTTCGTCACAGCCGCTTCGAACATATTCTGATATCTAAAAAAGAAAAGTATTATTTTACTATTGATAGGCGCGTGTTAAATAACTGTGCACCTCGCGGGATGCGACCGTATACCCGCCTACAAGCGCGACGTTCGCCTCTTGCGCTAATAGCGTGAGTTGAACGTCAAAGTGACGTCACAGCAGCTCCAGGTGGACATTTATGTAGACCGAGTAGTAGGTACAAGTAACAACTAGTCACAGCGGATCTTTGTGTCTCTGAAGTTGGCTCTGCGAACCATTGCGCAAGAAACAGTTTAGTCATCGAGTATACTGCATAGAGTAAGCGAGATAGTACGATGCGACAATTGTAAGCAAGTGAAAGAGGCTGTAATATAATGCTATCTTTTTCTTCAACATTGACACAGAAATAGGGTCTAGCAGCCAATTCGTAAACTGTAACTCCTAAAAGCTAGAATCTAGTGGCAACCACTAGAAAAGCGCCGCGTCAATGAAGCACGATGAATCTCAGAGAAACGATTCAACTGTCTTGGAACCCACAACGAAATTAATTAGAAATAAAAAAAAGTTAATTCAATAAAAAAACTTTTTAACAAAAAGTCAATACGACTTCCAAAACAAAACACTACAAAGCGAAAAATAAATTTCTTTTCCGAAGTTGATGTCTTTTGTACCCATTGTTTTCCGTTATTCGACAAATTTATAGCCAAAGTACACCTCATGACGATTCCAAAGTCCAAACACGACTAGGAAACATTGTTTTATTTCGGAGTTCCAGTGGCCATTGTGGTCTTCTTCATCAGTTCCACTTCACTAAATGATACTTTCTGAGTGCAAATGATTGCATATGTATGCCTATAACATTTGAGGAGTTCCCTCGATTTCTCTATGATCCCATCATCAGATCCTGGTTTCCAAGTCATGGTACCACCCTATCTATCTATTTTCTATATATATATTTATAGATATCTAGTTTCCAACAAAAAAAGAATCATCAAAATCGGTTCATAAACTACGGAAGTTATCCGCGAACACACAATAAAAATATATATCGATCGAATTGAGAAACCTCCTCCGTTTTGGGAAGTCGGTTAAAAAATTTAAAAAATCTCGACTGCTTAAGAAGCGAACTAAACACATGAAATCAAGAAGAAAATCAAAATTGGGCCCCCACAATATGGCGCCCGCAATTTTTCTATTTTCCAATTCTAATGAAGCCAGTGACACTCGCAAGGTTAATACGAATCGATTTACGTAATAATCATCAAAATCGGCCAACGCGTTTGATCTCTAGAAAGCCACATAGTAACAAACATACATACATGCATACATAGACTAATAAACATGTTACTCTCCTTTGGCAGTCGGGTAAAAAGAGCGGAGGTGCAAGAAAAAATACAATGATTTCTATATGGAAGGAAGAACAAGTATTTATTTCGCCAGGCAAAAATGACGCATACCTACCATTGCAAAAATAGTAGTTGAAATTGGGAAGTATGCGTCACATCCGCGCAAAACAGCCATCGGTCGGCATAGTTCTCAACAAAATCAGTTAATAAGTTAAACACACTTACTTTCTTAGCACGCCCAATGACACTGGTCTTCCCGCACAACCCAAGGATGATGGCACAAACAAATGTGGATTTGCCGGTGCCATTGGGTCCAATAATCAAGTTTAAAGATGAACTTGGGTACAGCTCTACTTTTTTGTAAGTTCTGAAATAATAAAAAAAACATAACATTACATCATAATATTATTGCCAGTGGCTAAGACCTTGCCTTTAGTGTTTGAGGTCGTTCAACAAAACATTCATGTATGAAGGGTGATGTAAGACTAAGATTAGACACAAGTAGAAATAGTATCCAAGTTTTAGTAGAAAGTATAGGGTTTTTGAATAGCCATCATCACCCTTTTAATGTTCAAGTTGTTCTTTTAATGTGTCAGGTCTCCTTTCTGTTGGATAACTGAATAGAATTCTTTTTTATTAACAATAGGCATGCATTTTACCACCATATACCTGATGGTAAGCGATGATGTGGTTGATGGTGAAGCACTCTTATAGTTCTCGCAAAATGCCACGGTGCTGTTTTTGTATAAGATTTACTACTGCACAGCTATAAAACATTTAATACTTGGAGTCAAGAACATGTAAAACTCTATTTTAATGCCATAATTAGACAGTGTTTCAGGCTGACCCTCAATCCGGAATTCATTTGAAAATTTGTCAATTGGATGGGTCTCACAGTGACCACTGCCCTGAGAAGAGCCGAATACAGAGTGGCATGGAAGCAGCTCGTCAATGACTGAGTTAAAGCTTTCCAAGACGGGCATGACCTTCAGTAATGAAGACAACCAATAAGAAGAAGAATTGTCACAATCTAATTTAACTGGAATATCTGTAAAATTTTGGCATTCAAGTAGCATTCAAGGTCACAGCTCACTATGGCCACCCGGGACCCACTCGCCTCCGCTTCGCCTCGCGGCATCCAATCATTGTCGTTGTCGATGATGCCACATCGTCAACGATTGGACGCCACGCGACGAGGCGGACGCGAGTGGGTCCCTGGTGGCTATAGTGAGCTGTGACCTTTAAACTGCAAATCCTCAATTCTTAAACCAGCCCCAAGTAGTTTAATAAATAGGTACTCAACTTCTTAAATCAGTTAAGTGCTACTTGTTAGATAAAAGTGGCCTTTCAAAGTATGTAATAATCTTTTTAACTAAGTTTTTAAGTACTTTTAAAATAGATTTATTGACCGTCAAGGTTGACAAAACAATTAATACCTACCATGTTAAATTCTTGCTATTTACCTATCAATTGTTAATTTATATAGGTTTCCCTATACAATGGGTCTAGTTTGTCTACTGCTATAGCAAAAAGTTAGTAATTTAAAGTACAACCAATAAGTCATGTCCCATCTGAAATTAGCACCAAGTGGTTGCGCGGGACATACTTTACAAACCAAATGGCTATTTTCTTCACGAGTGTACATGGGCGACAGTTCGCTAAGCCTATATAATAATAATAATAATAATAAATTTATTCAGTTCGCATAACAGAGTACAAAATTAAAAGCTAGTAACATAAGACAATGATCCTTAAACGCTAGATGTTTATGTGTCGTGGAGTCCAGTCTCTTCCCAAGTAAGGGTACTATGTTAGCTTTAACTGAACTAATTACAGAAGAAAGAGAAAAATAATTTAACTTAACAACCCAAATAACAAAAGAAAATTTACAACAATAATATTTTAAAATAAAGTTGAGACAAGTGGTTTTGTGTTTTTTGGAGAAGTGTGTTTTAGTGTGTGTGAGAGTGTGTGTGTGTGTGTGGGTGAAGAATTGTATGTATGTAAGGGTGTGTACGGCGTATTTGGGTGGGTATGGTGTGTGTGCATGATTGTTATTTTTTTTTTACAGTATTACGATTGTATATGCAAAAGGAGTTCTGTTTGGTCATAGTTTTTGGGATGCAGCCATTTAAATATAGCGTTTTTACAAGAGTTGTACGTTAAGGTGAGTATAGTTTTACTATAAGAGTAGAATTTAGAATAGAGGTAGGGGCCAAGAAATGCAAAAGATCTGCGAGCAAAACATGAGTGTACTCTTGGTCGATACCATTTTAAAGTTCTGGATGAATGAATGGCCAATTCTCGCGCATGCCTGTGGAAATGCAGCAATGTGGAAGCGATAAACAACTGCCTCACACGAAGTATGCTGCACTCTGAGTACAGAGCATCAGTAGAGTAACGGGTTTTATATGCTGCTCCCCAGACTGATACACAGTAACCTAATACCGACTGGCACAAGGCAAAGTACACAATGCGAATCTGTTCGGGTTTTGCGACGGACTTTAATTTTTTAAATATGTGCGAGAGTTTCCTAGTACGTTTAACCAGTGCATCAATTTGACCTTTCCATGTAAGATGTTCATCGATTAGGATCCCTAGGTATTTTATGCAAGGAACCTGTTCAATTGGCGAGCAGAGACAACTTTCATTAAGTGTGAAGTTTAACTTGTAGCTCTTTGTCAGGTGCTGACCGGTTAGAGATGCTGAAGCACACTGACTTCGTTTTTCTGACATTTAAGGTCAGCAAATTATTTTGCAGCCAAGTAGCAACCTTTTTGAGCCCCTCCTGAGCTACAGATACAACATTACTCCAAGTTTTCTCATGAAAAATTATTGCGGTATCATCCGCGAATGTAAAAATGCTAGCATTGCGGAGTTCAAGAGAGCATAGGTCGTTTATGTAGATCAGGAATAATGTGGGGCCCAAAATACTGCCTTGCGGTACGCCGTAATCAACATATGCAAAGTCACTGACATATTCACCAATGCGAACTCGCTGTTTTCGCTCTCCCAGATAAGACCTAAACCAGTCCAAAGCCAAGCCCCTTATACCGAGATCCTCAAGCTTTTCTAGCAGTATCGGCCGGGAAACCGTATCGAACGCTTTGGCTAGATCCAGGAAGACGCCGATACACCTTTGTCCTTTGTCCACTTTGCCAACTACAGTATCAACAAGTTGAGTGACGGCATCCTCCGTAGACCTGCCAGCACGAAATCCGAACTGATTTCCGGCTAATAAACTATTTTGTTCTAAATATTTGAGTAGTCTAACATTTACTACCTTTTCTATCACCTTTGACAGCGCGCTCAGAAGGGAAATAGGCCTATAGTTAGCTGGTTGACACGAATCACCTGCTTTCAAGATTGGTATCACGTTGGCTATCTTCAAAGCGTCAGGTACAACGCCGGAGGATATGCTCAAGTTACAAATATATGTTATAGGTTTTGCTATAACATGTTTTGCCTGTTTTAACATATCATTGCTAATGTTAACGTGTCCAACCTATATTCAGATGAGCCACAATTCATCAGTTATATTGTAGTTTATGGTTGGACCAACAGAGTTAGACCAAGAGATTTTTAACTGAGAAAAATTTAGGGTTACTAAAATTATGAGAGTACAGGAAACAAGGGACAATTGTGAAGGTCTGATAAACAGTTGCTTCTTGGAAAATACTGGTACTCAGCTGCATCCACAAAAGACTGGAAGCCGACCCCAACGTAGTTCGGAAAATATTAGGCAGATTGGTTCAAAAGGGACATCCATTATTTCATAACCTTTAAACAAGCAATTCTTATATATATTTATATAATCTGATTCTCGGAAACGGCTCCAACGATTTTCAAGACATTTTTATGCAGCGGGTTTCAGGGACAATGAATCAATCTAGCTAGGTTTCATTTTTGGGAAACATTATTTTCTCTATTTTCACCCAAGCAGAGCTTGGTCGCCCAGGTACTGCTTTTTATTACTGGAAATCAGTATAAAGAAACACACTACTTTTACACATAAATCAGATCACACTAATATTATAAAGGGGAAGGTTTGTGAGTGTGAGTGTGTGTGTGTATGTTTGTTATTTTTCACCCCCAAAGGGCTGGATGGATCTGGATCAAATTTGGCACAGAGATAGATTATAGTCAGGAATAGCACACAGAATACTTTTTATCCAGGAATATATTCCCTCGGGATAATTTTCGACATTCACGCGGGCAAGCCATTTGCAGAAGCTAGTAGGTAAGTAAAATTTAGAATTAGATGAGGCAGGTGTATCTATCAAAGTCAAAGGCAAATCATTTATTTCAGTCAAACTCCACATCCTCAAATAGCTATATTAAATGTCAAAAATTTTAAGTTAAGACACAATAATGTTTCCATTGTCTTTTTGCAGAGGTAGTTTGTTATGGAGAAGAACAGACAAGAAACTCCATGCCACTGAATCCTCTGAGAAGAAACACCAAAACAAACTCAAATGTTGCAGTCTCTTTCAAGTCAACTTCTAACTATCTTGGTCAGAATGACCATGATGGTTTAAGGTTAGTTCATGAAATGGTGCTTGATGAAATACCATACAGAATTGAGTGGACCTATGTCTAAACAATGCAAACATTTGTTAGTGACTTTTGTTACAGAATTTTAGACATTACTGCATAACTTCAAACTTCTGCTATCAATCTAAATGCATTATAAACTAATAACTTTTTTTTTACTCTATTTAGGTGGGCTAGACAACCCTACAAAACCTATAATATTATAAAAACATTCATCCACAAACTTGTCGCGACCTGACTCGTAAAAAGGCATTATTTTAAATGTTTTTAAAAGCATTGACACACAAAACAGAAGCAGCTCAAATTACAGTAATCTTAATTACGAAGCTACGCCCAAAAACAATTTATATTTATTCAAGATTCAAATCTCCTTAACAAATTGCGCGCGAAAAGTGGTTTACTTACACGAAGTTTACAAGGTATATCCTGTAAATACAGCCGGCTTTTATGCCTTCTGTGTTGAATACTTTCGATTCCGACATTTTACACTTATTGAATCATCACTACTCAAATAACAGTCACACAATTTCACACACACAATAATTATTTTTTATGAAGAAAACGTTTGGAATACAGAATTTCGTATCGCTTGCTTGCTGCCCTTTTCTGGCCTCGCTTGACGTCATTCAAGTCACTCACTCGAACGTCATTGTCACAATGACAGAACTAGTGATGTGAAATATAGAAAACTAAAAATAACAATTTTAGTAAAATTTTGCAAAAAAAAAGACAGCCTAGTGTAATAACACACAAGTTGTGTAATTCTGTACCTTTTGTCAAATAAATTATTACTTACTTACTTATAACATTTTGAATTATATGATTCAATAGTACCTTACACGCTTTTTTCATCCATCGGCTACATTAGGGTAAGGCTCCACGCAAACAGGCCACCACGCGCCACGCCGTTCGGACTAGTACCGCGCAAACGGAGGTGGTCGGTGGCCGCTACAATTTGTTGCTCTCCTGCTGTGAGTGCGAATGCGAGTTGTGTGCTGCGAGTGGTCGCCACCGGTGACATGTCACGGCCACTCAGTCGCGTGAGGTTGACACTAAGTTGCGATTGACCGCCACACGCTACACCTCATCGCACTCGCTCGGCGTGTGCGGCGACTCCATACAAATTGTATGAAAAATCTTATAAACTGTTTCCGCGGCATTATAGGTATGCCTTTTGGGTGTGCCATCCACTTTTTTTCACACAATTGTTTAGCCGTTGGAATGTAACTTTCTTCCAACTTCGATATTGTGAAAATAGTCTGCAAGTAAAATAGCCGTGAACCATCCGAATGAACGGATATACGAACGGGACAAAATTGTCAGGTTATTTTTAAGCCATTCGGCGTATTTGTGCTTATAGATTTGTAGAATGATGCGGCAGATTTCAATTTAACAATAATACACCCACGGAGCTTTTATATTTTGAGAATATATGGTTGTTACCGTACATACATTGAATATGTTTTAATGTAAGTCCAAGTTAAAAGAGAATCTTCTCACCCTAAACTATGATGACACGGAAGAATTACTTACACCATAAGGCGAGCAGACACTCACATACACTCACAACACGTAAATACACTACACATACAAAGCCTTTACCAAATTAGTCATTTGCTCTCGGTGCGAAAATTATACATTGTTAAATTGATCCCAAAAAAACACAAAACCCTCCTTTATGATCCCAGCTTAACCTTAAAAAGAAGAAGGGACATCATAGCGGAAGTTCCTAAAACTAAAACTAAGTTCGCTCAGATGCAGTACAAAAATCGTTCAGCTCAACTATACAATCGATTGAACAAAGAGATTTACGTGTTTAATAAGAAGCATAAAGAGTGTAAAACAAACATAATAAACCGGAAAAACAAACTACGGAAGAGCGAAGTGTCCTACTAACACCATTGAGATAGGAAAAACATGGAGGCGCCGCGATGTTCTATACATACATTAGCTTATACAAATATGAGTGAAATACGATACAGAATGTGAAACATCGTGTTGTTTCATTCTTTCCAATACAGTAATCGTATTTGATAAAAGAGACAACAATATTTCAGTTGTTGCACATAATGGCAACATTTTGTTGTGACGTAGTGACAGTTGTAGGTAAGTGCCATATCCGCCATATTATGTGACGATTTTTGTGCTTGTGTTCGTGGTAGGCCTGCTGTCAAATGGTTGTTTACTTATTGTATTATTGAGATTTGTGAGTGTGTGTGTGTTCCTTGATTCACACAACCATAGAATCGGCAGCCATTTTATGTGACATTCTAAGGTTTAGGTAGGCACCTTTTTTTCGTAGGTATTTCCAGTCCATACTATTTAATATGTCTATGCCTAACACAGACAATCATTTGCCTAAAGGGACACATAAAACACTAATGTATGTATTTCTCACTGTTAAAGCAAATAAATTATTATTATTATTTATTATTATTATACAAACGTAATACATACAACACACGTACACAACACACCCGACACAAATAAGACATTCCCTTTCCCTTTTCCCCCCATTTCAAAGCCCCGAACTGTACTATGCTAAATTAATTATTTTATTGGTATTTCATTGATTTACTTTTATTTAATATATTCTGCATTGTAATTTTTCTATTTTATAGCTAATGTAATGAATCGATAGATGGCCTCTGTAACACAGGCATTTCCTTGCATGGGAGTCATTGATCGTATATTTTGTGCCTCACCAATTGCATCCAGCTGGAACCACACTTACGTGTCGTGGCGTGGCGTGGCGCGTGATCCACCAATCAAACTACTCTGTTCCAGCCTACGTCATAACGCAACGAGATTTGTAGCCAATCAGCTGCGTCAAAAGGCGCCACGCCACGCCACGAAAGTGTGGTTCCGCCTTAAGTTAAGTGTCATCTGTAATTCTGTACTTTTTTATCAAATAAATTATTACTATTACCGTTGGCACTGTTATATAATATTATTGAAACAAAAAATAAAAGACCCTTTTGTATAATTTACATAAAATATTTTTATTATTTCTCAAATATAATGTAATGTAAGACGAGATGGAGCAAAAATATTCCTTTTTAAGACTGTTGAGTAGATTCCTTCACTCCACGCTCTATGGAGGGTCATCCTTGTAACGTACTTTATAAAACATCTTAGGCAACAATAACAGTCTTAATCCAATCAAGGTATTCGTACACATTAGTATAAATTGAAGGAATATCTTTTTGACCACATGGAATTGGGCCAAAGCTAACAGTGCCAGTAAGTTCTGCTAATCCTTTATTCTCGTACACTAAAGAACTACCGCCGTCTCCTTTGCAAGCGTCCTTGCCTTCTAATCCACCCGCACAGATCTGACCTTTTCCCAAAACGATATTGCGACCAGGACTGCTGTAGGTTGATTTGCATTTCTGTAAAATAACAAAATTTCTTATTACTTTTGCCTGTCTAGAAGAACCTCAAATTCTGCGACTGATTTAAGAAAGGTAACTATACTTCATAAAAGATAGCTTGATCTCTGCGACATATGTCAAACTGACGTATAAGTTGTTTCGGTATTGTTAGCCTGTCAAGCGCTATTGTTACTGTATTGATACTGACACCTGTCGCAGAGATCAAGCAATTTTTTGTGAAGTATAGGATTGGTCATGTTAGCCGCGTGCGTCATGACCGCTGGGCTAAAGAATCTACCCAATGGGTGTCAGAGGATGGATTGTGTCGCCGATGCTAGTATAATTATATTATCTGTGGTAAAAGCCTGCCATATCTGTCCAGACCTTTTTGTCATGCCCTTCTTCGAACCTGGCTTTGCGGTGCGCGTCTAGGTTACCGCATAGGCACAGATAATACTATACTAGCATACAGATGCCTCATCCAAAGACCTTATTCTTCTTACTAAGAAATACGTATAAGGTCTTTGGCCTCATCCCATACAAAGAAACCGTGCGGACGTAACTAGCGTTTTTCATACTGATATTTTTTTTGTAATTGGGTCGCGTTCGGTTCCGTTACACGAACATAGATAGATCACCATCAATATCCCTGGAACGGAACCGAACGCGATCGATTTACAAAAAATAATCAGATGAAAACGTCGGCATGGTTTCTTTGTATTATTTTTATATTGCTGTGCTTTTACTCAGCAGAGGGAAAGTCTAGAT
Source organism: Orthosia gracilis (assembly GCA_947562075.1). Taxonomy (NCBI): domain Eukaryota; kingdom Metazoa; phylum Arthropoda; class Insecta; order Lepidoptera; family Noctuidae; genus Orthosia; species Orthosia gracilis. The sequence goes on from OX387275.1 coordinate 4,660,286, forward strand.
CAAAAAATGAGCACAACGAGTGCCAAAAGGAACACTGGCCTATTTCTTTACAATATCAGTTTCAATCTTGAAAAAAAAAACTGGTTACTTACTTCCTGGTTGACAAAAGGCACTTCATAAAGTTTCTTGATGTTATCTTTATACCAACTGACAACATATAATGAATGATCGGGATGTAGTGTACTCTCCGGGTTTGCAGTTGGCAGGCAGATAGGGCGAATAAAATCTAGAATGCAAAAAGTAATTATTATAAACAGGCTTTGTTATTTTTAGTACTAAATTTTTGGAGTCCCTTGGTATACTCCGTAAAATGTTGGTCGTCATAATTTCATGGAGGATCGATCCGGTACATGAAACAGTATCAAAGTATCGATTTGTAAAGACAAAATAAAAATAAAACACAAAAAAATAATAACAAAACTATACATTTTTCAATTTGTAGTTTTGTTATTAGGAAGTCGGAAGTATTTTTTTGTAAAAAAGTTTACTTATTTTACACTTTTTAGCTGTACCTACCTAATAGGCAAGTAAGGTACGTAAGGTACCTACAATGCCAGAATACTAGATTACCCGAATGTCATGAAACTGAACATAACCGGTGAAATGAGAGTGTCCCAAGGTAAACTGTACGTGTACACATCTGCGAACCCTTTTAGAGCGTACTAGCGTGAAGTTATGTTATGAAGTGGTATAAACAATAAACAGAGATGCGATTGCAGCAATCCCTACAGATTTGCCGTTATTTATTGAAGAGTTCTGTTGTATATCTCCGAAGTTCTTCATCAGATCTTCGCCAAATTAAAAAGGAATTTTCAAAATCGGTCCACAATTGACGGAGTTATTGGTGAAAACACATAAAAAAACAAACATAAAGTCGAACATAGAACCTCCTCCTTTTTGGTAAGGTGGTTAAAAACTGCAAAAAATTGGATACTATAAAATATAACTATGGTTTTGGAAGTTGGTGTTTTTGGTAGGTACTTCTCGTTTTATCATTTTGCAATACCGACTTACGAAACCAAAGTTATTTTTGCACTTCTTTGAGTTTTGCTTTGGTAGTACTTAGGTTATCTTTTTGTGATTTTTTAATTTTATTTTTACAAATCGAACGGATGGTAACCCGCTCCACGGGATTGTGAAGACCAACATTTACCGGATATCCGATGACAGATAGTGAGTCGAGCTAAAAGTTCGAATACATCAGCTTGCAAGTCGCCATTTCGTTTTCAGAGAAAATCACTTGTGACAGACACACTGACAGACACGGACTCGATTCCATTTGCTTTACTTTTTACCTGTCTGCAACGAATCCCAAAAGTATGGTACAGAACAATGAGTAAAGTGGGGTTGTCTAAAAAAACTCGCAACAAACCTGTGTAAGGAGCTGCCCTCTTCAACCTGATCAAGCCAATGTCGTGTATTTTCTTGCTATTGTCATATTCCGGGTGAGGTATGACCGTCTCGATCTCGATGCTAATGGCTCCATCAGTGCAGTCTGTACCACCTTCCGCTACCGGTACGCAATCAGAACCTTCATGATTCATGTCATAATCTCCAAAGCGAACATTGGTCCTGTGAAATCAATTTGAGTATTTATAATATCCTACATTGTGTTGAAGGCTGTGGTAAATTTTGACCGAATAATATTTGATTCAGGTTGTCTTAGAGAGGTAGGATTAATGTTTAATGTACAGTTCTCGCTAACAGTTCAGTTCACAGTTCAGCTAACTTCGAGACCGACCTGAAGTTGGCTGCAATGGCTGCGCAGAAGTAAATCTCATAGTTCTTTTTTTTTTACAAAAACTTAAAACCGACTTCTTAAAAAAAACACTATTAACAAAAAATAACTTCAGTTTTGGAAGTCGGTGTCAAAAAACGAAGAAACGAAAACAGGAACACCTACTTCGCAAGATGAAGTTTTTTTTTCTTAATAGTGTTTTTTTTGGAAGTCGGTTGTATTTTTTTGTTAAAAAAAAGAACTATGAGAATTACTTCTGCGCAGCCATTGCAGCCAACTTCAGGTCGGTCTCGAAGTTAGGCGAGAACTGTACATTAAACATTAATCCTACCTCTCTAGGACAACCTGAATCAAATATTATTCGGTAATTTTTTTTTTATTTAGTGGAATATAATGGACAAGTCCTAAGTAAGGTACCGATAATAGGTTACCCGTATAATGTGTAACTTGAACATAACTGGTGAAATGAGAGTGTACCAGGGTGAACTGTACCTACACATCTGCGTACCCGTTTAGAGCATACTGCAGTGGCGTAGCATGCCTTGGCGGGGCCCTGTATAAAAATTTGGATGGGGGCCCTTATGAACGATAAAGATTTCTCACAAAAGAAAAATATATTGAATAAAATTAAAAAAAAAAATTCCTCGTAATTATCTATCTGTCACTTTTTCCAAAATTTTTACAAACAATTCAAATTAAATATAGACTCTGCTTGCCTTTTTTTCGCCAAACTGATACCTATATTAAATCATTTAGGTATAGCTGATGATGACTATAGTTTTTTTAAAGTTTCTGCCTCTATGGACAACAGTGAAAGGTCTGATAGGCGAAAAAAAAATTTGGGAAGTTTTTATTAATTTTTGCTTACGCACGTCGGGGGCCCCCGTGGCCCGGGGGCCCTGTATAATTGATACGGCAGATACGGCGGCGGTAGCTACGCCCCTGGCATACTGGCATTATGGTATGATATGTAAACAATAAACAGACATGCGATTGCAGCAATCCCGAGAGATTTGCCATGATGTATTGAAGAGTTCTGTTGTAAACGAGTATCTCCGCTGTTCTTCATCAAAATTTTACAAAATTTAAATGGGACCATTTCGGACAAAAATAGAATTTTGCAAATCCGTTTATATAACTATGACGGAGTTATGCCCGAATATAAATAACAAAAAATAATATCTAATAATAAACATCAGAATTGAGAACCTCCTCCGTTTTGGGAAGTCGGTTAAAAACAGCACCGCGCCTTGCCTCGAGCATCGTAAAGCCAACTTCAGGGCGGCCAAGAAGTTTGGCGAGAACTATTGGTGTTAGTCTATACAGTGGAACCTAGTAAAAAGCCGAGGGTAAGCCGAAGTCAGCCGAAGCATGGCTGAAAGTAAAAGCGTAACAAAGCACATAGATAAGGTTTATCTTACGGTGTTCCTATTTCCAGCGCTCGTCCGACGATGCAATGTGCAGCTGTTAGGACATATCCGCCGCTGATTAAAGTTCCTGCACACAGCCGTTTATTGTTGCCTTTTTTAAGATCGTAATCTATAAGCGCTGCCCAGGGATGCTGGTCGATTTCTGACACGTTACTAACTGAAAAGTTAGAAGTATAATATTTAGGTTCAGGTTTTGGCGATAATTTGCGCCGCAAATGTCGTAAATTATCCGTCGGAAACGTTTATACGTAAAAACTAAAACACTGTCACAGTCGGTGTCGAAAAACGGCAAACAATAGGTACCAAAGACACCGACTTCGGAAAAGAAAATAATTTTTCACTTTGTAATGTTTTGTTTTGGAAGTCGGTTTGATTTTAATGTTAAAAAGGCTTTTATATATTTTAATGATGTACCCAACATTGATAACATTGCTGTCAAAACATGAAAAGAACACATCAATTTGAATGTTAAACGGCTTTATATGAAAATAATTGTAATTGGAGCCTCCAAGTACCTACAGCTATTTTTCTTCCTTCTTATTTTGGCTCATAACTCTAAAACTAATGAAGATTAGCGAATATTACTCTCTCTCTCTTATTTATCTCTTATCTAACACTACTCTTTTGTGCACAATTAGCTATAAACTTGCTCTGATCACAAATTGCAGTAGAATCAAAACTTTACGAGAATTAAGCAAAAAAAAACTTTTTTACAAAAAAATACTACCGACTCCCAAGAAAGAAAACTACAAAGTGAAAAATAAATATATTTTTGGAAGTCGGTGTCTTTCGTAGGTACCATTTTACTGCGTTATCGACACCGACTTTCAAAAATATAGTTATTTTTCACTTTGTAGTTTTCTTACTTGGAAGTTGGTAGTATTTTTTTGTAACAAAGTTTTTTATTTTTTACTTTTTAGTTGTACCTACCTAATAGGCAAGTTGTTTAGAAAGTTACCTTAAAGACAGAATAGATAACCCCAATATCATGAAACTTGAACATAACCGGTGAAATGAGGTTTGAGAGGTTGAGAGGTCTGCGTTCCCCTTAAGAGCGTACTGGCGTGATGCTATGTTATGAAATGGTATAATCAATAAACAGACATCCGATTGCAGCAATCCCGAGAGGTTTGCCGTTATTTATTGAACAGTTCTGTCTTATATCTTTGAAGTTCTTCATCAGATCTTCACCAAATTAAAATGGGACAAATTTCAAAACATTTTCATTCAAACAAAAAAAGAATTGTCAAAATCGGTCCACAATTGACGGAGATGTCGGTGAAAAAACATACATGAAGTCGAACATAGAACCCCCTCCTTTTTGGTAAGTCGGTTAAAAACTGATTTTTGGGCCCTTTGACAGCCCATAATATTTTTTTATGCTGTGATGTGATTTTTATGGACTTCAGGCATCATAACTACTACCATAATGAAGGATTATTTTTCGCAGACTGGCCACTTATTACTGTTTTTCTATTTTCCTGCACTAAAACTATGGAAGTAGTTTTGTGTGATAATATTAAAGTTTATTTTTAATGGATACCTACTTAACTAATGTTTGCTTAAATTTTAAGTTACAAAAAAGTTCGGTTTTAACATAAAAAACTTTGTAATTTAAACAAACTTTTGTTATTAGATTTTTACCTTTAATAAAATTAGTAAAAAACTAAGTAACAAAACTCTATATTGTTGTTAGTAAGAAAAAAAATTGCATGCCAAAATTATTGTTTTCGATGAAGCACGCTTGCCTAAAAGAAACCTTTTCAGTCTCGCGCTTGACCACTATCTCACCTGATGGTAAGCGATGATGTGGTCCACGATGAAGCAAGCTTGCCTTGAAGAAACCTATCTACTCTTGACATAAAGATTCCCAGGTTGTAGCTATCAGGAAATACAGAAATCGCCAGAGATTTCCACGCCTTAGCTGTACGTATAATAAAATTATTCCCAAAACGATTGGTGCGAATGGATGGGATGTCCACCATGCACCGATGACGCATCGCCGTACGTCTTGTAGTCCGATGATGGAACGGGCTTGGAGGAATTAATTCCTGCAACCGATGTATTCTATCTCCTTAGCAATAAGATTCAAAGATAGAACAATAGAAAATAAATGAAAGAAAATAAAACACTGACCGCCTCCAACAATCTTATTGCCCACACTGGTAATTTCACCACAGCATCCGGAACTGGGGTCAGGAGGGAACGCAGTCATCTGGCCTTGACAAGTTTCGTTCGCTGAAGGAGGAGTAGCATCTGAAAATGAGAATAAATTTAAATCATCTGGATCAAATACTTCTACGCTCAGCCCAAGTTATGGAAATGTTTGGGTTAATATAAATTTATGTATTTGAATGAAGGCTACCGTTTTTGTACCCACCAGTTGTCGCCACTGGCGAGTAAGGTCCTTAAACATAACTAACATGCAAGTAAAGTTGAAATAAAATCATTTCTAATGCCGTAGAAGTGTGATTAAATCCCTATAGCATCGATAATACCGCAGTTTTGCGCAGACGATAAAATTGAATGCAAAGAGATGGTGGAAGCCGATCCGAGCCAAACTACCCAGGAATTAGCGGCATGGTTTAACGTTACCTTACCAACAATATTGACTCATTTGCGTCAAATCAATAAAATTAAAAAATATGAATAATGGGTGCCTCATGATTTGACTGACCTGCCGAAAGAAACACTTATTGAAACTTGTGTTGCCTCGTTGAATCGAAACAGAAATTAAGGAATATTGGATCGAATTGTGATGAAAAGTGGATTCTTTACGATAACCGTAAGCGAAAAATGCAATGGCGGACCCCAGGTCAAACGCCGCAACAGTGTCCTAAAGCAAAGCTTACCAATAAAAAGGTAATGGTAACTTTTTGGTGGTATCAGCATGGTGTTATTTACTATAGCTTTCTCCGATCTGGTCAAGCCATAACGGCAGATGTCTACTGTGCCGAACTCCGAACAATGATAGCAAAACTAGCAGTGAAACAGCCCCGACTCACCATTATTGCGCCATGATAACACGAGACCTCATACAGCATGAGAAACCGTTTTAACTCTACAGGAACTGCAATTAGAAACCATTTATCACCCTCCGTATTCACCAGACCTTGCTCCAACAGACTACCATTTTTTTCGTGATTGGGACAATTTTCTAAGTGATAAAAAGTTTTCTTCTCAGGTGGCAGTACAAAATGCTTTCACACAGTTTGTCGAATCTAGATCACCAGAGTTCTATCGCAAAGACATATAAATGACTTTCCTATTAGATGGCAGCAGTACATAGATAATAATGGTAATTATTTTGATTAAATAAATATGCAAAATTAAAAAAAAATCTAATTTCAATTATTCAGTACAAATCGGCAATTTCATACCCCTAATTATAAATGCAAAAGTTTAGATGAACGCATCCATCCAAAACACACCGCGGGCCTTTTTCAACCGACTTCGAAAATGAGGAGGTTCTCAATTCGGCAATTTATTCGTATATAGCACATCACATCACACTAATATTATAAAGGCGAAAATTTGTGAGTGTGTGTGTGTGTGTGTGTGTTTGTATATTTGTTACTCAATTTCGCTAAAACGGCTGAAATAGTACATAGGCTTCTTTTCATGCCGGCATTTATGTTCCCTTGGGATAAGACAAAAGCTATTATTATAAATGTGAAAGATTGGGTAGATAGATGTGTGTGTTGATGTATGTTTGTTACTCAATCACGCCAGAACGGCTGATCGGATCTGGATGAAATTTAGCACATAGATAGATAATAGGCAGTAATAGCGCATAAGATACTTTTTATCCACGGAATATGTTCTCTCGGGATAATTTCGCCTTTCACGTGGGCGAAGCCGCTGGCTGAAGCTAGTTCATAATAATGCCTACCGTATTGACAAAAAGAAAAAAGAAAAAGCAAATAATAAAAACAAAAGCAATCCTACGTCCAAACACAACTCCAGCGCAGACAGCAACAGCAACAAGTATTAAATTCATCTTTGTGTTATAAGTTTCACTTCACACTGAACTGTCGATGTCAGCTCGTAACAAGATCAACTTGCTCCAAATCTCGGTGACCGACTAACAACGAACTTTTGAAGCTCCATTTATTCTTATTTTATAAGGAAAATATTGATGTTTATAAACCGGTATACCCTTCTCGCTAATTATTGCAGTAGGTAAGTCTAAGCAGTAAACAAATTCGTAATTCAAATTCCTAAAAGATACCTAATATTTAATCTCGAAGCGTTGCACCCAATAAATTGTTCGTCTACTATTACCTAGGGTTAGGCTGTTTAAACAACAAGAAGAATTCCGTCCGCGCGGCCGATTACGAATAATTATTGAACGGAAACCCTGAAAGTTGGAATCCACGTTGTTGCTACAAAATATGCTTTATTTTTATGACTTCTAAATTTTCATTTAAAAGAGTAAAGAAACAATGAACAAGAAAAAAATGCACGTCGCGCATCTTCTTATCGTCACAGGCCTCTATTTTCGTGCGGTTGCATGCGCATGCGGCTTTACAGGAATGTATGCAATTCTTGAATAAAACGGATTTATAGAATCTCTCGTGTCGCTCAGGATTCTAATCACCATGACTCCCTACGGTCGTGATTCAGTCGTTAGAATCCCTTCACTTGCATATGAGTCATCTCTGCTGCTTGTGTGACCCTCGCTTTAAATCCGTCCTTTATTCACTAACTGCATAATAACTATTATATACCATTCCCTCTCTATAAAGCTTATTTTTAACCGAATCACCAAAAAGGAGGAAGTTCTATGTTCGACTTCTTGTATGTTTTTTTTTTTTTGTCAATGTTCACCGATATCTCCGTCAATTGTGGACTGATTTTGAAAATTCTTTTTTTGTTTGTTAGATTATGTTTCGAAATTGGTCCCATTTTAATTTGGTGAAGATCTGATGAAGAACTTCGGCGATATACAGCAGAACTCTTCAATAAATGACGGCAAATCTCTCGGGATTGCTGCAACCGCATGTCTGTTTATTGTTTATACCATTTCATAACATAACATCAAGCCAGTGCGCTCTAAATGGGTACGCAGATGTTACAGTTCACCTTGATACACTCTCATTTCATCGTTTATGATCAAGATTCATGGCATTTGGATAATCTATTCTGGCATTATAAGTACCTCACTAAAGGCAAGTTGCTTAATAGGTACTTACAACTAAAAAGTGAAAAATAAAAAATCTTTTTTTCAAAAAAAATACTACCGACTTCCAACTAAAAATACTACAAAGTGAAAAATAACTTTCTTTTTCGAAGTCGGTGTCCATAACGAAAAAAAATTGGTACCTACCAAAGACACCGACTTCGATATTTACTGAAAACAGTGAATAAAAAGCACTTTTCTCAAACATGCTTGGAAATTTGAGCATTATTTTGGCAACTTTCTATAAGATAAATCGAAATTGCTGGCCTGGCCAAATACATGCGAGCAGCGCGCGGCCGGCAATAGTTGTATGAAAGCTCATATCTGTCGTGGTTTAGCGGCCAAATAAATTACATAGTAAACACATATCTGTCGTGTAATTTAAAAATGGAACGATCTTTTACTCCGAAACATGACTACCAAGGAGGTAACTTATCAAAGGTTTTATTCAAATTTCGGACTGGCTTGCAAATAGAATACTGTTCATTTAAAAAAAAACAAATGAACGTTTTAACGCGGGCAAAATTATTGTTGTTCGTTGCCATTTTCCATTTTCTTTTTGGCTTTGCACGGTTTGTGCATTTAGCCAGTGTCACGTTTAGAAGTTCTAGTTTCTTTAGTTTTAAGTCCAATGTCCTAGTTGCCCCAGTAAAATGGCGGTAAATTTATTGTAAGGTACCACGGAGTTTTGTCAACAACATGAATAAACTCATGTTCTATCGCTGTGTTTTATTTGCCCATACCCGTGCACGTTCAGAAATATTATTATACTAAAAAACCACCATTTTTACACTATTCATATTCAATTTAACACAATTTTAGGAAAATAAAACAGAGAAACAACATAGACGACATCACGATCCCGCCAGAACTCCTTGTTATTCGTTGTTCGTCATTGATTTTGAAAAGTTATTGTATTTGACAAAATGAGGTAGGCTAGGTACTACTTAGTTTTAATTTCCTTGCATTATTTGGGAAAAGTACTATACAAGCCTAGGCCACAACTAGGCCTTGATGGACTTACGTATGTGTGCCTCGGCTTCGCTTGGCCCACATTTACACTCGTCCATCAATGCCTCTTTTGCTGGCCACTGCCGTAATGTACTATTAAATTACTATTTTGGTGTTTGAATTTACAACTCACCAGTATATTATTCGACCTCCATCTCAATACTATACAACCTCCTTGCGCACAATTTTAATGTGAACTTTAATTAATTTAACCGTCCTTTTTTCTCCATTAAATGTCTATTTTCGCTTAAATCTTTCTTTTTCTCCTAATCATGGTATAAAGTATAGTATGCAACTCTTGAATAAAACGGATTTACTCGCTTCGCTCAGGATTCTAAAAATTGAGTGATTCACCTATAGCCCTCGCTTTAAATCCGTCTTTTGTTCACTAGTTGCATAATATACTATTTTCTCATGCATATTCCCTACTGTAGTATTGTTAACCTGGTCTTCTGGTTCATGAAAAACCTTGGCCCTCCGTGTGGATCATTGTATTATGTCATTTAAAGTTAGATTTCGCAATAATATTATTCACTGAATAATAATTTCGCGGATGACGTTGCGTTAGGTAAATCATCAATCTGAATAATCTTAATGTCATTCATAAACTTAAGGAAAATGTTTAGTTTAACCTGTAAACAATTAAAAACCCATTGTGCCTCGCGTGATCCGCGTTTCTGGCAATCAAGAGAGAATTTTTTAAGCAGTTATCCTCAACCGATTAAGGTAAAATTTTGCAAACGCGTTTGGTTTGCATGACAATGCACGGTAAGCTAAAAAGCTTAATTAAAAAAATCTTTTTACAAGCTTTTTATTAAATTGCTAGGTATATTATATGTATGTATGTGTGTTCGTATGGTTCGGGTCAAATCTTGCAACTGAATTTTAAAGCAGTTATCCTCCACCGATTAAGATGAAATTTTGCATACACGTTTAGTTTGGATGACAATGCATGGTTAGCGAGTGACGTCATTCTAAATCTAATATGACGGACGGCCCAAGATGGCGGACTCGTTATTTTTTGTGCACTGTCATAATATGGGTATCAAATGAAAGGGTTTGATAAGAAGAATACGAATAAGCTTGTTTTAAAGTAAGTTTTTTTTTAATGAATTATTAAATAAAATTTGATTTTTTTTTAATTCTAGAGGGAGTCTTTAGCTAAATTCTTTTGTTTTCGTCATGTTTATCCGTATGTCACAACACAACCTTGTACCAGAGAAGTGTAGTCAACTGGTGAGCTGAGTTCATCATCCTATCCTAATCACATCACACTAATGTTATTGAGGCGAAAGTTTGTGTGTGTGTGTGATTTTGCATGTTTTTTACTTCTTCACGCTCAAATGGCTGGACGGATCTGGATGAAATTTGGCACAGAGATAGATTATATATATATCTATAATCTATATATATATCTATAATTTTCGACATTCACGCGGGCGAAGCCGCTGGCAGAAACTATTACTATAATAAACGTCAAAGTTTGTAAGGATGGATGTTTGTTACTCTTTCACGCAAAAACTACTGAACGAATTTTGATGAAACTTTACAAAAATATAGCTTATACATCAGAAAAACACATAGGGTATATTATGTGCAGCTATTTACTTATAAATTAACCCATACGTTTCAATACCTACCTACATGGGTGGTCACAAGAAGTATTTGAACTTTTGAACCAATTGATCACCTGGGATGTGACCATAAGCTCTTTGAGTAAGGTTATTTTGAGTGTGCGTAAGGGACAGATGTATACAAGTCATATACATCTGTCTGTCCAGAAGAAGTTGCGTTGGAAGGCCTCACACCAGGTGGACCGATGACCTGGTGAAGGTTGCGGGGATCCGCTGGATGCGGGACGCACGAGACCGGTCAATGTGGCGACACATTGACCGTTTGGGGAGGCCTATGTCGTCTTTCGGCTGATATGATGATGATGATGATATATCTGTCCCTTTCACACACTCAAAATAACCTTACTCTAAGACCACCATACCACTGATTTAAGTTTATTCTCACCTTCTGATGTCAGTCTTCTTTCAGCGAACGGCAGTTGTCAAGCCTAGATGACTGCTTTCCCTCTTGATCCTGGTTCTCAATGCTGTACCCATGCGTATAAAACCGAGACTTTATGTGGTCAGCATCCAAATATATAGAAGAAAGGATCTTACGAGTTATGTGCTTCTGGCTTCCGGATACAGGAACCTTTGATTATTCCGGATACAGGAAATGAACCGACTTTCAAAAAGGAGTAGCTCTATGTTCGACATTGTTTGTTTTTTTTGTGTTCACCGATTATTCCGTCAATTATGAACCATTTTTAAAAATTATTTGAAAGGAAATCTCGAGATGGTCCCAGTGTCATCAAGTCAGGATCAGATGAGAGGATTCCATGGAAATCGAGGGGTGTCGAACTTTATAGACTCGAATGCCTCTAATTTTATAGGCATACATGTAGCGATTTTGGTATTTTCATCAACATGGCAAGCATTTACATTCAGAAAGTATCATTTGGTGAAGTGGAACTGATGAAGACTACTCAAACTCTTTTATACCCTTTGAATAATACTTTCTCTTTTTTTCAGTTAGCTCCAAATAGTATCTATAACGCCCTAATCCAACTGAAAGAAAAATACAACAACGCAATCTTCTACATCACTGAAAACGGCTGGTCTTCAGACCCTGACAGTAGCCTGATAGATCATGACAGAATCACATACTACAGAGCTTCGTTGGAGAGTCTGCTCGACTGCTTGGAGGATGGAGTGAATCTCAAGGGATATATGGCGTGAAGTCTGATGGATAACTTCGAGTGGATGGAGGGTTATCCAGTAAGTATGCCTGGTAATGTTGTTATTGGGGTGCAAACCCAGGCAGGCGCTTTATTGGGGTGAAAACATCGTGAGGGCAAGTCCTAGAACCAAAAATTCATGTGGTCATCTGAAGAAGTTAAGTATGTTTTGGTTATAAGATATCCCGATACCCGAATAGTTAAATGACTATGATGAAGCAAATTTAAATAAATGTGTCTAATGAAAATCTTCTTTTCATGTCGATGGTAAACTCTTTATAAATTTTGGGCCCAGTAGGTGGCCAATGAAAGTGATACCATCGAACTGATCTGGTTATGAAACCGCCAGTTAGGCACCGAAACTCCGTAATAATACAATGTATCCCAGTCGTGTTTAGGCTTGTTGGAATTGTTATGAGAAGCCCTCTGGCTGGATAAATGATTTTCATGATAATATGAGGTGTGATATTATCATGAAAACTAAAAAGATAAAAATAAAAGAATACTTTTTAACAAATTAAAACAACAAAACACTACAAAGCGAAAAATAACTTTCTTTTCGGAAGTCGCATCAAAAACGAAAAAACATTTACATCAGCTGAGATAGTGGTCAAGCGCGTGCCTATTGATAATAATTAAAAAAAACATTGGTACTAAAGACACCGACTTCCGAAAAGAAAGTTATTTTTCGCTTTTCGCTTTGTAGTGGTAAGTTTTGGAAGTCGGCTTAGTTGATTTGTTAAAAAGTTTTACGTTCAGCCATCCTTTGATCATAAGTTGCGTTCTTTTGGACTGGCAAAACTAATACAAAACTTCGTAATTTTACAGAAAGACATATCAATTTTGAGCGGTCGTATTCCCCGTTTCGTTTTGGGACCAGGCAAAGAGGGACCAGACCTCCTCTGTGTGAATGGATTAGAAGGCATGGTTTTTGCAGAGAAGACGGCAACAGCCTAATTTCGTAAGTGAATTTGGCAAGGGAAAGAGGTGTCCATAGCGCAAAAAATGGCACCTACGAAAGACACCGACTTCCAAAAATAAAGTTATTTTTCACTTGGTAGTTTTCTTATTTCGAAGTCGGTAGTTTTCTTATTTCGAAGTCGGTAGTATTTTTTTGTAAAAAAGTTTTTTTATTATGAGTACCTATGCGTAGTTTGTATTGTATGTGCTACAAAAAAATAATATTAGTTTTAAGTTATATTTTAAACCTCCAGATGTAACATTTATTTATTTATGATAATAAGAACAACAATTCGTTCTTCCTTTTAGTTATTTTGGGGTGGAAGCAAAATATTTACCTGATACATTTCCCCTCACCTTGTAAACCGTCTATTTATCATTGCCGGTCTTATTATTCCTAAACCATGACTGTTTCTCTAAATAAAATAGCAATTTTATTAAATATATTTTAATTCCTCAGTTGTACAAAAAATAACTTAAAGTAAATCAAGCAATGTAAGTAGCACTCATTTCACGTACAGTAATCCCTAAAATTTTTGGCTGGTCTGAAGTTAGCTACAAATGGGTGCGCAATAGAAAATCTCACACTAAAAAAGAAGCACGTCATGCCACGCGCATCAGAAACCCTAAGTTTAACCAGGCCAAAAATATTGGGGCTTTCTCTACAAATAAAAACAAAAACATAAAAGCCTTTTATTTCTTGTGTAATCACATTACAGATACATTCTTATTATTATTATGGTTGATTCAATAAGTGTTCTGTATTATTGTTGTTGTTTATAATTTATTATTGTTAAAATTATTAGTTTATTTATATTAATTTATACGATTTCTTATTATTACTATTGCTTGTTAATTATTAATTATACAAATGTATGTAAGTTAAAATAACTTATGCAACAATGACGCTCTTAATCCAGTCTAGGTATTCGTAGACATTGGTGTAGATTCCAGGAACGCCAATTGTACCACATTCTAGCAGTCCAAAGCTGACAACGCCAGTGAGTTCGTATCTGGTTTGATTCTCGTAAACAAGAGGACCTCCTGAATCACCTTTGCAGGCGTCTCCTGATGATCCACCAGCGCAGATTTGACCCCTCCCTAGATTGACTCTGCGTCCGACTGTGCTGTATTGTGGCTGACATTTCTGTGAAATTATTGAAAAAGAAAGAATTTAACTTCTGCATTATTGTTTTTGTGTGTTGGAGTGAGGTTTGATTTAACAAATCTCATTTAAGGTTGCACAAGTCGATCATTCTTCCATACAAACGTAGTCTGGCGATTACTCCACTGTTTGACGATGTACGTTCAAAATAAAAAATTATATCAATTTGTCTCATCATTATCTAGCCCTGTATGGAAATAAAAAAGTACAAAAAGAATAATTGAATGTTATGAGCGTCGAAAGTTCCATATTTCAACACTAATTTTAACGCGTCTTTGGGCGGAAATAAATATCATAAGAAGAAGGAAAATTGCAAAACGGCATCCATACGAGTACAGTGATAGATAAGTAATTCAACAATGCAAATAATTTTTATTTGGAAATATACGTTTAGTAGTATTTTCATGATATCTAGACTTCAAAAGGTCTGTTTATAAAATTTCGCGCGCTCGTTTTCGTACTAAATCATCATCCATTTCGATACAAATTTGCAAAAGTGCTAATTCGTACGCGAATTTGCTTTTTACTGCTTATCACAGCGTTGGCCGATTTTGATGATTCTCACGTCAATCAATTCGTCATATTGACCTGCAAAATTGAAAAATAGAAAATTGGCGATTTTTGGGCTCCACATTTTGGGGGCCCAATTTTTTTTTTCATCAAACCCTTCATGTAGGTTATCAAAATAAAGGGTTTTAAGAGGTAATTACAAAAATATACAACACTTATATATTTAAATGTGTAGAAGTTTTAGTTTTGTCTATGAGAAACAATTGTCTTTGGTGTTGATGGTAGCAACAGTCAGTTAATTAAAATATAAGAATTATGGTGAATGTTACAAAAATAGTTTTATTGTTGAAGAAAGGAATATGGTGTCTTCCATGTATTATTAGGAATTCAACAGGTTATGGGCCGCCCCATATTCCTTAAATTGTAGAATTTGACGGTTCAAGTTTTTTTTTTGAGTTTTACTAGAAATAAAGGATGGCTAACATGAAGTCTCAAGATGTGATACGTCGGTTGGAAGACGGGGATAATTTTCATAATTGGAAATTTAGATTGCAGCTGGTGCTAGAGGAGAAAGGTATTGATGACATTGTTACGTTTGTGGAAGTAAAAGACAGGAGGAGAGATGCAGAAGCACGGTCATTAATAGTGCAAAATATCGGAGACAAATTTTTAGGTATTGTAAAAGGATGCAAAAATTCAAAAGAAATGTTGGATTCGTTGGAAAAATTTTTTCAAGGAAAAATGTCATGAATAAATTTCATTTGAAGAAAAAGTTGATTGACTTGAAATGTGACAGTAATGAAAAACTTCAAGATTTATTTTTGAAATTTGATAAGTTAATTAGTGACAATGAAATAATGTCAAAAATGGAAGAGTCTGATAAAGTTATATATCTGTTGCGAGCTTTACCAGAAAAAAATTGCAATGTAATAACAGCATTAGATACAATGAGCGGAGGCTTGACTTTGGAGAAAACAAAGGCAGCAGAAGCACGGTCATTAATAGTGCAAAATATCGGAGACAAATTTTTAGATATTGTAAAAGGATGCAAAAATTCAAAAGAAATGTTGGATTCGTTGGAAAAATTTTTTCAAGGAAAAATGTCATGAATAAATTTCATTTGAAGCAAAAGTTGATTGACTTGAAATGTGACAGTAATGAAAAACTTCAAGATTTATTTTTGAAATTTGATAAGTTAATTAGTGACAATGAAATAATGTCAAAAATGGAAGAGTCTGATAAAGTTATATATCTATTGCGAGCTTTACCAGAAAAATTTTGCAATGTAATAACAGCATTAGATACAATGAGCGGAGGCTTGACTTTGGAGAAAACAAAGGCAACTTTATTAGATGTGGAAATAAGACTATTTGATAAAGATATAGTCAACACAAACCAAGATAATGTATTTAACAATGTTTGCTGGTATTGTCATGAGATATACAATCAGTGAACGGCATGTTGTGGCATAGACGTCTAGGTCATTCTAGCTCTAAAATATTACAAAGGTTGAAGTTACCAATTAACAACAAAGTATGTAACGCATGTATGAAAGGTAAGGCAACTAGGTTACCATTCAAAAGTTTAGACCTAAAAATTTAGACATCGATTCAATGAATAAACACTTTACAGCTTCGTCCCATTTCGACAGGACAATAAAATTTAATACATTGGATTATCTTTCATCTCTTCCGAGCCCCAGTTATTCTCCATTTGTTTTTAGTGAATTCTCTGCATGTGATGTTAAGAAGAGCATAATATCGATTTCTTCCAATGCAGTAGGAAGTGACTGTATCAGCCGTAATATAATACTCCCAGTGCTGAACGTAATCCTTCCTGTCATCTGCCACATCCTCAACTTTTCTGCGTCCAGCGGTGTCTTTCCATGCTCATGGAAAGATGCTCAAATTATCCCCTTACCAAAAAAGTCCAATCCCACATCCTTTTCAGATTACCGTCCAATATCCGTTCTGCCATTCCTGTCCAAAGTCCTGGAACGTTTAATCCATGACCAAATTAGTACTTTTCTGTCTAAAAATAATCTCCTCAATCCCTTCCAGTCCGGCTTCCGTCCTGGTCACAGCACCACCACAGCTTTCCTCAATATTACGGATGATATAAGATCAGCCATGGAAAGCAGTAATCTGACGGTCTTAGCATTGCTAGATTTCAGTAATGCTTTTAATACTGTCGATTTCGATGTTTTACTTGGTATTCTATGCTCTCTTAATTTATCTCCATCGGTGATTGACTGGTTTCGTAGTTACCTGTTTGGTCGCAGGCAACGTATATGCATTGGAGAGACATTGTCTTCCTGGTGCAGTACTTCTGCTGGGGTACCGCAGGGTGGCGTTTTATCTCCTTTACTTTTCGCAGTTTTTATAAACTCAATCTCCAGTGAACTTACTTCTTCCTACCATCTTTATGCGGACGATCTACAAATTTATTCGCGAGCTCCTCTCGGACATCTGTCTGAGGCTATTGTAACAATAAATCGTGATCTGGCCCGCATATGCGAATGGAGCAAAAGGTATGGACTTGCGGTTAACCCCACAAAGACACAGGTTATAGTGGTGGGCAGTTCTAGGATGGGTTCAAAAATCGACTGGACTACTATTCCCCAGGTTTTTTTCGATAACTCAGTTATTCCGTTCTGCGAGAAAGTTAAGAACTTGGGGATATTCATTGATAGCAAACTTCTCTTGGACTGCCCAACTGCAGGAGGTTGGCCGCAAGCTATTTGCATCTGCTGCATCTTTGAGGAGACTGCGTAATTTTCTTCCGACTGCCACCAGGATTGTGCTTGCACAATCTCTTCTTTTACCCGTACTCGATTATGCTGATGCCAGCTATCTTGACCTTACTCAAGAACAACTCGATAAACTTGAGCGGCTTCAAAATGTTTGTATAAGGTTTATATTCGGGTTGCGCAAATATGACCATGTTTCTGAATTTCGTGTGAAGCTCAAGTGGTTGCCAATTCGCCTTCGCCGGAATGCTCATATTCTTTCCATTTTATATAATGTGCTCTTTACTCCTTCCACCCCTTTTTACCTTAAGAAACGTTTTCAGTTTCTCCGCGATTCCCACACAAAGTTGCTTAGGTCATCAGATAACTTGCGACTTCAAATTCCAACACATTGCACGACTTTTTTGGATAAATCCTTTACTGTCCAGGCTACTCGTCTGTGGAATGCTTTGCCAGATCCAATCAAACGTGCTCAATCATTGCCTGTGTTCAAAAGACTTGTAAAGGAACATTACCTGTCGCTGTCTTCGTCTTAGCGTGTTGATTTCAAGCTGACACTGTGATTGTGGTTATCAATAGAGTCAATCATAATTTATTTTTATTGCCATTATATTTAGTATGTATGTATTTATGTATATATTACATAGCATATATATTTATCTGTGTATCTATTATAATATAGTATTTTGAAAAATTATTGTCACACCGATGACAACCCCACTTCATGTCCAGACTATTACTGTCCATACCAGGTTGCCTGGAAGAGATCGCGGATTGCGATAAGGCCGCCCATTGTATATGTATTAATTTTAAGTTTCTTCTTATAATTGTATTTTAAGGTGTACAATAAAGCATATAATAAATAAATAAGGTGAAGTTTATTTCCAAACTGTCATTGACGATTACTCACACTTCTGTGTAGTTTTCTTGCTGAAGAGAAAAGCTGAAGCTACCGAAAATATTATTAATTATATCCATAGATATGAGAATGAATTTGAGAAAGCGGTTAAAAGAATAAGATGTGACAATGGGGGTGAATACACTTGCAATAAATTACGTACATTTTGTAATGAAAAGGGTATATTCTTGGAATATAGTTTACCATATTCACCAGCTAGCAATGGTGTTGCGGAACGAATGAATCGCAGCTTATACAATAAAGCAAGAACTATGCTCAGCGAAACCAACTTACCAAAGAATTTGTGGGGAGAAGCTATAAGATGAGCGGCTTATCAGTTAAGTCGTTGTACCTCATCAGCTATCAATTTTAAAACTCCATGTGAAGTACTATATGGTACAAGAGACTTAAGCAAACTTCGTGTTTTTGGTGCAAAAGCGTGGGCGTGTATAGTACCAAAACCTGATAAATTGTCAGAAAGAGCACGTGAAACTAGAATGGTCGGATATAATAGGACAGGATATAACTTATGGGACTATAAAGAAAATAAAATTATTGTGTCTCGAGATGTGAGATTTGATGAAGAAGATATTGTTTATAATGAAAACGATAAACTAACATACGGAACTGAGGAGCAAAGAGTTAGAGTAACCGAAATAAATCAAGAACCAGTACATAACAATGTAGAAATCAGAGAAGAGGTTACTGTTGATAATATTAATATTGAACAGGAAACGATGAGAAACGAACCATATGAAATTTTTGAGGATTGTGTGGAAGAAAATATTATTGATAGACGAGATAGTATAAACGGAGATGAAAGTGTGATAAAAACAAGATGTGGCAGAATAGTTAAGCCTCCAAAAAGATTTGAAGATTATGAAGCACATGTAGCATATTGTTTGTGTACGGGTGATCCAAGCTCGTATAAAGAAGCTATCGAAAAAGGTCAAGGGTGGCAAGAACCGATAGATAAAGAACTAAATTCTCTTGAGAAAAATGTTTGGGGACTTGGGAAGAATCTGAATTGCCTATAGATAAGAGGGCTATAGATACAAAATGGATTTTTACAACTAAACAAGATTGAACGAAAAAGGCGAGATTAGTGGTGAAAGGATTTCAAGAGGAGACATAATTTAATGTATATTCACCAGTCGCACGTATGCCTACTATTCGTATGATGCTGAGCCAAGCCGTACAAAATGATATGTATATGAAACAATTAGATGTGCCAACGGCATTCTTGAACGGTTTTTTAAAAGAAGATGTTTATATAAAGCTTCCCTTAGGTGTCAATCTCAGCAAAGCTGTCGTTTTGAAATTAAAGCGATCTTTGTATGGATTAAAACAAGCGCCTAAATGTTGGAATGAAAGACTACATGGTTTTTTGGTTGGTAAAGGATTTGTTCAATCAAAATATGATTTTTGTTTATATGTTTTGGAAGATGTATTTTTATTGGTTTACGTTGACGACATGATTTTAATGTCAAAAAGTATGATAAATTTAAAGAAAGCTCATCATTTAAAAAAAACTGAATTTAATGTTAAAGATCTTGGAGAAGTCAGTAATTATTTGGGGCTGCACATGTGAAAACGCCAGAACTGTTGTTAATTAACCAGGAGTCAGCCATAGATAGAATACTTGAAAAAATTAATATGACTGACTGCAAAGGAGCTGAGACTCCAATGGAAACAAATTTCGCGAAAGATTATTATGAAGCAATCATCTTGGACAAGCCGTATCGTGAGCTGATAGGATGTCTTCTATATATATCTACTTCAAGCAGACCTGATATTTGTTTTGCAGTGTCCTTTCTAAGTCGGTTTTTGGATAAGCCTACTATATCACTGTGGAAAGCAGCTAAGCGTATATTGCGCTACTTAAAACAAACTAAGTCAAAGTCTCTTATATATAAACTGTTGCCTTGTTGGTTATTCTGATGCTGACTGGGCTGGTGACAGAACTGATAGAAAAAGTGTAAGTGGATCTGTAGTCTACTACGGTAATAATTTGTTATCCTGGTTCTGTAAAAAACAAAACGTTGTTGCGTTGTCAACTGCCGAAGCTGAATTTATAGCTGCTGCTTTAGCGTCTGCAGAGTTAGTTTATTTGAAAGGTTTGCTACAAGATTTTAACCGTGCGTCAGATTCGTATTTAAATGTTGATAATCAAAGTGCGATTAAAATGATTGAATCGAATGAAAACAGTAAGAGGTCAAAGCACATTGATATTAAATACCACTACATAAAAGATCTGTTTAGTAAAAAAGATGTAATTGTGAAATATGTTAGCACGAATGAAAATGTAGCAGATGTATTAACTAAGGCTTTAGTGAAACAAAAACATTATTTTGTGGAAAGGCTGGGTTTAAATTAAAGTTTAATTTTTGTTAGTTATGAATTTCAATTTTAAGAATGAAAGGTGGTAAACACCAATCTACTATAATATTTTGAAATTAATGATTCTTTAAATTGCGGGGGAAGGTAAATTATTCTTAATTTTTATACTTTAATATTATGTATTATCTAGATTATACTGTAATACCTTATGATTTGTTTTGTGGATTTTAAGTACTGTTTTTTTATGTTATTAATGAAATGCTTATGTTTGTTTCTATTTTACCAATTTGAATTTTATGGAAAAATTTAATTGAGGGGGGATGTAGAAGTTTTAGTTTTGTCTATGAGAAACAATTGTCTTTGGTGTTGATGGTAGCAACAGTCAGTTAATTAAAATATAAGAAGTATGGTGAATGTTACAAAAATAGTTTTATTGTAGAAGAAAGGAATATGGTGTCTTCCATGTATTATTAGGAATTCAACAAAATGTACCTAATTCTATAATTAAAAAAAACTCGATTTGACCAGCCAGCTCGCGCGTATGTATCCTCCGACTGCACAGCATGATTTTCTTCTTGTTTACGTCATTTTAGTTCGCTTTTTAAGCAGTCGGGTTTTTGTAATTTTTAATTATTTATAGTTTTCAAATTTGAACACTATAGACCTCTGTTGACAGCGCAATTTTGAGCATCTTTTGAAGTGTCTAGTGCTTCTAAAGAAGTTGTATTATCAAGTAGTTTTCATTTCAATCACCTGTATCATAACTTTGTGAAAATTCTGTGATTAACAGGGGGCATAAAATGTAACAAGTTTCCAGACTTTATCGCTTTTGGTTTTTCTGATAAAATAAATACATACTATACTTGGTTACTTACATCCTGGCTGACGAAGGGCACACTAACTTGAATCTTGACATCACTTGCGACACCTTGGCTAGTTTTACCCCAACCAACGGCAACCATCGAGAAGTTAGGAGGAGTGTTCTCTGGTCGAGTCAGATCTTTGACTGGTAGGCAGATGGGGCGGATGAAATCTAGAAAGTAAACAGTTATGTGGGCATCAAAATTACAAACGATGAAGTGTGATTTCGACTCGCACACAATATTCGATATCCCATACCGAACTATTTTCGGTCTATGGGCAATCAAAACTATTCTCAATTTTTCGGGTACGTCATTCAAAAAACTAAAAAATCACTTAAGTGTTTTAGTAAATTTGCATTCGCAAGGCGGCCTGGGCCTGGGCCCTACTGTGACGCCTTATAAAGCGTAAGAGACAGATGATGCACCATCCATTTTTCTCAACGGAATCACGGCATTGACACGTTATAGTACAATTAGTACGGCCCCTGAGTTGAGTTTTGAAGGATCGGGAGACGTTTAACGGTTACTTACGTCGCTCCTTAGTAAAGATTTGAAAAAGTTCACTATCAAGACTCGCTACAAACCTGTGAATGGAGCTGTCCCCTTCAACCTGATTAAGCCAATATCATTTCTTTTCGCTGCTGGTAATCCATATTTCGGATGAGGTATGGTCCTCTCGATGTCGAAAGTTATCGCTCCGTCAGTGCAGTCCTCACCACCACCTGCGGCGTCTACGCAATCCGCACCTTCGTTAGAAGTATCGAATTCTCCGAGGCGAACTCTCGTCCTGGAACATAAGTTTAGTAAGCTATACTAATTGAAATATATTACAGTTCAGATTGTCAGTTGCTGAACAGGTTCGATACAGTTCAGATAGTCAGTTTCTCACCTGTAGCCAAGTTGACAATCTACAATCGATAACGCTAGTAGAAAACGAATCAATGTATGGGAATGACACATCTGAACGTTAAGTCACGTGGTCAGACTATACAAACAGGAGGCGTTAACGATTGTAGAAAGAGATTCGATACGAAACGGTTGCAATTTGGCTAGGGAGGCAGGTCCGATACAGTTTAGAGATTCAACCCCCGACGGTAAAAGAGGGGTGTTATAAGTTTGACGTGTGTTGCTGAGAATCTGTGTGTCTGTTTGTGGCAACATAGCTCCTAAACGGATGCACCGATTTTGATTTAGTTTTTTTTTTAAGGTGATTTTGTCGAGAGTTTTTTTTAGCTATGTTTGAATAAAATCGGTTCAGCCATTCAAAAGTTATGGGAAGATATTCGGAAGATATCGTGTCATAATTACGTGGTCAATAGATTGCCGGTCGAAGCGTATCTACTATGTACTAGATAAAATTATGTAGCATGAAATAAAAATGTGTAGCGGTTTTTTAAATTTTACTTATATTAGCATTGACAACGGCCACTAACCAAGCTATGGCCCCTAGTGCAGGCAGCCTGCCTACCCTTGACTACGGTAGCGGTCGAGGTGACGGCATCGCAAGGGGTGCTAAGAATGTCCGGACTAGATCCGGCTACCCCAATAAACACCGCCGACTGGACCTGGCAACGTGCAACACGTGCACACTCCGGCCCGACGAACTCGAAGAGGAATTAAGCAGGTTAGGATGGAGTATTGTAGGGTTATCTGCAGTCCGAAGAGAGGGGGAGGACTCGATGATCCTCAAATCTGCAGCCGTATTGCGTAAGTGAATACGGCAACGCAAAGAGTTTGACCGCTATCCAATCGACCAAATCGACCAATCACATGCGATGCGGTGAATGTCACGATGTGGATTTCCGTCAGTGTGATTGGTCGATTGGATAGCGGTCAAACTTTTTGCGTTGCCGTATTCACTTACGCAATACGGCTGCCGGTAACTTGTTCTATTTCCGAGAGCCCGACCGAATGATATTATACTCGTATACAGGGTAATTTGAATTTGATTTTTTTTGCTGCATTTTGACCTACTGCAAATAGCCCCAAATATCGCCCTGTTTCGTTTGATCCAAGATTTTTGGCCTACCCTGTATATACTGAGGTAGATACGTTTTGTCTGCTCGACAATATAAACACAAGCTGACCAGCTTGAGTGAACTCAGTCCGTCCTGCGTCTGGCCGCGACATGAACGTACGTTTGAACAGTATGGAATAGAATAGAATATACTTTATTGTACACCAAAAAAAGAAATTACACATTTATAGCAACTTAATACTATGGGTACAAAGGCGGTCTTATCGCTGACAGCGATATTTAGCAGACAACCTTTGAATGGACTAAAACAGGGAGTAGCCTATGGTGTACACATTAAAAAATATTAATACATAAAAATGATATAGCTATATAAAATACTATACACAAACTTACAAATAAACATACTTAAATAATATAACATGTTACAAAATTTCAAAAAAGGGTTGAACAATATTGTAGAATAAATTATAAAGAAACAGAAAAGTATTAAAAAGAAAGGAAATGGTTCTTAAAAAGATTTTTAAAAGATGCCAGTGACTGGGCTTGTCTGACATCGGCAGCCGATTCCCTAATCGCACAGCCTGAACCTTGAAGGATTTATTGTAGAATTTAGTAGAATGAGCAGGCATCAAAAGTCTCAAATGTCAAATTAGTATGTTTATCTCTCTCTGACAACGGGATCCTATTTATAAATCTGTGATCTTTTAACATACTCAGTGATAGAAATAAAGTTCCACGTACCATAGGTCCTCAAAGGTAGCTAAAGTAAAATATAGCCATGTTTTTATTTCTTTAAAATGGGTATGACGTCTCTATTGGTAGAAAAATATAAAAATAACGTAAAATCTTACGGTCTGGCGTTGTCTAGTATACGTCCAGTGAGGCAATGGGCCGCAGTCATTACATATTTCCCGCTGATCAAAACTCCACCACAATGCAATCCTGTTGTTCCATCAATTACCCTTGTGTATTCTATCAACGCCGCCCAGGGATGCTCGTCTATTAAAGTTACTTTACTATCTGAAATATAACGGACATTTAAAAAAATCGTCCGCACCGGAGCCGGACCTTTGCTCACAAAACTTTACAAAAAGTATGGCAAGTTTTGGGGAGACTGGGCAGATATGATCCTACGAAAGACTTGGTTCATTAAAGTAATGAAGCTATAATGCCCGGCACGGAAATTGGCAAGGTTTTGGCGTAGTGCGGGTAAGTGCGCGCATATTCCGCGAATTGACCAACCACCATATAGAGCCTCGGCACGACCAATCGCGCGCTCGGAAGGGTCATAAACGTTCGCCGCGCCCCGCTTAACTTGCAAAGATACCTAAAAGTAGTTTATGCAATGCTCATATAATAGGGGTTATCAAAACACGAGCGTAGGTTTAAATAATAATAACACACGAGTGTTTTAATACCTAATTATATGCCGTCGAATACACTATTTTATCTTCACTCATACAGTTGAAATAAAACAAAAGTGGAAACGGAAAATATATGTGGAATGGCGGGCAATTTAGATTCTCATTGCGCATGACTGCGCAGCGCGCGCCTCCATAGACAATGACACTACTTTTCTACAATAAGCGTCAATAAATTAAAAAGTAAAAGTGTGCTATAAAAATTAAAAAGATATTTTATGATGCAGTTGTTTGAAAATTGAAGGAAAATGTTGCACTGAAATGGTTTTATTTTTAAATTTTACATATCCACGAATATAATGTACGTGTTTATACAATATTTTTGAAGTGATAACTTCTTATGGTATAGTAAACCACTTCGTAACGTAACGCGTTACGGCGCCAGTCTGTCTGGCTTCCCTTCTCTCAAGCTGCTTAAGAGAAGGGAAGCCAGACAGACTGGCGCCGTAGCGGCAGCATACGGCAGCGGTCGGCAGGCTCTTCCTCTCTCACTCTAACCCACAGCGCTAGTAGTATTTCCGACAAACGCTTCCCTCCTCCTCCTCTCTCTACTCAGTGTTTAGAGTTATCACTTCTGTCGGGATTCCCGAGACGCACACGTTTTTTTTAAATTCATATTTGGAACATTACGTTGTTAGTGTAGATAAAAACTATTTCTGCGCATCTAAAGACTCTTGCCAACTTACATGCCGAGGATTATACTCAGCATCTCAAATTGTTTAAAAATGGTAATTTTAAGTCTACTAAAGTAATAAAGCCGAAGAAGTAGAACTAATAGTAATGTTAGGTTTTTTAGATCAACCGAAGATGTTTAGGGGCTTTATATTTTTATGTACCAAGTCTCCCGTAGAATCAAGTCACCAACTAAAAAAATTCATTAGTTTTTTCGGTAGGTATTTAAATTATTTATTTTCAAACTTTGAACACTGACCCACTCCAACAATCTTGTTGCCTACACTGGCCATTTCACCACAGCATTCTGAGCTGGGGTCGGGAGGGAACGCAGTCATCTGGGCTTGACAACCACTAGCCACAGGCGAGTACCTCACAGAGCTTTCTTTCTGAACGGCCGCTGGAAATGGACAGCATACGCTGTATTGTTCAGAACTCTGACACCTGAAAGTGAAAATAAATAATATACATAAAAATTGAGATAACTGTTCTTTGACAAAGCGAGCATTACAGGCCACTCGAGAGTTACGTCTATTTTTTTTGTTCTACATAATACTTTCGCAAGTTCGATCAGAGAATTCTCAAACGAATCTTGTTATAGTGCGCGGTACGTAAATTGACCCAAAATGAAGTAACATTTTTTTGAAATTCAACGATTTAAACCGAAATTAATCCTTTATAAACGATCTAATCGTTGACAATATACAGTATATGCAACGTTTAGGTCGTTTATGGGATCCATTTCGGTTTAAATCGTTTAATTTAAATAAAACGTCAGTACATTTTGGGTCAACTTACGTACCGCGCACTATTACTATACTATTATTTATTCTGTGGCATTATGTCGACTGGTCTAGGAAATATTAAAAGACAATTCAAAGGCTCAAATTCTAACGCTTTAAAAAGTGGATCCCCAGAAATCATCCACATAACTAAGATTTACAAAAAGAAGAGGAACATAAAATAAAATATGAATGTATATTTCATTTTGTTTATTCATGAATAAATTATTTTCGTCTTTAATTTTTTTCTTTATCTGATTTGGCTTAGATAAAATGAAAGGTTTTTACACCTTGTATACATACTTAGAGTTTCGCACGAATTTTAAAATCTCATCGGATACGGGTGGCTTCAGCATGCTCGAGATATGTGGGCATGAGATAATACTGACACACTTGCCAGGCTTGCCATCGGGAGTGACACAGGGCCCATTGACGGCATAAACAGGTTCTGGTTCAGATTTTTTTGGACAGCACACCTGAAAGAAACAAACAGATGACAAATAAGTTAAAAACAAAGGAATTACTTGCACTTGATTCAAAGTTTTTTTTTAAATAACACTTGCTTATGTGCCAAAGAAGTTTTTTTAATAAGAAAATAAATCAACCGGCCTTAAAAAATACTCCTTTTTCATGGAACGCGGACGATCCTTATATTCTCTTCATTTTTGTGTGAAAATATTTTTTGCAAATTCAATTCAGGTGCTACTTACTTTTGGCACAAATGAGACACCTTCTAGGGACCCACAAGTTGATTTCTTGAGTAGGGCTACATCTTCGTTTGTTTTTTTCGGTTTGTTGACCAGGGCCTGTATTGGTTCACACTGTGTGAGCGATATGCACTCGCCACTTCTACCATCGGGTGTAGAGCATGGTGACACTGTAATAATAATTAAAAGTAAAAATTATTAATTATGGACCAAGTGATATATCGTAATTATTAAAACGGCATTATTCAAAATGCCCGGCCAATTTGAAAAATGCCCAATATGAGGAGGCAATATGATAAAAACTATTGAAATAATTAAACTGACCCGCTGCGCGGGGCTCTTATTTCTGTATGTAGGGTCTAAAGTAAGCTAACATGAAGGAGATGACGGGAGCTGAGTTCAGAACTGCACAGGCCTATAGGATAGATGGATCGCTTTTCCGCACTTAGACTCACATTTGGTCCGTTGTGCGTACAGGCCTCCTCTCTGTGGGCGGGAATGGGCCGCAATCCACCACGCGGGCCCAGTGCATGTTGGTGGATGTCACATGTCTTCGAATTTTTGGTTCTAGGACATGCCGGTTTCCTCACGATGTTTTCCTTCACCGTTTTGAGAGCAGTGGTGATGTAATAATTTACACAAAGTAGAGCGCCTGCCTGGGTTCGAACCCACGACCTACAACTTGTAAGTCATGGCCGTTACCACTGGGCCACCACTGCTCCCAAAACTGGCCTATATAGGCCACTGCAGTTCACCTCCAGGTTCTAGGTGTTCCTAGGGCTTCAAGAGGTCGGTTGGTGATAGGTGAAGTTTTTCCCATGGCTTGCTGCTCATTTGGAACTTCCACTCGCAATTCTTATGTATATTTAGTAGATTACAGATTGTTTATATTATAAAGCGGCCCGCCGTCTTTGACTTGGTCATAATAACTTATAGCCAAACTAGCTTTTGCCCGCGGCTTCGCTCGCGTGGAATTTGGTCTGCCACATAAATTTTCGTGACAAACCATTTTTTTTTATTTTATTTTTTTAAATAAAATGTATCCTATGTTACTTCTAATACCTCCAAGAATATAAGTACAAAGTTTCATGATGATCGGTTCAGTAGTTTTTGCGTGAAAGCGTAACAAACAAACTTACATTCACATTTATAATATTAGTAAGGATAGTTTGATGTTATTTATTTTCAAATGTTTATTTTTTTTGTGTATTTTTATCGATTTCTTTGTCAATTATGATCGGATTTCGAATTTTTTTTTTTGTTTGAAAGAGTATATTTTATATATTCCCAAATTAGTCCCATTTAAATTTAGTGAAGATCTGATGACGAACTTCGGTGATATATAACAGAACTCTTGAATAAATAACAGTAAATCTCTCGGGATTGCTGCAATAACAATATGTCTGTTTATTGTTTCTTCATTTCATAACATAACATCACGCCAGTACACTCAAAAGGGGTACGCAGATGTGTACAGTTCACCTTGGTATTCTCTCATTTCACCGGTTATGTTCAAGTTTCATGATATTCGGGTATTATTATGGCATTATATGTACCTTACTATAGAAGGGACCACTACTATAAAGTGATAAATAAATAAATATTTTACAAAAAATACAACCGACTTCCAAATGAAAACACTACAAAGTGAAAAATAACTTCTTTTTCGGAAGTCGGTGCCAAAAACGAAGAAAAAAAAATTAACACCGATTTCCGAGAAGGTCTTATTGTTTTAATTTGTAGTGTTTTTATTAGGAAGTCGGTTATATTTTTTATAAAAAAGATTTCTGTCAAAAATAGGTGAAGTGATTCCAGAGATTACTCTACACGTGTGAACAAACTCACAAAATTCGAACTCTCTCTTTATAATAATCGTTAAGATTTGCCAAATTCTGACGGCATAAATTTATTTATTTATTTCCTTAAGGTTGCCCCAGTCGATCATTCTTCCATACAAACGTAGTCTGCCGGGCGAGCACGGCCTCTGTGATAGGCTTCAGTCACGCATTTTATCGCGGGTTTTGCTCACAAACTGTGATAAAAATGTGTGACTTAAGCCTGTCACAATAAGCCGTGCTCGCCCCGCTGACGCATACTCCACTGTTTGACGGTGTACGTTCAAAATAAAAAATGATATCTATTTGTCTCATCATTAAAGTTCCATATTTCAACATAAATTTTAACGCATCTTTGTGCGCAAATAAATACCATAAGAAGAAGGAAAATTTTAAAACAGTCACAATACAGGGATACATTAGTAGTTCAACAATGCAAATAATTTAATTTTGACCCGATACATTTAGTCGATTTTTCATGATATCCATATTCCCAAAGGTATGTTTATACAATTTCGCGCGCTCGTTTTCGTTCTAAATCATCATCCATTTCGTAACAAATTTGCAAAAGTGCTAAATTGTACGCGAACATTGTTCTTACTGCTCATCACAGCATCTATCTCTTTCGCACGTGTTGTCGGATGAGATAGCATGCATTATAACCGCGCGCACGAATTGTTCGTGCCGTCGACTACGGCAACCTTAACTGCTGAGAGTGGAATTCTGATTTAAATCATCCAGTCTTCCATTAGAGTCACCAGGTTTTTCCATCTAACAATGACGTAAATTAATTAGATATTATAACTACCTATTGTCCTGTTTGTCTGAACGCACCGGTTTTCCTAAAGGATGAAATAAACCACTAAAATTAAGATTATGACATCAATTGGAGAAAATTATGAAAGAGTTTCTTTCACATTTTACCTCAAATTACTCAACTGTTATGTGTAAGCATCCTATCTAATATTAGAAATAAGCTCAGGGGACTTTGCTCGTTTCCTAGGCCTTGATGCCTAAATTGCTGAACCGATGTTGATGAATTTTGGTACAGAGATAGATGGGACTCTGGAATTGGCTATAGACATTTTTTTTGCCTAAATCTGAAAAGGGAAATGGTCTTTGATTTGTTTTATTATTCCGTCCTACTTACTCACCAAGTACTAGGACACCAGAATTATTAAGAAAAAACATAAAAAATGTTTTCTTTTAAACAAAAAAAGTGGGTTTAACCTTTTTGGTAAAAAGTTTTTTAAATTTTTCTTTTTAGTTTTGGTACCTTACTTATATTACCACTAGCAATTGCCAGCGGCTTCACCCGCGTGAAAGTCAAAAATTATCCCGAGTGTACATATTCCCGGGATAAAATGTGCTATTCCTGACTATAATCTATCTTTGTGCCAAATTTTATCCAGATCCGTCCAGCCGTTTGATCGTGAAGAACACAAGTAAAAAACATACAAACACACACACACACACACACAAACTTTTGCCTATATATTAAGCTATAGCTTAAGCCTATTAGTGATGTGATGTGCTTATTAAAGATAGTTTAAAACTACTCGTCAAATCTTAAACAAAATAAATGTGACCACATGAAAACCACCAGCTATCAAATAAATAAATAATCATTAAAAATCTGCCTAGCCTTTTCCCAAATATATTGGGGTCGGCTTCCAGTCTTACCGGATTCAGCTGAGCACTAGTGTTTTACGTAGAGCGACTGCCTATCTGACCTCCACAACCCAGTAACTGGGTAGCACGGTACCCCTTGCCAAGACTGGAGTCAGATCTCAAGCTTCTGACTACCCGTTAATTTATTAAAAATAAATAATCATTAAAATCGGTTCATAATTGGCGGAGTAATCGCGAGACAAACATACAAAAACATAAATTGCCGAATTGAGAACCTCCTCCTTTTTGTCGGTTGGTTGAAAAAGATCCGCGGCTATGGGATCGTGAGTGGTAAAGAGTTACAAACGACCAGAAGACCAGAATCATGAAGAAGTATATACACAACAAGAATTGATAGTGAAAAACAAAATTAACGCGAGTGAAGCAACGGGAAAAAGCTAGTCAACTATAAAGTTATTATTATTTTCCTCAAAAATGTTAATAGTTATGACGTATTTATTATAAACAAGAATGATACTACATCTAAACACCTCAACCTTTGTCTGCCCGTATTTGCATAACTCGTTTTTAAACGTTTTCCTTATACGTCTAATAATTAACAAATGCATAATCTTTTGCCTGAACTTGACACTTGTATTCCCCAAAGGGGGAGTAGAAAGGAGAAATTGGCCAGATCATTGCTCCTTTCACCACTACCTTCATTAGGGAAGATATTAATAACAAACTTTAACCCTATTTTTAACCGACTTCCTAAAACGGAGGAGGTTTCTCAATTCGACCGTATATATTTTTTTTATGTGTGTTCGCGGATAACTTCGTCGTTTGTGGACATATCCTAAGGGCGGTAACATGATAAGGAAACTAGTGTCTGATGATGGGATCCTAGAGAAATCGAGGGAACTCCTCAAATATTATAGGCATACATAAAGCGATTTTGCTATTTTTTTAATCAATAATGCAATCATTTGCACACAGATAATATCATTTGGTGAAGCGGAACTGATGAAGAAGACCACAATAGCCACTGGAACTCCGAAATAAAACAATGTATCCTAATCGTGTTTGAGCTTATTGGCATCTTCATGAGATGTTCTTACTTTGGTTATAAAAGATTTTCATTTTAATACCTCCATATCTACCAAAACTAAAAAGAGGAAAGTAAAAAACATTTTAACAAAAAATCAAATCGACTTCCAAAACAAAACACTAAAATGCAAAAAATAACTTCTTTTCCGAAGTCGGTGTCGAAAAACGGAAATGAATGGGTACAAAAGACACCGACTTCGGAAAAGAAAGTTATGTTTTGCTTTGTAGTGTTTTGTTTTTGATACAAATAAAATTATTCATTAAAAAAACTTTTTTTAAACATGCTTTTTTCGTATTCTTCTCAGCAAACTCTTTCATTTGATACCCATATCATAACAGTACACAAAAAATAACTAGTCCGCCAACTTGGGCCGTCCGCCATATTGGATTTAGAATGACGTCACTTAGCTAACATGCATTGTCATACAAATTAAACGTGTATGCAAAATTTCATCTTAATCAGTGGAGGATAACTGCTTTAAAATTCAGTTGCAAAATTTGACCCAAACATACATGCTTACATACATTGCAAGCTTACTTTTCGTTTGCTCTCGTAGGACACCGCACAGGAACTTATAAACATTTCTGTAAGCTTTCTATTAGAAAATAGGCAGCAAGCCAACGTACAGCCCGTGCCCAAGAAGGGCAGTCGAGCTGACCCGGCCAACTACAGATCCATCTCTGTAACGTCCTCTGGAATGCGTGCTTAATTGCAAGCTGCTGGCATAGCCGTATTGGCGGTCACTAAGGATGTCGTTAGCTTCTAGGTAAGAAGCTAACGACATCCTTAGTGACCGCCAATACGGCTTCCGCAGAAATCAGTCTACTGTGGATCATCTAGCGTATGCATAGAAATATAAAATACTTGTTTATTATATCTATGAGCGTATGCCATTCACATGTGGAGTGAGGCCATTGAGAGGCACAGGGAAGCGCTTGCCGTCTCCCTCGACATCTCGAAGGCTTTTGATAGGGTCTGCCACAAAAGTCATTGATAAGCTTCCTTCATTCGGTCTGCCCGGTGGTCTGTGTGATTAGATTGCAGACTTCCTGAGGGATCGGTCCATTCGAGTAGTTATAGATGGCTTCTCATCGGACCAATTGGAAATAAATGCCGGGATCCCTCAAGGGTCGGTACTCTCAGCGACAATATTCTTGCTGCACATAAATGAGCTGCTAAAACCTTTTTGGGTATGCAGACGACAGCACTGTTGCTGAGAGATACATGTCCAACGCACGGGCTACTGGGCCTGAGGTCCTGTCTCTGAGCGTTTGAGCTTTTCCTTGGAGGTAGTCTGCGAATGGGGCGATGCCACTAAAACACAAGTGTTTTTTCTCCGCTAAAAAGAGCCAACTACACCCGGCTCCATCTTTCCGAGGTGGAACCGTGCCGATAACGGATCATCTTGAGCTTTTTGGCGTAACGTTGACATCGACACACAATTTTGGCCCATACATCGAGGCAAAATCTCAACTGGCTGCCAAAAAGTTTGGGATCCTTACGATGGTGAGACAGTTCTTCACGCCAAAACAACTGCTTAAGTTGTATGAAGCGCAAGTTCGATATTGCATGGAGTTCTGTTCTCATCTCTGGTACGGATCTGCCAAATATCAGTTTGATGCACGAGAGTCGATCAAAAAACGGGCCAAGAGGCTCATCGGCAATGAGGCACTGGTCAAGACAGAGCTCCAGAGTCATGAACATCGTCGCCGAGTTGCCAGCTTGTCGGTTTTTATCGGTTGTATTTCGGGGCGTGCGTTAGAATTGCATGATCTAATTCCCCCAAGCCCGTTTCATCATCGGACTACAAGACGTACGACGATGCGCCATCGGAAAATGGTGGACATCCCGCCCATACGCACTAAACGTTTTGGAAATACTTTCATTATGCGTACAGCTAAGGAGTGGACTTCCCTGCCGGAGTCTGTGTTTTCCGAGAGCTACAATCTTGGGGTATTTAAGCCTAAAACTAATAGGTTACTTCTAGGCTAGCACATCGTCGACCACATCATCACTTACCATCAGGTGAGATAGTGGTCAAGCACAAGCCTAAATACAATAAAAAACATGTAAATAAAGCTCTGCGAACCATTGCGCAAGAACCAGTTTGTCATCAAGTATACTGCAATACTGCATACAGTAAGCGAGTTAGGACGATGCGGTCATGCGACAAGCGTAAGCGAGTGAAAGAGACATTTCTACAATGCTATATTCTACTTCAACATTGACACAAAAATAGCAACTGCGCAGGGTCTTTCAGCCTACTTCAGAGAAACAAAGATCCACTGTGATTATTGTACAGCACGGTCAAGATGTCAATTTCACTCCGACTTTCAATTCTCGCTATTGGCTCACGAGGAGAACAGGCCGCCGCCGCGCCGCCGCCGCAGCGCGGGTAGGTGGGAATCGAGTCGTTTGACATTTCGAGTGATCAGTTATCTTGACCGTGCTGTACCTTTCTGTCAGAAAGCTTTCTATCGATCGGATCAATCAGTAATTTCAGAGATTACCCATTAGAAACATAAATACAATTTTACTTCTTTACGGATAGACCGCTTTACTGCCGTAAAACGGTAACTTTCTAAAGCATACTCCTCAGTAACGGCTAGGTTAAAAGGTTTGAAAAAAATTTACATTTATTTTTGATTCATGTACATTATTTTTTAAACAAGATTTTTTCGTGTAACTAATAGTTTTGATTTAAGAAAATTATTAACTACACGATATTTTTTCGCAACTTTTGGATAGTCCTCCAGAACGACTTAGATGTTTAAAAATATTTTTAAACAGAAAAATTGATGGCTGGAATTTATTCCTAATTGAAATAGCGTAGGTACATTAAATAATATTTTGCAAACAAAACTGTTCAAAAGGAGGTTCAATATACTGCGTTAACATTGGGGCGTATATATCGCCTTAAGATTAAAATTACGACTTGTTCATACTGGTAGCAAATGCGATAATTAATTTTGTTACGGCAACGAAGCCAGTGCAAATCACTAGGAAAGTATGTGTTAAATTATTTCCCCACTGACAACAGTTAGGATTTTTTTCCCAAAAGGCTAGTGGACAGAAAATATATATTTAGTCCGTCAGTTATACAACCTAAAAATGCTGGACACGTATTTTTCTTATGCCACATAAACAAAAAATAACGACGATACAGTGCGTTGAAATATCGTGTGACGTCACGGTTTGCTACACTTCATACTTACAAAGTGACGTCACAAGCCCCCACTCCTGAGCTTTGATGCGTTTTATGTTGGTCAATTTATATTTATTTGACAAAGCAAACAATACGGGTCCAATTTTGTTTCATAATCTTACTGACAGACTAAAAAGAATTATAATTTTTCTACCAAGGAAACATCCCTATTGTCACCAGTTGTGAAGCTGATGGTAACAGCTGGGAATAGGCGACCTCTAGAACACCCCATTTCGCCAATTATGTTTAAATCTCATATAATCAGGCGAGCTTGATACCATTAACACCAGCCACAAATTCAGCATCGTGTCACTACTGAAAAACTCCAGATGAAAAACGAACGGGAACCGAACCCTGGACCTCATGATCAGCAACGGGACAATTATTTACCAACGGAGTAATAAGAATAAAAAAAATAAAGCAATCTTACTTCCATATACTCCTCCCAAACACATAACAACAGCAACCGTGATCAAATACATTTTTGTTAAAAATTAATTAATTTACACTTCACTTTGAATCCGTCAAGGTCGAATCATAGTCAGATCAACTCGATCCGCCGTTCTGCGATCGACTGGCGGAGATTTGACGAGCTAACTGGTTGAAAATTGCATTATAAGTGTCTGTTAGGAGGAAAAATGTGTGTTTTTCGAACCGGTATCTATTCTTTGCTAATAATTTTCAAAATGAATCAGTCTATGTCCAGTCAAGGTCAAATAACAAAGGTCTAAGCATGTTTCGTAAAAATCAAAAACGAAATTAATAAATGCTGTTCGAGTAGGTTCCAATTTTGAAAATTATTGCAATCCTGTACGTTGCTTGTACTACCTGTTTGGAAAGATAAATAAACGACAAACATGCCATAAATTCAATTAATAGTTTGTATCTATCTATCGAGCCAAATTTTTCCCACTGCTGGGCAAAGGCCGCCCTCTCCTTTCCTCAAAATACTGACTTTTACTAGTGTAGGCTGCAGGCAGTTCAGACCTTTCGGTAGGAGTCGATCTCGTCGCGCCATCTGCCTCTTGTGAATTGAACAATAGTCTAAGAGAAATAATTTCTGTTTGGATTTTATATTTGAACTAGCTTTTACCCGCGGCTTCGCTCGCAGTGAAGCCATTTTTTTTTTAAGTTGAAATGTATCCTATGTTACTTCTAATACCTCCAAGAATATATGTACAAAGTTTCATGATGATCGGTTCAGTTGCGTGAAAGCGTAACAAACAAACTTACATTCACATCTATACATACATGTAAATAAAATTGGAGCGTCTGTTTTAATATTGAAAAAACCGTTTTTTACTCCATGTATATGAATATATACAAGGTACATACACCAAAATATTTTTTTTTTAATTTTTGTCTGTCTGTCTGTCTATTTGTTCCGGCTAATCTCTGAAATGGCTGGACCGATTTTGACGGGACTTTTATTGGCAGGTAGCTGATGTAATAAGGAGTAACTTAGACTACGTTTATTTTAGAAATTTGCTAGGCGGAACGAAGTTCGCCGGGTCAGCTAGTTTATAATATTGATAAAAAAATCCAAACAACAACAGAAAAGATCTTAATTCTCGATTTGATTGTACTTGACAAAGATATAAAATTTTTGATTTAAATTATACCTAACAAGTTTTTTCTACATGCCGTTGGCGCTGATAGAGATACCGAAAAAAAAAGTTTAAGGAAAAACTAGTTTTACTAGTTCTAGTTGAACCACAAAGTAAACTTCAAATTTAAATAAAATAAAGACGAACAGCCAGCATGAAAAACCTTGCATAAAGATTAATTATGTATTTGAAAACATGACTCATTTTTGCGGCAGTATAAAAAAATGGAGCTTTTTTAGAAAAGGTTAAATGTAAAGCTGTCAAAAAATAAAAGACCCGTTTTAATAGCTATAAAAATACTTATTAATAATTAAACTTGATGCTTGCGAATTCGTTCCTATAGTTTATGGGGAATATAGTAAAGGCGGAATCACACTTACGTGTCGTGGCGTGGCGTGCCGCCTTTTGACGCAGTTAATTGGCTACAAAACTCGTTGTGTTATGACGTAAGCTGGATCAGAGTAGTTTGATTGGTGGATCCCGCGCCACGCCACGACACGTATGTGTGTTTCCGTCTTAATGGGGATGTGAACGCAAAGCTGAGCGCAGATGTCGCTGGCGGCGCAATAGCTGCTGTCAAATCATTTTTGATTTGTTTACATCACGTTTTTTTTGTTATTTTTTTAGTTTAAACCGGCCTATCATCTTTATTGAGAATATGTATTGTCCCTGGAAGCTTAAGGAATTGAAAGACGAACTAAACAAATGCGGAGCAAAGATAACTGGAAAGAAAACAGACCTTATTAAGAGGCAGACTTTTATAAAGTAAAATATTTTTCATAGGTTATATGTTCTAGATTTGGCTATTTTTTTAGTTGTAACGAGTTATTTCTTACTTGACTCATGGTAGGAAAATTTACAAAAAAATAAGAAAATATTATTTTAATGTGTTGGTATTCTTTACGTTTTAGGTTAGAAGTTTTATTTTATTTTCGGCAATCAAATCTTTTAACCTTCTGAAGACCAAGCAAACGACATTCCTGCTGTAGAACTTTATCAATACGTTAATAACTCCACTATATCGCCGAAGATTACCAAGAAACATAATCAGAGTTACTTTGACAGGTACATAACATAACTTATAAATATGTATAGCCTTTTGCCAGTTTTTTTTAGCGTTACATCTTTGGGCAACACATGAACACCGGGGTTGGTACATCCTAGCACACAGAGACATATTGCGAGAAAATTAAAATTTACTGAATGATAGGTTACAAAATGTATGGATTTGGCAGCATTCCATAGCCATAGCGACGATGCGCCACCTAGCGAGAAAAATGGCAGTTCACATCCCCGTTAATTAGGATTGTGAATTTGATTTATCAATTTCTTACGTAGAAAGTTATCGCGGCATGTAAAATGAGAAACGTCAATGGACTTCTTAGATTGTGACGACTTTAGCAACTTTAAAGTTTTATTCCCAAACATATTTGGGAAATGGTGTGTGGCAGTGGCAGTTGGAAAACTCGTTATCATAACAGGGACAGTGCGCCCAGGATACCTCACCCTTTATTTCAGATGATGAAACTGTCATTCGGCTTACGGTTAGATGAAAGAGACTTCTTCAATTCTCTTACGTACCTATTGAATAACTGAAGATTTATTATTTTTAAAACAATATTTAAAGCTATTCTATTCTCATTTAGTTTACAGAATTTAGTAACTTTTGATACAGCACTAGAAAAATGTTGCAAGCAGTATAAAATGTGCGAGAATAAACTTTGCTTACCTTTTTCAAAGCTGGCTACACAAAAAATATTAATTGACGAATCGTCGCGTTCTCCATCTCCAGCGAGAGCCAAACAAACCGATTCCGACCGATGTGCTTGTCTGTCGCTTTGCCAGGTGAATGCGCGTCTTCTAAATCTTACAATCGGATGTTTGTGTATGAAAACTAGTGAAAATACATGTTTTCTTGAATGAATGTGCGCTCAAACAGCTTAGTTAAAAATAAATTCGAAGAACCAATATTATTTTATGTGTATTTAAGTGATAAAACGACCTTTTCTGCCGTGTCTAAATTACGAAGAGAGCTTTCATGTTTATAAATATTGATTTGTTACAAATCTTGTTTTCTAACGTTTCTATTGTGTCTTAAAACGTGAAGTGAGATGTAGGGAATATAAAAACGTATATAAGATTGTTAGTATACGAAAATGCAACAGTTAGTCCATACTTACATGGACGCGATCGATGGTGTAATTTCAATCTTGATTTGATTGTGTTTTTGTTTTCTGTGAGTGTGTGTTTTTATGACAATGGAGGGGACTACAGAGAAGGATTGTTCTCCGTTATGGAATCTGTATCAGCAGATCGTGTCAGACATGAAGGTAGGTCACATTGGCTGATTTTCTTTGTACACACGAAGTAAGAACCGGTCGCGCGGCCCACATTATTGCTGGGTAGATGTCCCGGTAATCTGTTGGTGCTGAACCAACTGTTTTAGACGCTCTAATAATTACGGCCGATTAATATTCTAAGCGATTTGTTTGATAAAAAAATTGTGTGGGTAGTTTAAAGAAATAATTGATATTCGTATCGGAAATGTAGGCGTCAGATAATTTTAAATAACAGTATGAATTAATACTTTTAAAACTATCTTAGTTCTGTATTCTCTATGGTGTAAGAGAATACAGATTCCCTTACCAGTCAGTCTACAAAGCACGAGTGAACAGGCAGTTCTCGGGCTCACTTTGTCCGTATGTCTCACTCCGCACTTTCTTCAAGCGAGATAAGGCCAAGAGTTGACTTATGAGAGAATTATAATAAAAAATGCATTATCTGTAACCACAGAATCACACCTTGAAAGATTTTAAAATATTCGCAGCTCACTGGCTTGATAAGGTATCTTATCACCTTGGAGAAGTAGAGTACCAAATCACATCAAAATGATTTATTTCTGAAGAATGGTAGACTAATGGGTACTACCACTTAGTTCTACAGCATGATAAGTGGTAGTATAGCTATTATAGGTACTGCAAACAAATTGGTGTAGTTCGTAGTTAGAAAATTTTTTAATTTTCCTATAGGTATCTTATTGGGAAACGTGCCAATTTACCTAAAATAAAATAGTATACAAAATGTGTAATTTATCATCCTTATATTCAGTACCTTTAAAAATAAATCATCATCATCCTGTTAATGTTCACACTGCTGGGACGCTGGCCTCTATATGAGCTCAAAAAATTGCTAACAAACAATATGATATTTTAAGACTGTCTAAATAAAAATATTGGTGGCAATATTTTTGCACTGTAGTGCGGACACAGGGCACTTTTATTACATTTAGGTGTGACCTAGTGTTTGTGGTTACAGGCTGTAATGTTTTTACGTTGCATGGATCTAAGAAGTTCCTTGAGTTGGTGGATTAAGTTCTCGATTAAGTAATGCTACAGAAAGCTGAATGCAGAGTTTTTGGGATGAGAGATGCAAAAAACCAGTCAATGTAGCAGTGCTTGGGAGAGGCCTGTGTTCAGCAGTGGACGTCTTTCGGGTGAAATGATGATTATACCGAAAGGGTTACCAACTCAGCTGTAAGTGGGCATCAGACGCTTAGTGCTGTTTTTCAGATGACACTGCAGCAACACACGGTTGGGCGTGCAGCTTGGGAGAGGCCCATGACCAGATAGAAACTGTACTAGGCTGACTTGATTACATGAATGGTTTCTCTCTGAAATCAAGACAATTAATGATACTATTCAAATCTCTAGTATTTGTGTTTTAAATTAAAGAAAATTAATACCAAGGTCTGTACTTTTATAGTAAATAAGTGTCAACACAAAGTCAAAGTCAACATTTAAAATTACCATTCATTAGTAACTCAAATAAAGATCATTTGAATGCATGTCAGTCAATCAGGTGTAATAGCTAAATATAAATGATTGATTTGAATGCATTGTTCTGCAGTTTAGGGCTGTATCTCACTGGAGATTTTATATACATATATATATTTTTTTTTATTATAGTCTCGCACTTGACCACCATCTCACCTGTTGGTAAGCGATGATGTGGTCGATGGTGAGACACGCTTGCCTAGAAATAACCTATTCACTCTTGACTTAAAGACTCCTAGATTGTAGCTGTCGGGAAACATAGACTCCGGCAGGTAATCCCACTCCTTAGTTGTATGCATAATTAAAGTGTTTCCAAAACGTTTTGTGCGTATGGGTGGAATATCCACCATAACCATATAAAAAAAAAAAAAAATTATAAGACTTATATCTAATTGTGTATACCACATCTCTCCAGATGAGAGCAGCATTTAGTTTTAAATCAAGAGTGATTGGGCGCGCTCGTTCCTTCATAGGCCTCTTCCTTCACTTTACACCAGGCAAGATCGAAATCAATAACAGATTACGAAAATCAGATCAGTTCTATCCGCCATCTCCTTCGTGGTCTACCGTGACCCTATCGTTTGTTAATGACCTCAATATACCTTGCGATTCCCTGAAATTGGTGAGATACGCGTACCTACGCGAGCCTTGCGTACTACGAGGCCTCCTTTGATTGGGCCATCATCCACCACAAATCCTGCGACCACTCAATGAATTCGGGCCTTAAATCATTGCCTATATCGGTCTGTAGAGCCATAGAGGTTTTATCTCTGAAAATGCGTAGTTTAGCCAGTAGTAAACTAAAAATGCGGGCTTTCCTAACCCGAAAATTTGAACCGTGTTCCTCAGAAAAAATAAAATTGAAGTGTCTGTTTGTAATATTAAAATAACTGTTTTTTACTACATGTATATGAATATATATACGGAACATACACCAAAACAACATTTTTTACAATTTTTGTCTGTCTGTCTGTCTGTTTGTCCCGGCTAATCTCTGAAATGGCTGGACCGATTTTGACGGGACTTTTATTGGCAGGTAGTTGATGTAATAAGGAGTAACTTAGGCTACGTTTATTTTAGAAAAAATCTTTTATTTTAGAAATTTGTTAGGCGGAACGAACTTAGCCGGGTCAGATAGTCTCTAATATAATTTGACCCTTCTTAGTGGTTCACTTTATAATAATAATAACGAACTAGTACCCTGGTTCGTTCTCGTGTAAGTACATATTGCTTAAACCTAGCCGGAAAATATTGCAAATTATCACTTCCGAATAAAAAGATCTTTCTGGCGATGCCTGGGCTTGTTGCCCATGTCCCGCAATGGAACTCTTTCGGCTAAACGGTGATGAAGACATTAGATGAATTCTACTCTTGATAAAACCGTATAGTTGTCCCCAAACTTCTTAGCCGCTCTGAAGTTGGGTTTCCTATGTGGAAGGCGCGGCGCGATGCTGTTTTTACCCGACTGCCGAAGGAGGGTAATGTGTTTATCAGTCTATGTATGTATGTATGTTTATTCCTATGTGGCGTTCTAGAGACCAAACGCTTTGGCCGATTTGATGATTCTTACGTCAATCGATTCCTCTTAACCCTGCGAGTGTCACTGGCTACATTAAAAATGGATAATAGAAAAATGGCGGATTTTGGACGCCATATTGTAGGGGCCCAAATTTTTTTTTCTTCCAAACCCATCGTGTCGGGTATCAAAATAAAGGATTTTAAGAGGTGATTACAAAAATATATGTTTGAATGTACTTAATTCTAAAAAAAGATTACTAAAAGGTTGTAAATAAAAATTGTCGCACAGCCACTTCGCTTCTTCTTCGAACTCCGCGTCACACTTCCAGCCGTTATGATGGCTCCTTCTCTGTTACTGCAGTGCATCTCTGGAACTCTCTACCACACTCCCTACGCGATGGCCCTTCTCTCGATGTCTTCAAGAGGAAAATTAAGGAGCATTTTCTTTCAACGCAATAAATAATATTAGTAGATATATACGTATATATATGTATATTTGTATTTATGAATGTAGTTTTTTTATGTATGTATTATTATTAAGTATATATTTAATTATATATATATTTAAAAAATCTTACTGCAAAATTGTACACTGGATTACTGCCCTCAATTATAATGATCTCTATCACTCAAAGGTTTGCTGGAAGAAAACTCCATTTTGGAGTTAAGCTCGCCCTTGTACATGAATATTGATTTCACTTTCTGTAAATGTATTGTTTTGGTGTACAATAAAGAACTAAGAATTGATTTAAAAATAACAAAAAACACGACTACTTAAAAAGGGAACTAAAAAGACGTAAACAAGAAGAAAATCATGCTGTGCAGTCGGAGGATACATCTAGTTTTGATCAGCCAGCTCGCGGATATTTACTACTGCGCAGCCATTGTAACCAACTTCAGGGCGGCCAAGAAGTTTGGGGAGAACTGTACCTACTAACGAACGGACAGACTGTCAGAGGGATGGCTCATAGGGATTTATAGTGATGTCTTAACTAAATTAAAGCCTCGTGATAGGTTAGCCCGATCTTTACCTTTTCACGGTATTTCTAAAGTACCTTTCATCATTTTAAGGCGATATATACGTCCCAATGTAAACGCAGTACTGGCCGTGCACCCGCTCGATGACAAAATATCAATATTGAACCTCCTTTTGAACAGTTTAGTTTACAAAATATTATTTGATTTACATAATTATGCTATCTCAGTTATGAAGAAATTTCAGCCATCAATTTTTCTGTGTAAAATTATTTTAAATATCCTAGTCGTTTAGGAGGAGTATTCAAAAGTTGGGAAAGAATATCATGTTGTTAATTATTTTTTTAAAGCAAAACTATTAGTTACACGAAAAAACCTTGTTTCAAAAATAATGTACATGAATCAATAATAAATATATAATTTTTTCAAACCTTTTAACCTAGCCGTTACTACGGAGTATGCTTTAGACAGTAACCGTTTTACGGTACTAAAGCGGTGGAAGGCTCTTAACCTTGTAATCTTCATGTGTGGAACTGTGGACCCAGTAAGTTCTGTGATTTGGGGGTTATGAGCAGTCGCATGTAAAATTCTGATATTCATTTGCCGATAAGATTTGAAGCCGACCCCGACTGTTTTTTATTTTGGACAATTAGCGGCACTATTCGCAAACCACTGCAACTCCTGAAAGCCAGAATCAACAGTGGCGTCCACCAGAAAAGCGCCGAGGCAATGAAGCTCGACGAAGACTCGGCGAATGAATTTAACTGTCTTGGATCCCGCAACGAAATTAATCAGAAAAGAATAACGGAGGAGTACGAAAAAATATAATTTCTCTTCCCTCCATATCAAGCAGGAGACAGAACAAACAAAGCACTATATGTCGTTTACAGCTGGGATAAGCCCAGTTGCCTAGCACCACGGATAAAAATTATCATTAATATTAATACCTATTAATTATCCCAACGGTTTGGCAGATGTTTGTGGACCTAAGGACCATCGATGTCTTAGGTATAATAGCAGCTGCAAAGATGTAAAGATGAGACCCTCACTCCCTTTGTCCAATGAATTTGCTTCTACGCAGAGACTCGCCTCGTGTACCGAGCACCAGCACCCATAGTTTGAATCTATAAGTTGCAATACATACAAGGTCTTTTTGCTAATCAAATGCTTATGGTCTGCATTTTAATCCAGGTATTAAAACTAATCATTCGTTTAATGCTAGGCAGGTATTTGTACAGCGTGTTCAATGTAAAAGCTTAGATCATGTTTTTAATTGCAATTGATGATGTTATGTTTATTATAAGCGATGATAGACTGAAAAAGAATGTGGTACATACTATGATTGTAACACCTACAAAAATACAGGAAAATGATACTATCACACTCATAAAAAGATTTCCAAAACGATCGTCTAAAACTGGTCCAATTAGTACCTATTTGAGGAAATTTTAAAAATACAGAAACAGAACAAGGTTTTCCCCCGCCTTTGAACCTATGCTATCTTTATATGTGTAATTCTACTGTACGTGTGTATGTCACTGAACTCCTCCTAAACGGCTGGACCGATTTGAATGAAATTTTTTTTATGCGTTTGGGTGGTGCCCTGGATGGTTTAGATTCACAATAGGGTAGGGTAGGGTAGGTAGGATAGGGCAGGGTTGGTAGGTTAGGCTAGG
The DNA here is from genome assembly GCA_947562075.1 of Orthosia gracilis. Lineage (NCBI taxonomy): Eukaryota > Metazoa > Arthropoda > Insecta > Lepidoptera > Noctuidae > Orthosia > Orthosia gracilis. Next base: position 4,704,851 of record OX387275.1, read on the forward strand.
GTAGGTAGGGTAGATGAATGTTTGGTGTTTTTATGGCAAAACAAAGTTTGGCGGGTCAGCTAGTTTATTAATATATTTTTTACAAAATGTAGCAAAGGCGTAAAAGTGGCGCTGCATTCAGAGAACTAATTAAATAAATTTGATAATCTGATCAGTGCTGGTTTTAGAGTAGCGACCGCGAAACAGAAGCCGTTACGTTGGAAGGTCTGCCACTAGGTGGACTGATGACCTGGTGAAGTTTGCGGGAACCCGCTGGATGCGACACGCTCGGGATCGGTCTATGTGGCGAAAGCAGTGGACGTCTTTCGGTTGAAATGCTGATGATGAAGATCAGTACTTGATTGTAAGAGATAATCTTGGGGCAATAACAAACATTTTTATTGAACGAGGATTTCGATACGATTATTTAATGCAGTTTTCGTTGAATATTGTAGACAAAGAGTTTGATTGCTCATTTTGATTTGATACAAATAGAGATTTGCAGAGCAGTGGTGGCCTAGTGGTATCGGCCGCGACTTAAAAGTTGTAGGTCGTGGGTTCAAACCCAGGCAGGCGCTTTACTTTGTGTAAATTATTTCATCACCACTGCTCTCAAAATGGTGAAGGACAAAATCGTGAGGAAATCGGCACGTCCTAGAACCAAAAATTCGAAGACATGTGACATCCACCAACCCGCACTGGGCTCGGATTACGGCCCATTCCTTCTCTCACAGAGAGGAGCACTGTGTAAAAGGTTGATGATGACTTACTTATTAATAAGTGTAAAATACCCCTTAACCAATCAATTCATATTGAAATTCACCAAAGGTTTGTTTGGTGAATTTCAATATGAATTGATTGGTTAAGGGGTATTTTACACTTATTAATAAGTAAGTCATATTCATATTGAAATTCACCAAAGGTTTGTTTGGTGAATTTCAATATGAATTGATTGAAGAAATATAAACATTGGCCAGAAATAAATATGCAATAAGCACTATGATGAAGTCACACATTCTTATTTAGTCATTTGCAATAATTATATCATCGGCCAAGGTTATCGAAAGGTCAAGTTTAAATAGTTTTTAAATAAACAACCTAAGTTTTGTTAACGAGTATATGAATATTGGGCAATAGATTATAGTTGAAACAGGAATAAAAAATGTGACGTGTGGTAAAAAATATAGCGATACTTAATACTGTACAACAAAAAAATCATGTCAACTTATGTAGGTAATGAATATGATTTGAAACATGATCTAATCAGGCGTATTACCTGGAATCAGTTCACAATTCAATAATAGGGTAGTTGACAAAAAATATCTATTTAGTCCACCAGTTGGATAATCTAAAAATATTGGACAAGTATTTTTCTTTTGCCTCGTAAACAAAAAAATCCGACAATACAGTGCATTGAAATATCGTGTGACGTCACGGTGTGCTACACTTTACTGACAAAGTGACGTCACAAGCCCCCACTCCTGAACTTTAACGCGATTTATCTTTGTAATTTTTTTATTTATTTGATAAAGCAAAAAATACGGGTCCAATATTATTTGATAATCACATTGACGGACTAAATAGAATTCGGCGATTTTTCTATCTAGGAAACTTCCCTATTACCAGTCTTTTTTACCCCATTGCGAAACAGCAACGATAGGTAAGCTTTGACCATAACACAGCCACATCACCACTGTTACCAGAATACCCTCCCGCCTTTCAAAATACTATGCTTTTGCTCAAGAGAAGAACACGTGCTGAGTTATCGTTCGTGAGGTGCCTCTAATTTCGTATTGCGAATAATCTAGTAGATTGAATTGAAAACCTGCAGTGTTTCGTCTGGCTTCTTAAGCTTCGGTTCATATATTACAAACCCGCTAGGAGGTCTACTGAAGGCAGGATTGCGGAGATGACCTGGATTCTGCACAGCACACGCTCCAGGAATGCTCTGAGTGGGCCTTTGAGCGGCAGGATCCGGTGAAACCTGTCTCTGCCAGCAGTAGTGAGGGCTATTCTGGCAGAGACAGAAAACTAGAGGGAAATGGTCTCATGGCAAAAGAATGCCGCCGAGCGAGATCGTGAGAGTGCTGATCCCGTTCGGGGCAGAAGGCGTCGTGGAGGCAACCGCCTCGACATCTATATCGCCGTAACCCGGTCTGAATCATAAGCGTGCAGGAGTCTGGGGTCACGAGCGGCCAGATTGGGGACTCTGCCCGCCCAGCATGTTACTCCAGGTAAGACGGTGTCACAGTGGTCACGTGCTGCCTAGTCTCAGGGAGATGATGCTTCCCAGTCTCTCCAGGGATGTGCCCTAAAAGGCGTTGCACAGTTCCGGGGTGATCTTTTAAGAGGTAACGGGGCCCTTTCATGTGCTTATGGTGATCACCGGAATATTATTAGTGAGGTAAAAATACCACGCCCCTGGTCTTCTACTAAAAGAATTGCCTTTTGAAGGCCGATAAGAAAAAAGAACAGTCATTAATACTGTCATAATTTCAGCTAAAAGACCACATCGACCAGTCCTCTGCGTTACACATCCAGCGGATACCCACGCTGCCTTAATCAGGCCATCGGCCCACCTTCCTACATCCTTCTATTAGCAAAGCCACATAAGAGAACATTATAAATATTTTGTTTTCGGAATTCTTCCCTGCGAAGCCTTAACCAGCTCCATAAGGAAGCCTTTTTTCTTTATTCATACAACATTATAAATTTTGTGCTCAAAATTCTAGCCATAAATAGTAAATTCAATGTAATATTTTGATAAAACATTAATAGAGCGATAAACCCTACGACATTAGCTGTTTGAGCCGGATATCAACTTCCTTTGAATTTTAAATACTTGTCACTAATTAGTTGTCGGCGACAACCAGCGACTATTAAAACGGTCATATGAATTTTATTAAACCTTCTTCGAGTCAATTTCCTACCCTCGTTCCATGTTACATAATAAGACCTACATTCTCATAAATCCTCAAGTTACTTGCACTGTGTACCATTGCCATGATGCAGTGTCAGCGTTTTTTAACTGCACAAACAACTGTGCTAGTCTGATAAAAAGCCTTCCCTACTTGATTTCTGCTTGCTCCACGTAACTCACAGGTGCTTATCTATTATAACTATAACATACCTACTAATGCCATATTGTGTGAACGCGTTTAGTATAAAAACCTCTTCATATTACTTATTATGATCTTGTATTGTTTCAAATGTTTATTCTGCAAATAGTTAATTGATTCCCATGGTTTCATTCAAAAAGATGCATAATGACAGCCTACGCGACCTGCTACTCCATTTCTAAATGACTAATATTAAACCGCGACATCCGTGGCGATATGTTTTATCATCGCTTGTGTCGATACGGGAGAAGAACTTACAGCACAGTGAACGAAGTTTACTTAGGTAATAATTTCTTTACCAAGCAATATTTTAAAGTAACGGGGGAGGTTTTCCAGGTCTTTTAAGTGCGATTGCTGATCATGGTCCAGGGAAAGTGTTATTGGGTGTTTCCCTCTAAAATTTCCCAGTAGTAGCTCGGGTCTGAGCTTGTGCCCGGTTGGTGGCAATAGGCTCGACTATAATTACGTTGAAACTTCCACATAACTAGTTCAGCGTAATGTGTGTGTGTATAGTTTTCGTCAAACTTCTTGGTCGCTCTGAAGTTGGCTACAATGTCTTCGCAGTAGTAAATCTCAAACAAAAAATAAATAAATTGACTGCTTAAGAAGCGAACTAAAAAGACGTAAGCAAGAAGAAAATCATGCTGTGTAGTCGGATGATACATATTCACGAGCTGGCTAACCAAAACCAGATGTATCGTCCGACTGCACAGAATGATTTTCTTCTGCACAGAATGATTTTCTACGTCTTGAATCAATGAAAACAATCACTTTTTGAATCAATTTTTTTTTCCTATAGGTACATTTAAACATATAAGTGTTAACATTTATGAAATCACCTTATTTTGATATCACACAGGATGGGTTCGGAAGAAAAAAAAATTGGGTTCCCACAATATGGCGCCCGAAATCCGCCATATTTTATTTTCTAATTTTAATGTAGCCAGTGACACTCACAAGGTTAAGACGAATCGATTGATGCAAGGATCATCAAAATCGGCCAACGCGTTTGCTCTCTAGAACGCCACATAGGAACAAACATATATACGTAGACTGATAATATTACCTTCTTTCGGCAGTCGGGTAAAAACAGCACCGCGCCGCGCCTTGCGCATCGGAAAGCTCGAACGACTTACTCGAACGCGTTAATTAAAAACATATTTTTTTATTGAAATTCGGTAAGCGCTGTCTGGACAATACAGCGAAATTAATTCTTCCAAACGATTTGAAATAAGCGAATCTTTTCGTTCAAGTGAGTTAAACAACTCGTACTTGTCCCTCGGTTCGGACTGATAAGACATCATGATCGAAGACAAATTGTCTACCTATGCGAAACTACACGGAGCAATCATAAAAGAAGGTAAATCACTTCAGCCATCATCCATCCTAGCACAAGGTATAATTTGTACGAAAATAGCTCAAATTTGGGTGAAAAGGCTGGACAGCAAGGTTGGAAATAGAAAAACCTGCAATTGGAGCGATAGGGTCGAAATTCACAGAGGCTATTTAAATGTAGGGTGCGTTATTTCTTTTTAATATCGTTGCACATGCTGAGATAGGAGCCTTTTTGATCTCGTACGGGGTTTTTTTATTTTTATTTTTTATTATTGTTTGTGTTTTGCTTATCTCGTGTTGCCTGTGCGGGTCACAAATAAATAATTTTTCTTTCTTTCAATAGCTTTATCCATATTATTCTTAGTACACAAGAACAGCCTTAATGAAGTATTTAATCCTTAGTAACGCAACAACTGTTGTATTCACAGTCCGCTCGTTTCGTGCAGAAGAACAATTTAGATGTTACACAGTGCAACAATACGGATTTATTTTTATTCTTTTAGACTTTATCGTTTCGCTAGATAACTTTTTAAGGAACAGTTTTTAGTATCTATAGTAAGTCTTGTTTATTATCTTTACACTTTTTTATCTACATTTAAATTTTTTGTTTGGCGGTACTGCCAGAAGCAAGCTCTTAATAATGTTTCCTAAGGGTATAAACCACGGGATCAAAATTGCGGTTACTTAAACGAAACGGCAGGAGTGTAGAAATAGAAACCCTTATTTCACTAGATACTATGTTTAACTACCGCCATGTACTAGGAAGTGAGCCTATTATCATGAAGCAGACTCCAGGATGAGAATGGAAAACCCTTGGCTCCACCCCATACGTAGCACATGCTTGTGACCTAGACCAAGGATTCAGTATGTCTTTTTGTAAAGTTCTTATCTTTAGATGGTTTTGTTACTGCTGATCAGAATTGAAGCAGCCCTTCCGAGTTCCGACCCACCTTCTTCAGGGGCTGCACTACGACTGTGAAAAAGGGGATACTTTGTGCTATTCGTCCTATAAAGCTCCGTCACTGTTTTACACAGGAACCATGATGATTTTAAGACGTCCTAGTAAGGCCACAGGTCGTGGGTTCATAAACTTAGAACCATCCCACGCTGCGGTTGCAACGAAAAAGGCGAATATTAATGTATCGTTTAAGAGTTGTAAACATTCTACGCATTGATTGTACGTACAGCACATAAATGGCATGTTATTCTATTAAGGGAATACGTGGGATTTTATGTTCAAACTTATAAGTTTTAGAGATGTTAGAGCAATTTGTCTAAAGGAACTTTCTAGAGAATTTGCCGTAGGTAATCGTATCCGGTGTTCTAAATAATGTTGGTACTGTGTTGTTTACGAAATCACTGTCTAATTGGAGATTGTGTTACAATCAAGCTTTCTGATTGGCCTGAAGTTATTCCAAATTGTGATCTTCAGTCTACTTTTTACCCGGCTGCAAGGAAAGAGTAATTCTTTTCGCGCGTATCTTGTTTGTTTGTATGTATGGAATATTCTTTATTACATCGTATCTTTCGAACTTCTTGACGGATTTTTATAAGTAAGTCATCGTTAGATAGGTCTTGGCCGCCCAAGTGTTCTTAGATAGGTGGCGTTAAAAAAAATAATCATGGCGGATTCTTTACGCCATTTTGTAGGGGTTGCATTTTGTTTTTTTCTTCAAAACCTATCGAGTGGGGTATCAAAATGAAGAGTTTTAGAGGTGATTACAAAAATATATACCACTTATATGTTTAAAAGTCATTCGAAAAAAAAGTATAACTGAAAAGTTGTAAATAAAAAGAGTTAATAAAATTAAAAAACCCTACTGCAAAGATGTAAACAAGAAGAAAATCATGCTGTGCAGTCGAAGGATATTTATAGTTTTGGTCAGCCAGCTTGCGAATATGTATCCTCCGGCTGCACAGCATGATTTTCTTCTTGTTTACATCTTTGCAGTCGGGTTTTTATAATATTCGTTTTTTGTGGTCTTAAGGTTTTTTATTTATTCAATAAATGCAATCTCAGGGACTTTACTGATGGCGCGACGCTTATTCAAAGGACATGGCCAAAATGTGCCCCACTGTGAGCAAACATACGTTTATTGCAGTAATTTGAATTAAAAAAAATATGAATTTTAAATGGCTTTTTAAGCACTATAGCAGCAGTGGAGAAATAATATTTATTAAAAGTTGTTCTGTTTGATTTTGCTCAATAATACCTTTTAATGTTGCCATATAATATTAACAATGTTCACACCCAGGGAAAAATAGTAGCTAAACGACACATAAAAAAACAACACTGTTAGGAGTTTTGTTTTTTAATATGCACACTAAAAATATATTCGTAAATTATTCGTAAACTAATTATTTTTGTATGTTTTCTTAAGTATAAATAGAACCACCTTTGATTGATTGAAATAATTATAAATTTTAGTGCAGTTACGGATAGGATTATTTTACATTACTACTGGCAACACCGCCGACAAATGTCAATCAAACTATTGACTCTTCCACGATTGCCGAATGCCGTCGCGCGCGCCGGTTTTCTTTTGGTAATCGGTTGAATTGTGTTTGTTTTCGCACGTTTATATTTTAGTGTCGTAGCCCCACGCGAGTGCTCCACTTATTGTAAACTAGTACAGAATATGGTACTATACCTATATATTACTTTTTATTCTATAAAAAATAGTTACAAACTATAGGTAGACTTTCTCAGATTATAAAAACTAGCTCTCTTTTAGTTTTTTTCAACCAAATTATAATATATCAACCGCCTGGCACAGATATATGTACATTAGTTGATAAAATACCTTACCCGTAGTGCAGAAATCAACTATTTTAATCCTTAATAACTTTTGTTCACGACTGCTAAGCAATATGCGCCTTTTTAATTTTGTTTTTAGAAGATCAGTACTATTAACAGACATAGATTTTATATCTGTCCATTCTGGGGCACAAGCCCATACAATTTTTGGCCATGTCCTTTATTTCGATAGACGATATCGCGCAAATCAATCTATTTGCATCATTATCGCTCGCATTGCGTCCATGTGAACGTACTTAAAATACCGCTTAGTAAAAAACTCTAATTAGTGATATAAATCGAATCACATCGATCCATCGGGAACGTCGCTAGCTATGTAAATCCAAATTTTAGTGGTCTATTAGATTTATTAACCAAGTTATAATAAAAAAAATTGTACCAAAAATTTACAGGTTTACAGATTAAAATTGTTATGTTCATTTATTCAATAATTATCTGTCATTTCTTCCCAGGCCTAAAAAAATGCTAGTGTTTAAAATGATTGCAAGACTACTTGACGGGTCAATAAATACCTAACAGTCGTTTCGGGGTCGCATAGGCTCTTCTAAGTTCTATTTAACTTGGATGTGTGTCTATTTGACAAAACCATTTCCTACGCTTCTATTGTCAGCGTTAATGGATTATTGTCGCTATCGATCCGTGTAGCAACACTTATTATAACAAGATACAATCAAAAACCCTCCCCTTAACAATTCTACCTTAACAAAACCAGATATGTGTACAAAACGTATTATTAACGGAGAAATAAATTATACATTGCACGCTCTATTTCGTATAAAAACGGCGGCTTGTTAGCACGATACATTAGTTATTGTAGTCGTTTACTGTTGAAACAGGCTAATTGCGGTCTGAATTTATGTTTAACAGACTTACACTTCCTGGAGCTGTTGAAAGAGTTCGATTTTGACTTGGTTTGGAAAGGACTAAACTCTTAGCAGTACAATCAATATACAGTATTATAAAGGCGATCACCAGCCTTAGCATCTACGTCTGAGCGCGTATTCTGCGCACGGGAGTCATCTGTTCCCCCAACTTTTCAAGCAAAACCCTTGCATTACTGGCAATCTTTTGGAGACCGACATAGATTACGTCACATTGTGAGATGCTTTCTTACAGCATTAATATTGTTATTAATCATGGCTCGTGGTAATAAACCTTGGCAGTCCCTAAGCATGGTTTGAACATCATCCCCCACAACACAAATTTACCCACTGCGAAGCATAGGCTCTCTTTGTTTGTGCCAATCCATACGTTCCTGTGCCAGACATCCATCCGCGAATGGCAATGTCATCTGCCTTGACTTAACAGACCTCATCAGTCAAATTGTTGTAGAAGTCAAGTCATCAGTCAAGAACTTGAAATATGCTCTCGTCCTTGACTTGACAAAAATATGCTAAGGCGTAGAACACATTTTTTTGCCTTGTTTCAATATATTCGATGAGGGTCGACTTCACAAGCAGTTCAGAGGTTTTAAATTTACGACGATTGATAACTCATTATTACAACCTTTGAACTGTTTTGATATTAATAAAAGTTCGTCTACCAAACTTCATAATCACATGACTGCCTTTCTATTCCCCTTTTAATAACCCCTAAATAACTAACATTTTCAATACCGTCCCTCAAACTTTCGTCGCTCAATATTGCTCCCCCGAGTCACCTTGACCTTTCTGAGGGCAGACCTGAAGGGCACAGGTTGTATTGGGCATCCAGACATCGGTACTCACAATCCCGTCGGGAGGGTATTAAATCTTTAGGAGCAGATCAATCTGTTATGTCTGAGAGATGTTAGAAAAGCTCAAAATTATATTGAACAATATTATGTGCTTATTACGATGGTCTGGGGATATCTTTATTGGTTTCAGTTTTTAGCTGACATACTATTTAGAGAGCATGAACTTTATCAGAATTCCCAAACCCAAATAAAGTATCATCATCATCCTTTTAATGTTCCCACTGCTGGGACACAGGCCTTCTCTCTATGAGTGAAGGAATGGGCCGTAATCCACCACGCAGGCCCAGTGCGGGTTGGTGGATGTTACATGGCTTCGAATTTTTGGTTCTAGGACATGCTGGTTTCCTCACGATGTTTTCTTTTACCGTTTTGAGAGCAGTGGTGATGAAATAATTTACACAAAGTAAAGCGCCTGCCTGGTTTCGAACCCACGACCTACAACTTGTAAGACGCGGCCGTTACCACTGGTACACGACTGCTCCTAATAGTAAAGTATAAACTCGTCTTTAAATATCATGCTGTGTAACTTTTAAGTGTAGAATTGAGAAATACTTTTAGGAACAAGGTTCTCACACTTTTTCCCTCATAGGTAGACAAACACCAAAGATTGTTATATAACATAACACCACGCCTGTATTCTCCGAAGGTTTAGGCAGAGGTGTACCTACAGCACACCCACGTTTCGGCAGTTATGTTTAGGTCCCCATGTAATAGGGATGAGCCTATTGCCGTCAACCGATCAATGAGCAATAGGGATGTTTCCTGGGTAGAAAAATGATAATTCTATTTAGTCCGTCAGTGAGATTATCATATAATTTTGGCTCCATTGACCCGTAATTTTTGCTTTACCAAATCAATAAACATTGACAAAGATAAAGCGCATCAAAGTTCAGGAGTGGTAGCTTGTGACGTCACTATATTTCATCGCATTATATAGTCGTGACTTTATATTTGCGTGTCAAAAGAAAAAATACGTGTCGTAAGTGTGTGTCGTGTTTTATTAATCTACCTGACGGACAAAAAACAAATTTTCAGTTAACATCCCTATTCCAGTTGGAAAAACCTAATAAAACTTTGCCCGATCCAGGAATCATACCTAGGACCATCATTCTTACATATCTTTCTATTCCATAAGCACAATATTTTCTTAAAGTTACATTTCGTTATGGCTGAATAGAAACCTTCAACCACGAGAAAGGATTAATACAAAGAAGTGGCTCTGTAAATGCAATTCTGCGAAGAAGCCAAGATGTTGATTCAGGCGGATCAAAGGATCAACTTGGCATAATACTTTCATTCTCCTTTTACGACATCAACGGCTAGGCAAGTGGCTTATTTTTTGCTGGGAAATACGACATTTTTAGAATCTTTATTAAACGGCTGCACGGAAGAAGTCAAGCGTTCGCTGTAGCGGGGAATTCTCTTGACGAAGTCCGTAGACTAAACTCTGGCTATTATAACTATGCAGAACTCATAATTGGTATCCCCAAAAAGTTTTTTTATGTGGTAAGCTTTTAAATCAGTCACTATCGTGACGAAAAACGACAATGTTTACAAGATATCGAAACGTTGACGTATACGGCGATTTCATGTTTTTGATATTTTGCCTTTTTATTTTTGCATTATAGATATTTAACTAAGAACATTTTCATTTTTCGAATACTCATACGCCTGTTAATGTTGTTTACAAGAAGACCGTCTCAAATTACAACATTGTGTAGCAAAACAACAAACTATGTGGTTTTGCGGTAATCACACACTGAGAAAACGGTCACTCAGTGACAAAACTGTATCAAATTCACACTGCATCGTACGAAAGTAACTACCTATTCTTTCCAGGAATGAATCGAAATAAAAAAATGAAAATAAACTATTTTCGTAGTACCTACCTTACCGTTTCGTGTTACCTTCCCCAATTTTTGCCAGTTGCCCACATTTTTTTAATAATGCATAGTTATTATAAGCCAGAGTCTATTTTCAATGTATCTTCAGTTTTCTTTAGTCTATTTTTTTGTTTTTAAATTTTTGACCTACACTGGGCGTTTAGTCTAGATCCACCCAGATTTACAAAAATATAAACTCATACACATACAACCAGACCGGAACAACTATCTGTAGGCCATACGGGCGTTCTGAGCGGGAATCCAACCCGCGAGACGCAGCGCAGCAGCCGATCGCTCAACCACTTCGCCAACCGTGTCGTGTGTGTGTGTATTCATGCCGAGATAGAACTAATATCGTCGATCCATGCAGAAAAGCTTGAGAGTTAAAGATGGAGGATATTGAAAGCAAAGTGGGTCCAAGTGCACACGCTTACGCATATGGACCGGGTGTTGCATTGTTTCAATATAAACCGATAGCACCCTGATCTTGAGCTTCGAAGTCCTCTTAGCAACGAAGTCCAACAAACATGGCTCGGAAAAATGCCCACAGTCAGTGAATTAAGCCTCGCTCAAGCTTTAGCGGAAATGCCGGGTGCAGGACGCGTCGTCCTAATAATAAACCACGGAAATATCAGTCGTTTGTCGTGGACGGTTTATTATAATAGGCGGCTCAACACGTGCATACAAGATTCATTGGATAGCTGAAATTCTGTTTGGTTTGGAATTATTAATGACTAGCTTCACCCACGTGGAAAGTGTTTTAAATGCCGCGATAAAAATTTCATCAAATGTTTTCTCTTAATTCAGGTCATGGTCTACCCGTGTGCGAAGTCTTGTCTAAGCCTTTTCAGTCGGTGAGAAGCGTGATTGGTTAACAAACATTCTGAATTTTAGTAGGTAACCCGCACTGGGCCCGCTTGGTAGATTTTGACTCACTTCTAACTTAGAGAAGACTGAGTCCCAACTGTGGGAACATTAAAGTTTGATTATGCTTAAGCTAGATAGATAATATTTCTGATAAAGTAGGTAATTACGAAGACCATAAAGTCTTGACATATTAAAATGAAGATCTTCGTGTGGAGATAGAGGACAGAATATACCTATGCAGTTTGGTGACATAGTCTAGAAGTGCTATTTCATTAGAAATATTTTTAACATGCTCTCCGAATAGGCCACTTTAAATTTAACGGATGCCAGAAAATAAAGATGTTCTGCAAGAAAGAACAATTGAACATAAATAAGAATGTTTTATTTTACACTTTAGTTAGTTATTCGACTTTTAATCAATTAAACGTTGTGATGCAACAGTTCCGTCAAGGTGTTTTATGGTTGCCTTCGTTCCTCTCCATGCCCATACGGCACAAGCTCTTCAATCTAGCGAAGATACTCATAATTACTTTTATATCTTTTTGCAACACGCTTCGCTAACCACAAGTAGGTAACTGGTTGCGAAACTCACGTAATTCAGTTAATTGGTTCAGCAAACGGGTTCCATCCATCCGCTTTTTGCCAAAAACAACCAGTTCTAATCGCGAATTTTACGTCAATTTCTCAGATAGTGTCGACGACTATTTGGACTAAAACCTTTTTGCTATAATTAATTTGTGTTTGCTATTTTTCGGTCGCTGAACCTTGCTGTGCATTTATTGCTGTTTTTATAGGCGGTTTTATTTCCAGAAGTATAATTTAGTCTAGATTTTAAATGAGCTGATCGTTTCATGTTTTTGTTTGCTTCTGGTCTGCTGGCTTTCATTCCGTGTTTGTTTCGAGTTATGCTAGATTATCTGATGATTTAGAGGTCGTTCGGTGGGATTGCTTCCGACGAAAAGCTACTGTTATTAATATTGTAAACTACAATATTCCAAGGAACTTTTGGCGCTTTAATGACTTTGTCAGGGCGGTGCTGTTGTTCAATAATAAATTGAGAAACAAAAATTATGTTGTTAAAATTGAGAAACAAATTGGCAGCATAAGTTCCGATTTCGGCCACGTGCCAAAATTTCCTTGTGCTGCTATAGACTTTCGGTGTTAGCTCGCTGTCTAGGATCACCGTAATCTTGGTTATACTGAGACCTCATTTCAAGTCATATCATGAACCTGTACTACGTTCGTTGTGGTTTAAGCCGTTCACTACTTATTTCAACATCTTTTAGTACTAGTAATTATTGTCGGCGCAACACTTTTTCTTTTTCATACTCATCTGTCAACAGTCAAGCTATCATCGCACTTGATATAAAACTTTGTAATTAAAAAACAAAGTTAACGAACCAAGTTTCAAAGATTAGTTTCATCAAACATTCTTCCATTCCTTCCTCGTTTCGTAACGTTTTAAGAAGGCGGTTTTCACACAACTCAGAATAATGTAATCGTGTCTAATTCAGAGTTGTACTCCGCCTACATTTCATAAATATGCAACTTTGACAATTATACCGACGCCCTCACGAGCGAAACATGGTAAACGATCCTAAATCATAGAATATGATGTCACGGATGTTTCGAAATTGTTTAATTTAAGGATAAAGAAGCACATTGGGTGGAAATATTTTGTTTTTATGCGCCTGAAAATTGTGTAGGTATATGAAGTACCTTAATAGTAACCATGGAGTTTCTTGTCGGTTCTTCTCCATAGAAAACGACCAATTCGAATCGTCAACTATAGTCCATAGTAAACAAACTATAAGAAAGGTTTTTATAGTGTCTTCTTTGCTGTCACTAAAATCTAAAATAATGTCATGACAAGATGTTTATTTCATACAACCACCAAATACCTACACCCATGCACAAATATGTCAAACCTTTAAATTATTATTTTCTTAACTGTATTTTACAACAATATCAATATTTTTAAATTTATTTTAAACAAAAAATTAGTATTATTAAAATCAAAACCATAGCCGTTATTAAAAAGCATCTCAAAAGCTTAGAGTTCGGAACTATTATGTTAAAAAGTTGAAGAGTGCTACAAAAGTAACCATTTTGCGTTGTAAGGTTCTATTTTTAAAATAAGTCGGCTTATAACCGTTTGACGTTTGTTTGTTTACTTTTTATTTTTTGCTCCAGCGAATAGGGTATAGCCTCTGATGTTTCATAAGAGCCTGTATTCCCCGAAGGATTAAGTAGAGGGGCACCTGTAGTGCACCATCATTTCGCCAGTTATGTTTAAGTCGCATTTAATAGAGCGTATAGAACCTATTGTCATCAACCGGGTACAAGTCCAGATATCGGGCTGCTACTGACGAATTCCACATGGAAAACCCCAATAACATTGGCCACTCGACCACTAGAACAATGAGGCAGTTGAGATAGTAATTAGAATTTAACATTAAAGACAGAATCGCACAATGAGGCTGATTTGGAACTATTTTGGGTCCGATGGTTTCAAAGACATATCGACATACAGCAAAAACTGCACTTATGCGCAGGAGTGTTTTTTGCATGGCACCAATTATCTACAATAAATTGCCCAAAAGTTGGAAAGAGCAAACTATACCTAAACTTAAACAAACAATGAAATTGTTTTTGGCACAAAAAGCATATTATAGTATAACAGATTTTTTAAACGAATCATGGTGATTATTTAAAATATAACTAACATTGTAGTAATTATGGTTATGAAGTATCGGCGAACTTAAACATGCCTATATTATAAATTTCATTATAATTGAATTGATGCCTATTGCAGTGATGTAAATCTTCATTGTGATAATTGTAATCTATAATATTGGACAAGGAAAATAAAAAATAAATCATTGGATATTGTAAATAATATGGAATACAAGAAATCTGTTTTAAATGTGAATTATATTTAATGTATAGTTGTAAAATTTAAAAATCATTCGATTCAATGATAATAATTTACCTAAAATATTTGCACGCCATGAGAAATGGCAGACATGTCATGAGCCACTATTATTTAAGATCTTGCATGTATTATTTAAATTCTGTATGTATACACATGTTTGAGCAAATAAAATTTCTTATTCTTATTCTTAAGTCTCGACGCTAGCTTAAGGTTCCTCTAGTCGACGGCACGAACTATTTTGTGCGCGAGGTTAAAATGCATGCTTTCTAATCCGACAACACGTGCGAAAGAGATAGATTTTGTGATGAGCAGTAAGAAGCTAGTTCGCGTACGAATTAGCACTTTTGCAAATTTGTATCAAAATGGATGGTGACGAAATTTTATAAACTGACCGTTGGGAGTCTAGATATCATGAAAAAACGACTGAATGTATATTTCCAAAATAAAATTATTTGCATTGTTGAATTACTAATCTATCCCTGTATGGAGGCCGTTTTGCAATTTTCCTTCTTCTTATGGTATTTATTTCCGCCCAATGATGCGTTAAAATTGGTGTTGAAATATGGAACTTTCGACGCTCATAATTTTAAAATATTTTATATTTTTACTTTTTTGTTTCCATACAGGGCTAGAAAATGATGAGACAAATTGATATTTTTTTTATTTTGAACGTACATCGTCAAACAGTGGAGTAATCGCTTGACTACGTATGTATGGAAGAATTATCGACTAGTGTAACCTTAAATGTGGAAATTATCACACGCGCCAGACAATACCTAACGAGCTTATATTGTATCCCAAAATGCATTTACACGACAACTAAGGAACCCGATTACACCATTTCAAACTAGGCAGATGCTCAATCAGTCTCTGTACAAAGGCGTTAGGTATAGGCCGGAGTGAATGCGCGGTGACAAGAACGAATACGGTAGCGACTAACTATACAGGCTACTATGAATTTATACTTAATCCTCATCAAATTTTTTTAGGAAAAGGCGTGGCGTTTTTTAGGAAAGGCAATATCTGATCTACGCATTAAGTTTGCCATCTTTTAGACTATTTTTCTTCTTTTAGAGGCTTGATCACGGATTAGCCGTCTTGAGTTATTTGCTCACGGGTAGGAGATTGAGCGAAAGATGTAGCAATCACATGTGGGTAAAAAGAGATAAAAAAACCTTTTTACAAAAAAAAAACTTCAGTAATACAGTCGGTGTCTTTGGTAGGTACCTATTTTTTTCATTATGGACACCGACTTCGAAAAAGAAAGTTATTTTTCACTTTGTAGTGTTTTTAGTTGGAAGTCGGTAGTATTTTTTTTTGTAAAAAAGTTTTTTATTTTTCACTTTTTAGTTGTACATATTAAGCAACTTGCCTTTAGTGAGGTGCTTATTATGCCAGAATAGATTACCGGAATGCCATGAAACTTGAACATAACCGGTGAAATGAGAGTGTACCAAGGTGAACTGTACACATCTGCGTACCCCTTTAGAGCGTACTGGCGTGAATTTATGTTATGAAATGGTATAAACAATAAACAAACATGCGATTGCTGCTATCCCGAGAGATGTGCCGTTATTTATTGAAGAGTTGTATATCTCCGAAGTTCTTCATCAGATCTTTACCAAATTAAAATGGGACCAATTTCGAAACATACTCTAACAAACAAAAAAATAATTTTCAAAAGCGGTCCACAATTGACGCAGATATCGGTGAATATACACAAAAAAAAAACTCGAAGTCGAACATAGAACCTCCTCCTTTTTGGAAAGTCGGTTAAAAAACAAAGAACGGATTCGGACATTTGTTCTACCTATCGGGTTCGAGATTGGCCTGGATAATGGAGATATGACGTTATAGTCACTTCACCCTCGCTAGAAACACAAACGACATATTCGTACGTTAAATATAGACGCTCCCGCGAATGTAACCGCGTAATTGCCTCACCCTGTCCTCGCTCTAAGTCGGCAACCCATTTCCATTGTCTGCTGCAACGTCCTAGTTCGAGACCGGTGCATGTAGGCTTCGGAACAGGTTATTTCTTTGTGAGCTTCAACGTATTTGCACATTGACTGTACGCTCTGCTCTGGTCTGTACGGACTACGGTTAAGTACTTGACCCTGTCGGCCTAGCTGTGAGATCAGCACTTGAAATTAGTTTTGGTTTTGGCAAGTCATCATTATTTTTGCTCCCAATTGTGAAGGCGCTATCCGCCCTGTATAATAGCTTATCATTTAAAAAATATATTGGTACAGTTATAATTTTGAGGCTACTGTTCGCCCCTTGGTACTTTCCAATGTTGCTTAAAATCGGGCTACATAGTTATTTGAAATACCGTGGTTTCGGCAATAAATCTGTTTCTGTTCGACCTTTTTCTTAGCGCTTATCATGTCAAACTATGGTACAATATCTCTCTCTAATATGCTCTGTTTTTAGTGAATTATATATATCTAAGAATCTAATCTAAAGATGAAAGCCTACAAGTCCGAGATTAGACCTGTCATACTGTTTGGATCAGCATGTTGGGCTGTGAAAAAGATGGATGAAAAGAGATTGCATGTAGCAGAGATGAGAATGTTGACATGGAGTGACGAGAATGGATAAAGTGAGAAATGAGTATATTAGAGGAAGTTTGAAAATGGCACCAGTGGCAGAAAAGTTGAAGGGAAACCGTTTGTCCTTGTATGGTCATGTGATAAGCTGGGATGAAACGCATGTTACTAAATTAGGAATATAAATGTGGATGGATGGCGAGGGAGAGGAATGCCAAAGAAAAAATGGATGGACTTTGTGAGGAGAGATATGAAAGAAAAGGGAGTCAGTGTTAGCGTGAGTGGACGGTATGAAAGAAGAAAACGTGTTGCGCCGACCCCAAGTAACATGGGATATGTGGCAGACGCTGGTTATAAAACCACATAAATAAGAATATAAAGTTGTATTTAAGTTCATTAATAAAATATGTACGTCTTACACTGGCAGGGTACGAATGATGACATAAGATGATAAGATCGTTCACATGAACGGAATGAGTGAAATTATTATGTACACTTCTTACAGGATAAGGGCAGGAAGATGATGACTATCTTTCTAGGTAAGCTCATTATCAGTTAGTAGATGCTATTGCTTAGAATATAATACCGTTACACACAAAGTTGCCCTTCAACTTAACTCGAAAGTTACAACCATCCGATCCTGAACCTGAATAAACACACCTTGGCCGAAAGTCGTTTCGAGTTAGAGCCACTCACAGCCATTGTCTGCCACGATGGCACCATTGTCTGCCACTACGTCTCGTTTCACAAACCGGTGCTATTCGACTCCAGGACAAGTTGTCTTTATATGTTTGAACTAAGTCAGCTGGACGGCCTGTTGAGTGTAAGTACATACTGAGATAAGTCGTCTTTGATAGTGTGGCTTGATTTCTACTCTTTTTTGTGAATCTGTGTTGTTCAGACTGATTTTTCTATCCTTTTGTGTTCTTCGTCATTGATTGACTTCATTTAGCTGCTTACGTTTGCTTCTGTTGTTCTAGTATTATCATTCTCTCAATTTATTTAAGATAGCCTAGATATTCTTTTCTGTAAACTGAAAGAAAGTAAACAATATAATTAGAGATATACAAATACTTCTTGAAAGCGTGTTGCGTCGATCTCAAGTTACATGAGACAAGGGCAGGAAGATGCTGATGAATACGCTCCTGATTATCGGAGTGCTGGTAACAATAAAATTTTAGAACGATGAAACTGTGATGGTAACAACACTGCTTCAAAATGTAAACTGCCACATAGACCGCGTAGTACACCTAAACTCATCATAAATAAAAACACTTATATCTCATCTTACACAATATTACAAACACACCGAAGCAATAGAGAAAAACCAGCGAGGAGACGGCCCAAAAACCCATTGAATTTAAATAATATATTCGTTCAGAAATTGTAACAGGACAGAGGTTCGTTGCCATGATCGTCTATTGAATATACTAATGGCGTTGGGGTGTACAACAGGGGTGGTGTATTGATTTTTCCAATGCAAGGTTAGGGTTACATTTGCACTTTCGGTTTCGTTCGTGGAGACTTTTCGTTTTGATGTAGTTGGTCAGTTATGTTGTCGTTGGTAAGTTTTGTGTTTGAATGTAGTTTGTTTGAATGATAAATTGTGCGAAGGTGATATGACTTAAAAGGAGGTGATGATTAAGATGGGAAATAGAGATTTGTGGAAGAAGAAAATGTGCAGCGCCTATCCCAAATAAATTAGGATAAAGGCAGGAGGATAATAGGAGCTTAGTTATAAAGTCGACTTTTCGATGCGTGATGTGAATTCTAAAGCGTCCGTATTTTTGTTTGACGAACCTTTCAAACTAACTGTGTAAACGATCAAAATGGTTTGAAACAAACCAAAATCTACGTGTTGGAATCAAACCGTTTGATCGTTTCGGGAGCGCTTAAAACAGTTTTTACCCGACCGCCGAAGGAGGGTAATGTGTTTATCAGTCTATGTATGTATGTATGTTTGTTCCTATGTGGCATTCTAGAGTCATAACGCGTTGGCCGATTTTGATGATTCTGACGTCAATCGATTCGTCTTAACCCTGCGAGTGTCACTGGCTAAATTAAAATTGAAAAATAGTAAAATGGCGGATTTCGGGCGCCATATTGTGGGAGCCCATATTTTTTTCTTCTATACCCATCGTGTGGGGTAACAAAATAAAGGGTTTTAAAAATTGATTACAAAAATATATGACACGTATATGTTTAAATGTACCTAATTCTAAAAAGAGATCACTAAAAAGTTGTAAATAAAAAAATATTTAAAAAAAAAAAAAAACCCGACTGCTTAAAAAGCGAACTAAAAAGACGTAAACAAGAAGAAAATCATGCTGTGCGTTCGGAGGATACATCTGGTTTTGATCAGCCAGGTCGCACATATCTCCGACTGCTGATTTTAACAACAAGATGTTAGTAACAAGATAAGTAACACTTACGGATAGACACTTAGACCAATGTTAGTTTGATTCGTGCCTGCGCTATGTGGTCTGATGTTTCATCTGTCATAACTATAGAGTTTTCACTGGTTTTCAAGTTCTATGTGTAAACGGCATGCTTAGTTTGTATTGCATGATTTAGCACGACACTTCGAACAATTGTCGAAGTGTCTTGGTTCTCTGTGGTTTGTTTTTCAGACTCATTTTATTATTTATATTATTTGCTAAGTCTTCCAAGAAGTTCTCGCCAAACTTTTGGACCGCCGCCCTGATGTTGGCTTTCCGATGCGCGAGGCACGGATCGGTGCTGTTTTTGTATGAGAATTATTACTGCGTACCCATTGTAACCAACTTTAGGGCGCCGTGCGGCCAAGATATTTGGTGAGAACTATATCTTGGTATACTCAAATATACCTACCTATATATAGGTAGGTATATTTGAGTCAGTTTCCAGAAACTACCAGCAGTTTTATACTGACAGTAACTGGTATAATCTTAGCTCACTGTTTAGTTACCTGTAGCAAAAAGGTAATCCATTTCTCAATTTTGTGCTCAGTTATTTCTTCATTCAACGTCGGTTTTTTCCAAGCTTCATATTGCCCAATTTGCCGTATCAATGAATCAAAATTCGCAGAACGTTTTACAATACACATTTTGCTACTCATCCGTTTTCTTTGTAATCGTATCAAGTGACACGAAATTGATTTGGTTACGTGACTATTCTCATTCTGATTGTCGATTTATATTGAAATGTTTCGCTTTTAAATATTCTATCAACTAGTTATCGATAATTTTGGTAAACGGGCGTACCTAATGAACGTGATTGATACACAATTAACATTTCGCCTGTAAGTAACGAAGGGTTGGGCAGAGAGGTGCACCTTATAGTGCACCCACATTTCGCCTGTGTCACCATACTGTGAAAATTTGAACGTTTGGCTGTAAAACCCGTGTGAACGATGACGGACAGACGGACGGACACGTGAGTGACAGCAATAGGTTTCCGTTTGGCCCCTTCAGGTACGGAACCCTAAAAAAAAGGCTGATTCGAGAAAGACGACGTTCTATCCAATCAGGTTATAACTGTATTTACAGGCACAGTTTCCTATAATTAAACGTCTTGTTATTACTATTATTATAATTAAAGTCGGGTTCCTCTTTAATTAAATTGACCCTTCAACTGAAAGACCAAAGGACCAATTAAACGTTTGATCTCCGCTTTTCCACTCCTTTCTTACAAATGTTTTTTGCAAGAACAGTTTTTCCCCTACAAATATTTTTTTTCTAATCATCTGGTTTTTTTTATGCGTAACATTGAACTCAGAAAGCGTGAAGGTTTCAACTGATTTTAATTAAATTATAATCTATTGTGAATACGTTGTTGCATGAATGCTATATATTATTCTAGAAATAGATACGGAAGTGTTAAATAGGCCTATGCATAATGGCTTGGCAAATCGAGTTTAATAATGGTATTGCTGTAAATGAGGCGTTGCTAGGTAGGCCTTTTTTTCTTGGCCGAGGGATTCTGCTGCGTGCAAGAAGCAGAGCACCGGTCGATATCCCGATTCTTCTGGAGGCTCATGTCCAGTTGCAGACGTCTTGACTGAATTGGTTATTGACTGGATTTCTGCTTGTAACTAAGGGTTGTGTCTGACATATTTTCTACAGAAGAATAGAATATATTTTATTGTACACCAAAAAAAGGAAATTACGCATATATTTTACAACAACTTAATACTATGGGTAAATAGGTGGTCTTATCGCTGACAGCGATATCTACCAGACAACCTTTGAATGGACTAAAGAACTTGAGATGAAATATCGCAGAAGAAATCGTAGTGACACTGCTAGTTTAATCAAATGCACTTAGTTCTCACTGTTTTATGTATGATACCTTCTATCTTTTTTCGCTTTCATGTCGGTCTTGTATTCCAATGCAACCGTGCATTTTTGGACATAATAATAAAATTATTAATTAAAAAGTCTTTTTTTTTAAACAAGCTTTTTTCGTATTCTTCTTAGCAAACCCTTTCATTTGATACCCATATCATGGCAGTGCGCAAAAAATTACTAGACCGCCATCTTGGGCCGTTCGCCATATCGGATTTAGAATGTCGTCACTTTACTAACCGTGCACTGTCATCCAAACTAAACGTGTATGCAAATTTCATCTGAATCGGAGGATTCAGATTCTTTATTTGTAAACATAGGTTACAGATACACAGGTGTGTGAGATGTTACAGTTTTGTAAGTTCTCTATGCTTTGCCATTAGGCGTACAAATGTTTCATCATTAATTTCACAATATTATATCAAAATTATGTTAAGAATTAGTGTTGAATAAATCAATATAGTTATTATTTTCATGACAATTAATTAATTTTCAGTGAAAACTGCAATGTCAAAACCAAAATAGTAAAACATATCAGAAATGACAAAAAATAAAAATAGGCTAATGTCAGAATCAAATAAATACAAGAATGTCAAAATAAATCAATTAAATATCTTTAGAATGTCCACAAAAAAAATCCAAGAAATACAAAAATAAATGTCAATAAATTATTTTTTTAGAAAATGTTGGATAATATCAATTAATTAATTAGACTAGTACAAAATTAATAAAATATCCAGAATGTCAACAGTAAAAACTTATAGTGTGATGTCAATTAGGTAAATATGCAATAAATGCAGGCATGTCAAAAAAAAATGGAGGATAACTGCTTTAAAATTCAGTTGCAAGATTTGACCCGAACACACTTACATACATACATACCATACATTGCAAGTTAAATAAAAGCTTGCAAGTGTCGCTAATTATAAGTGAAAGAATTTTCATAATCGGATCAGTAGTTCTGAAGATTATCTTTTATTAAATGTCAAACAATTTTACTTGCCATTTTATAAACTATTTATATGTTTGAACGTGCTAATCTCAGAAACTACTGGTTGTACAATTGAAAAATTGTTTTTGTGTTGGATAGCCCATTTATCGAGGAAGGTTATAGGCTATATAACATCACGCTACGATCAATAGGAGCGGAGCATAAATGAAAAATGTAGCAAAAACGTGCAAAAAAAAATCCTTTTGAGAGCTTCCGTTGCGTGCGGTGCGTAAGCGGTTAAAGTTACGCAACAATCATGTATGTAGTGTAGGTAGGGTAAATGGGTAGGTAGGTGCCAGCTGGCGGGAGCGAAGCCGCGTGGGACAGCTAGTATTGTATAATACTATTATAGTTTAGCCTATGAGAACTTAACATCTCGACAACATCTCGTTTTCTAAACCATTATTACTTAAGCCCAGATAGTTTCTACCAAACAGAGTCCCAATGGGGTTTCGATGCTCCATTATTGTAATTATTATTCATGCGTCAAGGTCCTACAGGTCATGGTCGAAAAATTACGTATACATACGTAGGACTACTGACCGAAAAAGGGGAAAGTTTATTATATGTAACCAAATATGCCGCTTTTTATCGAATATTTAAATTAATCCGGCCTTTTTGTCCAAAGATTTTGGTGCAGAAAACTCTTGTATTCATAGAACTCTTTCATATAATGTAAATATTGGCTTTTTCGGTCCAGTGGAGCGAAGTTGAAGTTTAGTTTTCGAACTTTGTTAGGCTTTTTTGTTTAGATTCAATTTTAGTGTTAAATCTTGTAGACAGTAGTAGTTTATTCTATTATGAACTGACTTCCTCATTCGTCTTGTGGTAAGCCTGCTAATCATAAGTCCCAGGTAATCAGAAGGTCCTGCAAAATGTTTTTGAGGTTTTACATCAGGGTTCACCAATTACTTTCATTTGACGTCCGTTTTGAGGGTTCCGAAGTAAACAAGAAACCCTTATAGTTTCGCTATGTCCGTCTGTTTGTCCGCAGCTAGCTCAGAGACTCTTAGTACTAGAAAGCTATAATTTTGGCATGGATATACATATTAATAATTCCGACAAAATATTGAAAAATATTTCTTTTTTCGGTTACGTCCTGTAGACGTAAAGTGGGGATGTGCTTTTTTTTCTCATCTATCTCATGGTGTGGGGTATCGTTGGATAGGCCATAGAGGTACCAAAGACACCGACTTCCGGAACGAAAGTCATTTTTCACTTTTTACTATTTTGCTTTGAAGTTGGTTTATTTTTTTGCGTAATTTTTTTTTTGTGTCACTGCTGGACGAAGCCTCATCTTTCAAGTACCCTCAAGTTTTAAATTAAATCAGAGGATTACTATACGTAACTTTAGGTAACAAAAATATCCTCAAACTAATTCTGGCACACTGTTCTTTGTGCATAATATCCGAAACTAACGCGGTATTACCGTATATACGTACAACGTACGTGACATTACTGATAACGAACTAACCCGTCCTGTTTGGTCGGTGTCTTTGAAATCGGGAACATTTTTTTTTTATTATCAGTAGGCTCGCGCTTGACCTCTATCTCACCTGATGGTAAGCGTCGTTGTGGTCGACGGTGAAGCACGCTTGTCTAGAAGTAACCTATTCACTCTTGACTTAAATACCTCTAGATTGTAGCTATTGGGAAACACAGACTCCGGCAGGGAATTCCACTCCTTAGCTGTACGCATAATAAAAGTGTCCCCAAAATGTTTTGTGCGTATGGGTGGAATGTCCACCATGTACCGATGATGCATCGCCGTGCGTCTGGGTGTCCGATGATGGAACGGGCTGGGCAGAATTAAATCATCACCAATAACCACGCCAATCATCACTTCTACGCATCTTATCACCCTTGGAATCAATGCAGCCATCATCGTCTAAATTTTTCATCATCGCCGACAGTAAGCTTCCACCACCACCCAGTCTTGTCATCTTTCACACCGTCAACATTTTTATTTTTTCTTGTTATGGGTTTGCTCTTGACTCTAGTCTAGGTCATAGGTGACAGAGACAGAGGCGACGATGGAGTGAGCATACCGTCAACTTTTCATATCCTTTCTTAGGTCTGGTATCTCATCATTGTGTTCACCTGATGAGGTTGATACAGCTTATATTTTTAGAGTTCCGTTGCCTATTCCTGTCGCACACGTGTCCGTCGTCTGTCACACGTGTCTTCGAATTTTCACAGTATAAGCATCTTGTTGACCCAAAGCCATACAAATTGTCAAAAAATCATTTATCATCATCATCATTTAAATGTTTTTAAGGGGGTTCCTATACGGATAAATGGGGGACGCGAGTAGATAAATATTGTAATTTTTGTTTTTATAAAATATTGGAAGAAAAAGTCACCAAAGTAAGCTTCTTTTTCACAAGATTTTGTGCCGAAGAATTTTGTAACTTCCCATTGATCTATGAACTTCAAATTGTAATGTTTATTATCACGTATATTTTACTAACAAAAACCAATATATTGATATATCAGATTTTTCTTTAAAATTTTCTCATTTTTCCTATTACAACCAATTTCTTTTTGCGGATTAGTATGGAACCCTAAATTGGCCGGTTTTTTTCATACTTCTAATTCTCCATCATCTGAAGAGTTCAGACCATTCAAAGCCTTTGACGTCTGTTGTTTCTTCACTTTTTTTTAGTTTGACTTTTTTCTTGTCATATTCTCCTGATTCAGAGTGAGCCAATTGTCGTTGTTTATACATGGAGATAAAGAGACAAGTCTATCCACGACAATTGTTTACTTGTAACAGCTTTTCTGTCACAAGCACTACTTTCAAACTCGTTCTTACACGTACGATCTACGTGATCTGATTGATAACGGACAAGTCTGTCCAGTTTCGCCGATGTCTTTTATTACGGCATCTTCAGAACATCTGTTAGTTTGTTCTATCACTGGTGTTTTTGTTTAATCTAAATCGTGTTAAGGCTAGAAGTTTTGTAATGTGCTTTTTAATCTTCTTACTAGGGTTAACTCAATCTCTGTAACACAGTTTAATGTAGCTATGAGATATAATAACAAACAATTTGTTTATTAATAGGAACAATCTGTATTTAACTAAAAATATCGACGTCTGAATAGCGAATGCTAATGGCTATGTCTGATTCGTCCTAAGAGACTATCCTGGCCAGGATTCGGTAAAGGCAATGAGATGTAAAATCCTGACCGCCAAATAAAAAAAAAAACAAGAAAGATTTATAGCCAGCAATAAAATATATCAATCCATAAAAAATCTTTTATTAAAACAATCTTTATCATATTCTTTTCAGCAAACATATCATTTGATACCCATATCATGGCAGTCAACAAAATATAACTAGTCCGCCATCTTGAGCCGTCCGCCATATTGGATTTTGAATAACGTCACTTATCTAACCATGCATTGTCACCCAAACTAAACGTGTATAAAAAATTTCATCTTAATCGGTTGAGGATAACTGCTTTAAAATTCAGTTGCAAGATTTGACCCGAATTGCAAGTTAAATAAAAGCTTCTAAAATTTATCACACAATGTCTATTGAATATCTGTCAATATTCTTAAACTTCACAGGGGCCTCCCACATAAATGTTTTTTCTTACTAATGATGACGAAGAATGATCGAGAATGCTTCAATAACCTTGATAACAGAACGTCTTCATAGGACACAACGGGACAGTTATCCATTCTCCTGAATCGTTCGTAAACAGCCTTTCCATTATAATGTTATCTTGACACAATGATATTATTATGACGCCATTATCTCAAAGTCATGCTGCGTAAACATAATGCCACTTTCTTTGCAACTTGAACACTTTCTAGCACTAAAGAGTATGAATTAGCTGCAGAGATTGCGAAATTACCCTTTAAATAGGTTTGAGACTTACGTTTCAGGATTTGCGATGTTGAAAACACTGAATATTCGTTTTATTTTGTTAGATTTAAACCACAAAATGATTTAAAGCTTATAAATTCAAAATCCATAGGTCGGTACTAGATCTTTCTTACTAATATTATAAATGCGAAAGTTTGTATGGATGGATGTATGTTTGTTACTCAGTAACGCCAAAACCGCTGAATGGATCTGGATGAAATTTGCCACAGAGATAGATTACAGTCTGGAATAGCACATAGGCTTTTTATCCCGGGATAATGTTCCCTTGGGATGAAAAAATAATTTTCACGCGGCCGAAGCCGCTGGCAGAAGCTAGTAATATTATAAATGCGAAAGTAACTCTGTCTGTCTGTTATGTTTTCACGCCTAAACCGCTGAACTGATTTAGATGAAATTTGGTATGTTGATAATTTGAGACCCTGGGAAGGACATAAGATAATCTTTATACCGGAAATCATCCTGAAGGGAGATGGAAGTTAAATGGTGAACCAATTATTTCTCAAGTAAAAACTTACTGCAGTCGGAGTACACATACATATTCGCGATCTGGGTGACCAAAACCAGATGTATCCTCCGACTGCACAGCATGTTCTTCTTCTTGTTTACGTCTTTTTAGTTCGCTTTTTAAGCAGTCGGGATTTTTGATTTTTTGAATAAAGTTTCTTTATTTATAAATTTTTAGTTAACATTTTTTTTTTCTAATTATGTACATTTACACATGTTTGTGTTATATATTTTTGAAATAACCTCTTCAAACCATTTTTTTGATACCCTACACGATGGGTCACACACAAAGACTGATAACCACAGTATACCACAAAAATAGGCTATTCGCAGTACCTAATAATGCTACGCAGACGAAGTCGCGGGAAAAAGTTTGTATAAATAATGCAAGAATAACTAACGATCTCATAATTCTAGAAATTAGGTGCTTTTCCATTTTCCTTCTATCGTAAGGTAAGTGGCAACTTTGTACAAGGTCTAAAGAACTCATTATTACCGAATACCTGGGCCGGTACTAGGGCGACCGAGCTCTGTTCGGATGAAACTAGAGAAAACGACGTTTTCAAAAAACGAATCCTAGCTAGATCGATTTATCGTTTCCGAAAGCCCCTGCATACAAAATTTTATGAAAATCGTTGCAGCCGTTTCCGAGATTCAGATTATATATACATATATATAAATTGTTCGTTTAAAGGTATTAAGATTGACCGTTAATATTATACTTGTGTTACCGTTAATGTTAAACCCTACTAACCCCTACTTCCAATAGTCTCTATTTTTATAATACTTTGGAGAAATAGGTATGGTACATATCAAATTGGTCCGGCGCCAAAACTGCGTTGTTCTTGTTACTTTAATTAACAAATGTAAAAGTAAAGCAAACGGTAATAAAGAAAGAGTAATTAAGCATTATGTTTAAAATGAGTTCCCGTCTCTAAATTATAACATTATGATGTAAAAATTTTACAACCGTAAAGAGTAAGTATAATCAGTCAATTACAAATTCGCTTTGCTTTTTATGATTTGTTCGAGATTAAGCATTCGAGGTTTTGATATCCGTCACGTGAACGGAACGAAAAATTGCAATCTTTATTACTTGCGGACGTATTTTGTAGGTCGTTGAAGATATAAATATCAATGACGTTAACAATTCAAAGGCAATTTTACGATTGCAATTGAACGAACATGATACTTTTGTACATATCCATTGCAATGGTGAAGTTAGTGAGGAATTAAAATTCGAAGACATGTGGCAACTAGCAACCCTAGTTAAGTACTAAGACCTGTGAATTCTACCAACAGACAAACCAGGCCAGCGTGGTGGAATTTGGACTAGTCCCTCGAACATACCCAGTGTCACAACTCACAGCAGTGATAGTACCATCTTCTTATTGATTTTGGTTTCATATCATACAAAGGCATAAGCGACTAGTATCAATATTCAGACTTGGAACTGCAATGGACTTGTCGAAAGGATCATGTGGCAAATATCCCAAAAACTTCCACACTAACATGTGTGGAAGTTTATGGGATATATGTCGTTTGTTAGACCTTGCGGGTATGATATTGCTCTGGATGGCCCATTATAGTTTACTGAAAAGTGTTGTTAATCAAATAAGGACCAACATTTAAAAAATACTCCAAAGCTCCAAAGTCCCTTTTCATTTTACAATCTCAACTACAAAGCCAATACTTCAATTTAAAGAATGATTAATTCAAACGGTTCCTGAGTTTGATTTATTCAAAGCTAGGATTGACGTCCAAAACGGATTTTGATGAGTTTGTCAGCAGCTTTAAACTAATGGTTCTGGGCCAATGATAACTGGACTCAAATTTAATTTAATGTTTTGAGACTCGAGACAAAATTTTGGTCCTTGGAAATCCTAATTAGGAAACTTGGTAATTAAATTAAGGAAGTTCAGAGTTGTATATCTGATTCAGAAGATATTCGTTGGGATCTCTAAATGTTAAAATTATTCTATTTTATAATTACAACTAGCTGTCCCACGCGGCTTCGCTCCCGTCAACTGGCTACCTACCTATCCTTCCCTACCTACCCAACATACCTACATGAATTTTGCGTAACTTTAACCACTTACGCAGCGCACGCAACAAAAGCTCTCAAAAAGGAATATTTTCCCGGTTTTGCAACATTTTTCATCATTTATGCTGCGCTCCTCTATAAATGGATTATCCAACACAAAAAGAATTTTTATTTCAATTCCAACCAGTAGTTCCTGAGATTAGCGCGTTCAAGTAAACAAACAAATTCTTAAGCTTTATAATATTAGTATAGATTTTAGGACCGTAAAGAGAGGGTCTTTGATATTTATTTTAATCACGTCGTCTTATTATTAGTACCTTTCTTACAATTTTTCAACTGTCAAATATTCTTTTTTCGGTCGCTTGAATAATTTAATAACAAGTAAAATTAAAAAAAAAAAACACCCGACACATTTTTATTTCCTGCTATATAATTTATCTTGTAGTATACTTCGGTCTATTGAACACGTAATTGTGATGTGGCACGATATTTACCGAAAACACCCCGATTCAAACAGTAGCACTTTAGAACGTCTGAATCGATTTTCATCAAACATAGCTAAGAACATCCTCGATAAAGACAATTTTCATCCGTTTAGAGGGTATGATGCCACAGACAGATACACAGGTACACACGTCAAACTTTAAACTCCCCTTCTTTTTCCGTCGGTGGTTAAATATAAATGAATAATAATACTTTTTGGAAATTTTTATTCTACTCAAAACTTTCAAAAGGTGAACCTTTTGATTACATACCGAGACATCTCCGTGCTTCGCAAAGCGCGTTAAGGTGTTGGTCTAGACAGTCATTTGTAGATCTTTGGGAGTCATTACGGGTAGTCGAAGCTAGAAAATCCTGTATTTGCAAACACCAGTCTTGCCAAGGGATATCGTGCTAGCCAGATACTGGGTTACGAAGGTCAGATAGGCAGGCTCTCAATGTAATGTACTGGTATTCAAAGCATAATGTTTTGTCTGGGAGACGACTGCAATAGTGTTGCGAAGACTATGCAGATAATGATGACTTCATGGAGATATATATAGGGTGCAAAGTCCCGCAACCTCAATATGAATGGGAGAGGAACATCAGACCGGACGGTATGGTGGGTAACAGCCCAATGATTGTCGTTGGATTGCTGTATATGTTCAAATGATGCCGAGAACTTTGATAGCGTGATATAGGACAGGATAGATGGACCCCTTTTCCGAACTTAGACTCGCATTTGGTCCTTTGTGCGTGCAGGCCTCGTGTCTGTGAGAGGGAATGGGCCGTAATCCACCACGCCGGCCCAGTGCATGTTGGTGGCTGTCACATGTCTTCGAATTTTTGGTTCTAATACATGCCGGTTTCCTCACGATGTTTTCCTTCACCGTTTTGAAAGCAGTGGTAATGTAATAATTTACACAATGTAAAGCGCCTGCCTGGGTTCAAACCCACGACCTACAACTTGTAAGTCACGGCTGTTACCACTGGTCCACCACTGCTTTCTCAGTGTGTGGCGCGGTGTATGTAGTATTTTTGTGATGGTCTTTGTCATAGTACGTTGTGGCGGAATGGATGCTGCTACAAAGTACATTTCTGTTGCTATCCAAGACAGTATTTATATGTATAACATTTGAACAAAAAATATCTAGTAATGACTTATTCAAAGAAATAGTCACAGCATTTACACTGCAGAATGCCATTTAAATCATGATCTATTACAAATCAATTACCTTTGCAGTTCTATGCAATCATCCAATTGTAACTCCAATGGTTTTTCAGTTCGGTAAGGATTCGTTCTGGTGTTTTGAACTGAAGATTCGGTTGCCTAGTAAGTTTTTTGTGGTCGTGTCTTATTGGCTTCTTCTTTAATTTGGTTTGGTTTGTTGACTATTTCTTATGTTTGTCTTTCTTTTTGATTTCAGGTACGTACTGATCACATGGTGGAAAGGACTAACACTTTTAATGGTTGTGATCCGAAAATTGTGTCTTCAATATCTGGTAGGTAATACTAGAGATATTAGTTTCGTGGTATATGTCCGTTGTGAATTAAGAATTTGGAGTTAAGAACGTGTCGAAAACTAATTTAGTGCCGAGGTTTGACAGGTTTTCAGGGTATGACGAATACTCAAAATCAAACGATTTCTATTATTATATTACTGATCAGCTGACCCCCGCGGCTTCGCTCCCGTCAACGGGCGATCTATATACCTATCACCTACCTATCTACCCTACCTACCCACCCTACCTACCCACCTTCATACCACCAACCACCAACCTTGCCACTACCAAATAATAAATTTTATAGGCAAAATTTTGCTACTTTGGGTTACATTATTGCAATTTTCATAAGGATCTCTATTTTTTTTTAAATAATTTACAGCCTATGTTACTCGGGAATAATGTAGCTTTCCATAGGTGAAAGAAATTTTAAAATCGGTCCAGTAGTTTCCTATTAGGTACAAACAAACAAACAAAAAATCTTTCCTCTTAATAATATTGGTATAGATAATGCTTTTTTTATTAGAGAAATAATGTCTACCTGGACTCTCACTATTTGCTCCCCTAGAAAACTGTCACAAGTATAAAATGTGTCTGTCAGCTCAACTTTTATAACAAGATGTCGTTAGTCCACGACTTGTGCTCGACACTTCGATAACTATGCACTTCTGTTAATCTTCCAATCCAGTTAGTGTCTGCTCATGGGGTTTGTTTGCACACGATCGCTGCAGTCATGTCGTTTAGAATTACTTTTTCTTGATAGTAGGTATCTTAAAATATGGCAATGCGGTCTTCTTCTTCTTTACGTGTGAGGTTATGACAACCTCTGGTGTCTGAATTAATTAAGCCGCCCCTGGGAACCTCACAGGCCTCCGACTTAGCTATTTCAGACTTACATTGACTGCCTGTACTTATTTCCTATAGCAACAACTATAGAGCAAGTTACTTTAATAATGATGTAGGGGAGAACTTAATCCAGCTTACCGTCAGAAGATTTGCTGTATAAAGAGAAATGGTTAATTAGTCGCTGTAAGATAAAAGATTATTAGTGTAGCCGTAGTACTGCTATAGTTCTTTATAGTTTGTATCTAGGTTTTTCATTTAACTTTTTCTGTTAGGTCTTTAATAACTTAAAGGTAAATCTCACACCCATTAAAAAATAGTCGAATAAAGGTATATTCATATTTACATGCCAATAATAATTAATTAATAAATGAATAATAATAATAATAACAAAATAATTAATAATAATTATAATCTTGTAGATCAAGAGTGGTCAATAAGTAATTTTAGGTAATCGAATCGAATCGTAACCTCCCAAACCCATAGCCCAACGTGTTTTGTCTCCATATTCTGCAATAGTCCTGCACCAGCCGGGGATTGTCCTTGGGTGCTCACTAGTGCATACAGAGATAATCGCCGGTTGGTGTCACATTTCATCCTACATGTCTAACAAGGCCTCTGCGAGTTGGTTTCGGCCCTGGTACGCCTTTCAAAGGTCCAGGACTCCAGGGTCCCAAGTTAATTTAATAGCACTTTATGTTGTGCCATATTTAAGTGGGTTGAACTTTGACCACTCCGTACCGAAGGACCAAAAAAAATTAAAGGAACTTTGATGCAGTCATTTTTAAAAATGCTTGATGACATTCTATTTTTTTTTAAATACTCTACACTCTCTCACTACATGACAATAATACATAATGTTTATAAAAGTGGTTTTACGGCTACTTGATATCCGTAGAAAAACTTTTATAATAAGGGTTGTCGCATTGTCTCAGGCGCCTCAAAATCAGCGGTGATTTGATTTTATCGATTACATTTCGGGGTGTGTGCAATTTGATTCCGCCTAGCCCTTTCCATCATCGGACAAAAAATCGTACGGCAATGCGCCACCGGTACATGGTGGACATCCCACCCATACGTACAAAGCGTTTTGCGAATACTTTCATTGTGTGCACAGCTAAAGAGTGGAATTCCCTGCCGGAATCTTTGTTTCCTGATACCTAAAACCATGGGGTAATAAGTCAAGAGTGAATTGAATATGTTACTTCTAGGAAAGCGTGCTTCACCGTCGACCACATCATCGCTTATCATCAGGTGAGATAGTGGTCAAACGCGAGCCTATCGATAAATAAAAAAAAGTCAAAAAATCGGTTGTCTGTAAAGTCGGTTTACTGACGATAGTTGAACGTGACAACGTCATAAGAAAATACTGATGGAATGGTTGCATTTTATCGCCGCAATTATCGTTGCTATAAACAATTGACACCACATTCACTTTTCAATGCACTTCATACTTGACGAAAACATGTAAATGTATTATTGTATAGCAGCTGTCCACGCGGACGCATCGCTCACTCAAGTAGGAGAGAGACAGATGTCGAACGCTGCCGAACGCGGAGGCCGATTGTGCCTCTTTGTCGCTCGTTCCGCGCTCTCGCTTGCACTTCAAGCCTTAAATGGAACGCCTCAGAGCGAGGTAACGCCGCATGAGTCATGTTTTTTCGTGCGTGCAGCCGGCTCCATCGAATTATAAGACGTTGTCTCGTCAAAAAGTGATTCTGTCACTACAGACACACCAGCTGCTTCTTATGCTGTCTTCTATATCAAGGTCACCAAAAAACAAACAAACAAGGTAGTCTTAATAAGCTTTTAATACGTTTATTGTGAACCTCAACCGTGGGATGTCGACCACACCGTTACCATATACAATGGTGTGTACTGTATAGTTATTTGTAGATTTGTAGTGCTGCCGCGGTTATTCAGTGTTAAGGTCAGATCCGGGAGATAGTGAAGATAAAATTTGAAAGAAATGAGGTTGGATTACGAATGGGTTATTCTATTGATTTAAAAAGATAGTTTTTGCGCTCCATACAGATAAAGTTAGGTGCTAAATTAAGATAGTTTTCTTTGGAATAATGCTTTTGGAAATCGTATATTGTCAAGCAGTTTATATCGATATACATTGGAGACGAATCGTGAAACAACACAGACATAAATCTAAATAGATCCTCCATCTGTATGAAATCCAAGCGTGCCACTTTTTCACAAACAATTTAAAAACAAATTTGCTTACCAACTTTTTCTATACATTCTATACAGCTCAATATGGCATAAAAAGGCAATTTTCTAGATTTCGGTGGATTTCCGGTGCCGATTAAGCTAAATGAAAAGCTCAGATTACGATCATTGATCGTAACTTTTGCCCGTTATTCGGCACGAGAAGTACATACGATCGCGTCATCTACTTAGATTTATGCCTGTGTGTCACAAGCACAACAGTGACATGGCAGTTATCTCGAAATAATAATTTTAAATTCTTAATTACTATTATTCTTGTCAACTAGCAGTGTCGAATATTTTTACTATGAGACAAGTTGATGACCAACGGTAAAATTTTTAAAATAAATTAGCATAGGTCTTTTTTTCCTGCCTTTGTCCACTGCTACATGTGTTCGGTGAAAATATATTCTCTGTCTCATGATATCACTTACACGATCCAACCATCTCCTTCTGGTCCTTCTTTCTCTTCAACTATCAATATTGGTAACAACTACTGACCAATTGTCAGGAGGGAAGTTTTGAGTATGAATGTGGATATCCAAACATAGACAGAATAGGGGAAGAACAAAGAAACAATTGATGGATTGTGTGCAAGAAATTGCTCTTTCTAGCAATTTCTTGTTGTTTGAAATGACGACTAACAGTGAAGCATAGAAGAAAATATGCTAAGCTCACCCCAAATACATTGCCATAAAGGCAAGAGAATGATAACTCTAAAAGTAAATTTTTCTCCATAGAAAAACTTGCATCAAAACCAACAAGCCTACAAAGACCACATACACGATCGGTCATACGCAGCGATGCCGTTATGTCTCGTAGCCGTAGACTACTGAGATGATGATAATAGTAAAGTAGGCTGAAGAGAAGAAGGAGACATGCAAAGGCAAGAAATTGACAATAAATGTTATTTACCTCCATAGAAAAATTCAAGTATGGAAGAAGAAGATTGGCATACTGCGTTGATCTCAAGTAAATTCAGATAGGATAATAATAAATGTTATTTTTCTCCATAAAATCAACAAGCCTACAGAGACCACAGATTCGATCGGTCATACGCAGCGGTGCCGTTATGTTTCATAGCGGTAATTAGCCACGCCTGTGTGGCGATGCTCGCACATATGCACTTGACATTCATGTGTTTGTGGACGTTATTTATAAATAGTATATGTAGATGATAATGTGCGATTATAAAAATAAAACATATGATAAGACCACAGACATAAATCTAACCAGATGACGCGATTGTATGCCAAAAAACGGAGTTGTATCGTATATTGAGTATGATCGTAATCTGATCTTTTCATTTAGCATTATCGGCGCCGAAAATCTACCGAAATCTAGATAAATGCCGTTTTATGCCATATTAAGCTGTAAAGAATGTTTAGAAAAAGTTGGTTGGGTTGGTTGGTAAGTAAATTTGTTCTTAAATTGTTTGTGAAAACGTGGCACGCTTGGTTTTCATACAGATGGAGGGACTTGCGTTTTCTAGTTAGATTTATGCCTGTGGATTGGACAGACAGACAGGACCTGTATGTTGAAGATATAGTTGAAATGATTGATCTAAATTCAGATCTAAATTCAAAATATGAAGCTTTGCGATTGCGATGAGTCTCTAAATATTAATGCAAAGAAAATAACCATTCCTCATCGTGGTCCTTCGGTTCGGATCACTAAAGTTTTTGGGAGGTTCGTCTCACTAATGTTTACGGGATGGTCAAAATCATGGCAGATTGCAGTTCTGCCACAGAATAATTAATAATACAAGTTCTGCGTTCCGGACATTGTGTAAGTTACAAAACCACATTGATTTGGTAGATTTTATACTTAGCTGTCAAAAAATTGTTTAGAAGTTTGAATATCTTTTTTCATTTCTCATTCTGATAGTTAGGTACGTCTATTTTAAGACTATCATCAATCGTTTCCAGGATGTCCTTGCTTATATTTGGAAATGTTTCAACGTATGGGTCTCTTTAGATCTTTCCGATGTGTTTAGTGATTACTTCCGTGTTATCTTTTGGGATTGAAAGACAGTGTTAGGATTTTGTTCTTCCTGGGATATTTTTTATGGACCGTTATAAGAATTGCGAATCTTTGTGCATGTTTATGTCATTATGTCTGTGATCTATCATCTTTTCATTTTTAAACATTGGATCTTGCTTTTGTGCAATATGTCAGGGTTTTTTAATTAAGCGGGTGCTTGCGCTTAATTGTATTAAAGTAAAATTGTAATAATTCTTGATGATAAATTCCCGATTTATCTTAAAAAAATCATTTCAAATACAACTAATCCCATTCAAATTCAATATTTTATAATATATCCGTGTATTATTGACGATACAAAGTACTCTATCTCTATCTCTTGCGTTTAATTATAAACTCTCGGTGTTTGCAAACAACCACCATCCACCACCATCTACTTACTCCAAATTTTGTATTTATTATGCAATAATTTGAAAATACTACACGTGGTCTCTGCTCCCTTTGGGCAATACAGGTGTGATGTAAAATTATGTTATGCATTACATAATTAACATATAGATAACAATTATTATTACATCGCACGTAAAAACCTTAACGCTACGCGGTACAGCAGATTTCATTAATATTTTAATTAATGTTCATTAAAATTGAATATTGTTGAGCTCACGGTCCCTGAACAGATTGAAAATTAAAATCATTATTGCATTATGAATTTTACATATAAAATATTTCAATATTGCATATGGATAAAATTATCAATATTGCACCGTCATTTTACCTTGTTGGTTTTTGACACGGAACAGATTTTTTCTGTTCTGCCTGTTTTTTTGTGTACCGTGGTCTTTCATCATCACCAGCGTCATTTTTGCCGATGGTAAATGATGATATGTATACTGCTGGAAATACAGCTTCCCTACGTCTGATAAAAAAAAACTTTTTACAAAAAAATACTACTGACTTCCAAATAAAAAAAAAAATACAAAGTGAAAAATAACTTTATTTTTGGAAGTCGGTGTCTTTCATAGCTACCAATTTATTGCATTATGGACACCGACTTCCAAAAATAAAGTTATTTTTCACTTTGTAGTTTTTTTATTTGGAAGTCGGTAGTATTTTTTTATGTAAAAAGTTTTTTTATTTTTCACTTTTTAGTTGTACCTGCCTAATAGGCAGGTGAACATAAATGTCGAACATATAACCTCCTCCTTTTTGGGAAGTCGGTTAAAAAAACCGGACCTGCACTCTAATTTCGTAATACACTGAATTTCACTTTACCATCGAAGGAATTTTGACCTTGTATCATGTTTAAACAATAGCTCGGCCACCTAAAGGACGCAACGAATACTGTTGAATTATCACAATTAAAGGCATTGGCATTTAATAAGTGAATTTGTGCTTCCCTTATTCCGTTCCCTGTTTTCAGTGAGATCTTGTGAATTTCATCAGGTCACCGGCCTCTACATGGTCACATAATTCTAGCATACAGATGCCTCATCCCATACAAAGAAACCGTGCTGAAGTAACTAGCGTCTGATTAAGATGATTATTTTTATAAGTACTTCAATCGCGTTCGGTTCCGTTCCACGGCTATAGATGGTGTTAGCAGCGACTTGCATGTAAAAGCGTTTATTAGGTTTGTGATTACTTTTTTTTAATACGGACGATTTTTTTATAATTTGTTTCTACAGTTTCATTGTATGAAAATGTGTTACAAAACAAATAAAAAAAAATGAGTGGATGCCTCAGAAATTTAAAACCGCGCCATCTATTGCAAATTTAAATGATTATTTCAAACAATTTTTAAAATGTGAATTAAGAGCTCAATACTCCTTTATTTTGTTAGGAGAGTTTATTAAACAAAAACCTATTTGTTTTACGTCTCTAGAAAATCATATATATATCACAAAAGTCAATAACAAATCAAAGCTTGTCACGCCACCTAGTGCAATTTATTTGATCTAAATTTTCTTTCTTCTCGTTGGGTGCCCGTGGCATGGTGGTCTCCTTTAAACTGGGTTAGGTATGTAATTGATGAGGTCATGGGTGGGTGCAACCTAACATAAAATATATAGCAAGAAAGTCTAGAAACACATGAAATGGGCGTGTTACGTGGAAAAAGGTCTGGAAATGGAACTAATAGGTTTTTTTCGCCGCAATTTCCTGTTAGGTGCCAATGTTTGTACTGCGGCTACTCGGTGACATTTCTCGTTTCAGGGTTATGACAGGGAGTGGCTTTATGCTTATGGACAGCCCATTCTCGCGCGAGAACCAGAGGGTACACTGAGTTTTTAAACAAAATACTTCATGACTGTACTCAGTACATCATCTTCGCGGGCTCTCGCGCGAGTGTTTACAGCGGGCATTACAGTTTGCTATGTAATCAGTTCGGGATATTTGTCGATTTTTTTTAGCTTATTTGTTGATCTAAGGAATCTTGTTTAGGTGTCACAGTTCTACGCTAACTATTGAAGTAAAACTCTGATATCTGAGTGAACCAATGTCGTGTGCCATAAAGTAAACCATAGGACCATCTATTAAAACCGACATTGTAATTTCAATGTTAGCTAGCTTCATAATTGACAAACCGATAAAAGAGGTTCCACATTATATAGATTCTATATAAATAAATAAACATTGTTACAATAGGTACTTAAGATAGACCTTGGAAATTCATTACTAAGTAAAGACTGCTTTCAGATTTATAGCTTTCAAGTATCCACTTAGTATTGAACAAACATTGAAAAGATTTTGTATTACAACATTGGTTCTTAGTTCAAATCGTTTCAGCCAGTTTATTGATTTCATTTTACATTATTCTTTTTGGTCTTTGTTTCGGAATTGTTGGAAGATATTTTTATGGCCCTTATGAATAGTAACAGTTTGATATTTATATTTTTAACGTTCTCAAGTCGTCGGTATCTTTTTTTTTATTTTTTTTACCCGATTACTCAAAATAATACGAGATATTCGAAAATTCTTCTTTTGTTTGAAAGGGTATACTTCCCTGGTCCCATGGTCATCAGGTCAGGATCTGATGATAGGATCCTAGAGAAATCGAGGGATCTCCTCAAATATTGTAGGCATACGTATAGCGATTTTGGTATTTGCATCAACAATGTATGCATTTGCATTCAGAAAGTATCATTTGGTGAAGTGGAACTGATGAAGAAAAAAATACAGAGGATCACTGGAATTCCTCAGTGATAAGTAGATTTATCACGAGTATAAGATATTTCAAATAGTTAACCGACGATGATGAAGCAAGTACTTATAAATAATTGGTACTCATGAAAATGGTACCATCGAAATGATCTGATGATGAAGCCGGAAGGTAGGCACTGGAACTCCGAAATAAAACAATGTATCCTGATCGTGTTTGGGCTAATTTTAATCGTTGTGAGATGTACTTTGTTAATAAATGATTTGCATGGTAATTTGAGGCAGGTACTATCAAAACTAAAAATAGACAAATTTTAAGAAAGAGGTAGAAGGTACGCCGTTAATTTCTAAATATACTAAAACATCGAGAATAAATATTGACGGAGAGGAAGAGGGAGGTCACAGAATGGAGGTTAATGGATTGTGTGAGGATTGATATGAAAGAAAAGGGAGTCAAAGATAGCGTGACTTTTGTCAGAAATAACAAAACGTGTTGCGCCGACCCTAAGTAACATGGGATGATTTCCAGATTAAAAACTTACTAGACCAAATCTTTACCAAAGACATTATACATTTTTTTGAAGTATCATGTCATCCTGATCAATTTCTCGACACAAATACGCTCGTATATGTAGAGTAACCAATCTGATCTCCGCAAACCGATCTTAAAAAGAATATTGCCCACATATTACGTCCTCCTTTTACGACATCGATGGAAGTGATAACCGTACCGCCCGGACTAGGAATATTATGATTATAATCATAAAATCTTTATGTAAGACCGTCTTCCTAAGTTTTATGTGGCGGTGCAGTTTGCTTCACGATATCAATCTTGATCGATCTGGTTTTAGTCTAGTTGGCAGGCATTATACGATTACGATTAAACCGTTAGGAAAACAGTATCCTGCTAATGTGCAGTTTGAGGTTTAGATAGCTGGTATTTGAATTAATCTTGTTGATTTGGAAAGTGTGTGGATGCGAGAAGCAGAGAACCGTTCGATGTGGTGATGCTTAGGAAAGTACTATGCCCAGTAGGGCGGTTTTTATTTCATAAATTATAATGATGTCTCAGAAATGCACTTAGTGATGAGTTATTTCTGTTGCTGTAAACTGCCTGGTCCTCTGCCATCTTTCTCGTGAGTTACAAGGTTTCCTAATCAATAATTTATGCTCTACCTTTTCAAGTAAAGGACGTTTCAGCATCAAACTATTAATCCACTTGTCGAAATTCTCTGCTTATTATGAAATTATGACACAATTCTCAAGTTATTTCCTGTTCCCCTGGCCTCATGTTAAACGTTACCATGACTAAAGTATTGGCCACAAGCCCATTGATGGCATTAACATGACACATATGTGTTGCCAACGTTATTCAGGTTACCATCAGTCCATAAAGGTGTTGCAGCCATCGTGCCAACAAAATTGGCATAACCATAAAACAGCACCCAATCAAACGCAGTCCGTTCTACAATGTTTCTAACCTACTTTGTATGTTATTCGTAACATCGTAGCCGTTCGTGCCGATCAGAACTATGCTCGGTTTAATTTTGTATCTAAAACATTTGGACGCATTGCTTTCGTTTTGGGTTAAGGGGAATTACAATTCCATTGAGCAGTTTTGTAATTTTTCTCGTCATTATTAGCTTGCCCTTATTCGAGGTCGGCGGTACATGTCAAACACATCTTCACATCTTCGAAACTTAGTAATCACAATAGTCAGCCCCTTACTAGACATATTTTAGAAACAATCCATCCATCGTTTCTATAGTGGTCTCTCTTGTCGGTTTAGTAAAATAACATTGGTTATAAATCCGCTTCAGATATTCTTACAGTTTCGTTGAACGCATTCAAATAACGACCATGAGTTGTCAGTAGTACAGTATTCCTTGATCCGTATTATAAACTTCCTTGTGCTTATTAGTTAGTATGACC
The DNA here is from genome assembly GCA_947562075.1 of Orthosia gracilis. Classification (NCBI taxonomy): domain Eukaryota; kingdom Metazoa; phylum Arthropoda; class Insecta; order Lepidoptera; family Noctuidae; genus Orthosia; species Orthosia gracilis. The sequence continues at coordinate 4,745,948 of OX387275.1, forward strand.
TGCAACTAATAATTTAACCACGATATGAGCTTCTTTGATTAGAGTTTGTGCCGTTATGAGGTGTCTCCAGACTGTTGCCAATAACATGACATACTTTAATGTCAAGTGTAATCCTCAAATTCACCTTCTCTATTTGAGAATAGGCCTTTGTTCTGCAGGCTACATTTATAGGCTGGTATTATTCATGTCAAGTGCGGTGGTTTTGGCCACAGACATAAATCTTACTAGATAACGCAGGTCCCTCCATCTTTATGGAAACAAAGCGTGCCACTTTTTCACAAACAATTTAATAACAAATTTACTTACCAATGAACGAAAACAATTCCAATGCATCGGCCATTTTTTCTATACATTATTTACAGCTCAATATGGCATAAACAGGCATTTTTCTAGATTTCGGTAGATTTACGGTGTCGATAATGCTACATGAAAACCTCAAATTACGATCATTGATCGTAACATTACTCCGTTTTTTGGCACGCGAAGTACATACAATCGCGTCATCTAGTTAGATTTATGTCTTTGGTTTTGGCCATTAAGCTTCTATAAATGCAGAATTTACACAATTGTGCGAATGACAAGGCAAATGGCGATGCAAATGTGTGTTCAGCTTGTTCGCATGATTGTCATAGCGGCAGATCACGGAACGTTGCGCCGGCAAAAACTGGATATCCAATTGCTAATATTATATTTGTGGCGCTGAGCACAAGTTTCGGCTTTCAAAGCAATAGTCAGACCTGTCTGGTGCCGTCAATTTCTGTGAGTAAACGGTGACACTCACTGTCACGCTTGGTTTGTGTTCAAAGTTTGTACAAACACTTCTTTCAGCGCTACAAAAATCCTCCTCATGCTCTCTCATCGTATTTGTAGTAGATAAGTGACCAGCGTCAACAAGAATGTAGGTGTGTCCGTCTGAGCCAATACTTATCCTACCAATTGCGCCAGTACAGTTGCGATATTTAAATCCCTAGACACCTTGCGTAGACACGTTGTCGTCTCGTTCTCTTAGTGGATTAACTGGTTTACTGGTTTATCCAGTCTGTGGCTCTGCGATATTCATTCACCGTAATCTTTGTGGTGTTTACTGTATCTAGGTGTGCTTGTTTAGTAGTGCGATGTTTAGCGTCTTGGCGCTTTTGGTGCAGATGGGAATTTGGACAACGTATTGTCATGCTACTTATCGAAACGCTACGCACTTACAACTCTACACACAAATGATCATATCGGGGGGCTTCATATCTCTGAAAGAGTTTTGTAATCAGATTAGTTTTTCCATAATTTGCAATTTTAGTATAGACCAGCCGTGCCCGCTTCGCTCCCGTCAACAGCCTGCCCTACCCTACCTACCTACTAATTTTTATTCTTGGGCCATACTTCCGCGAAAAAACTTAACACTGCCTTTCTGAAAATGACGTCAGGGACGATGTGGACAATGAGAGGGAGCGTAGGGCTCTAGCGGTCCGGAGCAATATGTTGTCCCGTAGATTTGCGCGGTGTACGGACCTAGTAAAAGTAACACTTTTCAAGGCTTATTGCCAAAGTCTGTACACGGGCAGTCTGTAGGTCAATTATACTAAAAGATCGCTGGATGGCCCGCGCGTCCAATATGACAATGCTTTCAGGATGTTGTTGAGACTGCCCCGTTACTGTAGCGCGTCGGAAATGTTTGCGCAAGCTCGTATAGACGGTGTCTACGCGATTATACGTAAAAAACAGCGTCGCTACTGAGGAGAATGACGGACAGACAAAACGTCATCCTGAAAACTGTAGCTGAGAGCTTCGGCTCTCCGATTGTGCAGCAGTTTGTGCGGAGGTTGATTGTTACTAACACTAGGTAATAAGTTTTACTATGCTACTAACATTCGGTAATAAGTTTTTATATGTCTTTAACACGAGGTAATAAGTTTTTATATGTTACTAACACCCTATGGATATTTGCGTCCGAAATAAAGATATTCTATTCTATTCTATCTATCAAATATGGAGTTCAAATGTCCGAGTATCTGAATTGCGTGTGTTGTGATATTCTACTACGCTTGAAATTCATCTAACTTTTCATAGAGGTTCACGTTTCGAATGAAATAAAAATCGGGTCAAATGCGTGTCGGGCCACGCGCCGTAGTAGGGTACCGTAGTTGCATAATATTGCGGACTAAGAAGAGGTTTGCGATGAAATAAAACCGGCCAAACGCGTGTCGGGCCTCGCGCAGCAATAGGGTTCTGTAGTTGCATAATAATGCGAACTAAGAAGAGGGTTTTTTGTTGTTACATGAACATTAAAACGGTTTCAGCGGCTCACAACGTCTAAAAACGGGCCCACATAGGACGATGGTAACTAAAGAAGGAGTTATAAAATCCAACTTCACAAGTGTATTTAGAAAAAATATTATCTGTTTGAGGGCGGGTAGAGGCAAGCGTTTGTAATAAACATTTATAACCAGCGTCACTTTATAATTTGAATACTGCAGTATTACCGTTACGGAGATAGTCATCGTTAAAATCTCCAAATATTTACAAACAGAAAACAAATATTTTAGTTCGAGTATTTTCAAACAAGCTACTCGACTGCCAAAAAGTAAAACTAATAATAAATGGCGGTGGCCATACAGAGACTGACGGGAAGCGTTGCTTACTCTCAAAGATCGACCCATGTTGCTGTTGTTATTTAGTCACGAGCTCCTCTGTTTTTAACAGTTTTTAAATAAATAAATAATAAATAAATAAACACCCGATGGAAAAAGTGGGGTATTATAAGTTTACGTGTTTACCTGTGTGTTTGTGTATCTGTCATCATAGCTCCTAAACGGATGAAACGATTTTGATTTCGTTATTTTTGTTTGAAAGGTGACTTTATCGAGAGTGTTCTTAGCTATGCAATGCGAAGCGATGAAAATCGGTTCAGCCATTCAAAAGTTATGGGCGTTTTAATTTTTGCATCGGATAGCTTTTTCAAGATACCGCGTCATAATTACGTGTTCAATAGATTGTCGATTGAAGCGTGTCTACTACTAGATAAATTATGTAGCAAGGAATAAAAATTGTCGTTGTTTTTAAATTTTACTTCATTTATTAATCCACGAAAATGGAAAATCTACTGAACTAGTTTCATGTCGAAACGGTATAAGAGATTAAAATTTCATATCCTGCAAATTACAATACTACCGTGCTACCGCAGAACGAGGTGAAACTCCGCATCATTAATTAGAGAACGCTCGCATTTCATAATTTAATTAATTAATATTACAATATTTGCATCGAGTGGGCGAGAATGTAACATAACTGTATTATGAACGGGGAACGGACATAAAACGGTATCAGTAAACAATGAAACAGTCAGTTTTGCATTTGAGAACTGTTGATAGAGTTATATGCGAGTCACAAAATTCTTTAAAATAGCATAGGTACTAGGCTTAATGGCTTCAATTCTTGCAGTAAAACTAGAATAGGTCATCAAGTCACCATCAGGTGCATTTTTATCAGACCAAAGGTACTTTGAATGAGTGCTTTTATCAACTTTTTCGAATCCCGAGTAAATCTTATTAATTGCAACGGAAAAAATATGTCTCTTGCTCGGTATGCTTACACTGATCCATTAAAACATCTCCACTTCGGCTTTGAAATATTAGTAACTATACTCCATTTGCGATAACATTAGACGTTTAAAATAGCCCATTTTACAGCTCGTTCAACCGATTTTGACTTCTATTGCGTTGCGAATACGACAAATGGTAGCTGTAGTAAACAATTGGTTTTGGTAACAGGTTTATGCTTTTTATGTCATCCTTATGTTAACGGGATAGAACTCAAAATCGGTTGAACGGGCTGTAAAAAGATTTGGAAACATGTCTAATGTTATTTCAAATGGAGTTTAGCTTTAAACTGCAGCTTGTCTCCTATAGCCATTACTACAGGAACCGTATTTTTTTAAAAAAGCTACTTACCGCTAAGTAGCTTTGGTACTATTAGCGAAACAGTTTTTAGGATTCCGTACCCAAAGGGTAAAAACGGGATCCTATTAATAAGACTCCGCGGTCCGTCTGTCTGTGTGTCTGTCTGTCATCAGGCTGTATCTCATGAACCGTGATAGCTAGACAGTTGAATTTTTCACAGATGATGTATTTCTGTTGTCGCTATAACAACAAATACTAAACACAGATTAAAATAAATAATTAAGTGGGGCTCCCATACAACAAACGTGTTTTTTTTTTAAGTTTTTTGCGATAATGGTACGGAAACCTTCGTGCGCGAGTCCGACTCGGCCGGTTTTTTAAATTGGATCAGTCTCTGGAAGTCTAGAGATTAACATCTACAACCAAAAATTGTATCTCTTTTAAATAATCCTTTAGAAAAAGTTCAAGCTAATTTTGACTCACCCTACAAGAATGAACAGCTGTAAAGTTGAGTTACGAACCAGTTCGGACCCTACAAAACGGAAAAAAAAACCCTAAAGATGATTCGGCCTTAACACGTGACGTATCACGGCTTACTAAATCGGTACTGTTGACGATTCAACAGCTCAATCTAATTTGGGGACGTGTTTCAACAACAGTACAGTTAAGAGGGTCAGTGTATCAATGGTAATTATGAGCTGTCCTCTTTTTCCATACTTCTTTGTAAGTCTCACTCTAAAAGAATAAAAAACTCAAAAGTTCAGTTACAAACCAGTTTCGTCCTTCAATACGGAACAAGGCAACAAGCCCTACAGAAGACTCGGCCTTAAATGACCAACTAATCTGGGATTATTAAATCTAATTTGGGGTCGTGTTTCAACAACAGTGTAGTTAAGCGGGTCAGTGTATCAGTGGTTATTATGAGCTGTTTAGTCTTTCTACAGGCAAACATCACCCTAAAATAATGAATAAGTCTAAGTTCAGTTGCATACCGGTTTCGTCCAACAATACGGTACAAGCCCTCGACAACTCGGCCTTAACAAGTATGTTACAAATCAGGGATTATTAAATCAGTATAGTTGACGAATTGACAGCTTAATCTAATTTGGGGACTTGTTTCAACAACACTCCAATTAAGAGGATCAGTGTATCAACGGTTATTAAGAGCTTGTTTGGTCTTTCTTGAGGCAAACATTCGGTTCATCGAAAATTTATTTGTCATTTGCATTAAGTACGTTACTGTTGACGATTCAACAGCTTAATCTAATTTAGGGACGTGTTTCAACAACAGTGCATTTAAGAGGGTCAGTGTATCAATGGTTAACAACGGTAATTGACCGAAGATTTATTGGTCAATTAGCATTAGGTTAGGTAGATAGTTATTTAAAAAATCTGCGATTTTTATTTCTTTGTTAGTGGTAATAGTTAAGTAGATTTAAGAATTTATTGATGGTAGTGGTCATGGGTCTTTACGTAAGATTGAACTTTTATTTCTGAGCGTCATGGGTCATTATGTAAGATTGAAATGTTATTTGAGTGTGCTTGCATCTTTTTACCCGACTGCCAAAGAAGGGTAATGTGTTTATTAGTCTATGTATGTATGTTTGTTCCTATGTGGCGTTCTAGAGACCAAACACGCTGGCCGATTTTGATGATTCTTACTTCAATTCATTCGTCTTAATGTATATGTTAAACTTAAAAATAAATTGTTTTAAGAGGTGATTTCAAAAATATGTAACGCTTATAGGTATGTTTATATGTACCTAATTCAAAAAAAATATGATAGCTAAAAGTTAGAAATAAAAAAGTTGATTAGTAATAAAAAAACTTTTTACAAAAAAATACTACCGACTTCTTAACTTTATTTTTGGAAGTCGGTGTCTTTCATAGGTACTTTATTGCGTTATGGACACCGACTTGCAAAAATAAAGTTATTTTTCACTTTGTAGTTTTTTTATTTGGAAGTCGGTAATATTTTTTTGTAAAAAGTATTTTTTTTATTTTTCCCTTTTTAGTTGTGCCAGCCTAATAGACAAGTTGTTTAATAAGGTACCTATAACGCCAGATAAGATTACCCGAATATCATGAAACATGAACCGGTGAAATGAGAGATCTGCGGACCCCTTAAGAGCGTACTGGCGTAATGTTATGAAATGGTATAATCAATAAACAGATATGCGATTGCAGCAATCCCGAGAGATTTGCCGATGTTTATTGAAGAGTTCTGTTGTATATCTTCGAAGTTCTTCCGATCAGATCTTCACTAAATTAAAATGGGACCAATTTCGGAACATACTCTTTCAAACAAAAAAAGGAATTTTCAAAATATGTCCACAGTTAACGGAGATATCGGTGAACAAACATAGAAAAAACACATAATGTCGAACATAGAACCTCCTCCTTTTTGGGAAGTCTGTTAAAAAACCAAAATCGGATTATGGTAAGCCAGCTCGCGAATATGTATCCTCCGACTGCACAGCATGATTTTCTTCTTGTTTACGTCTTTTTAGTTCGCTTTATTTATATATACTTTATTGTACACCAAGATAAAAAAACAATACATACAGAAACCTTAAAATAAACACAAACATACAACAGGCGGCCTTATCGCGTTCTGCGATCTCTTCCAGGCAACCCAGAATGGAAAGAGATAGCCTGGTCATGACATGGGGTTGCACTTGGTGCAATTTTTCAAAATTAAATAATAATTTACAAACATAGGAAGCACAAAATATAAAATACTAAAATATATACATAAATACATATAAATATAAGGGCAAGAAAACAATACAGCCCCAACAAGAATAAGATCACAGTGACAGGTAGTGCTCCTTTACCAGTCTTTTGAAGGTCTTTTTGATTTTTTTGTATTAACTTTTTATTCTTCATAGAAATTACTCTTTGGAAGAGGAAACAGACTTCTTCCTTCGGATTCCTTGACAGGTCAAAGGTCATGGTTTATTTGAAATACAAGCCTTGAGTTTTGTATTTGCATCAACCAGAAATAAGAAAGGAGAACGCGTACAAAATTCATGTCTGAAAAGTGTTCGTGACGATTAATGTAAATACGCCTTTGAAGCCAACTTCATTTCCTTGCAAAACTGATGGTAATATTATGTAAGTCCCATATTATGTAGATCTTGTGAAATAATATCAAGCAGAATATTGTTATTCTAAGGAGGATGCATTTGTCGTCTCTTGATGAAGAATTTAATCTAATATTGTAATCGTGCCAAGCCGGTAAACATGCTAACCCAGTTCTCTTAGTATATATTATAACTTCCGTAGCAAGATTATCAATGCATACCCCGTTTTTTCTCATATCATTTTGTAATAAGGAAGAAACTTACGTACATAAATAAAATCACACCTTTTTTCCATAGCAGGCTAAAAAATACAGAACGCTGCCTTTGAAGATCCTTACATACCGTCAAACGGAGCGAATAGGCATGCAGGGGTGAACAGAAACAAAACTTTTGAGAGAATTTTCACGTTATTATTTCTTTTTGTAGCAATTTTAGTAGGTACTCCAATATATTAAGTAATTACAAAAAAAAAAAAAAACGACTGCTTTAGAAGCGAACTAAAAAGACGTAAGCAAGAAGAAAATCATGCTGTGCAGTTGGAGGATACATATTCGCGAGCTGGCTGACCAAAACCAGAATATGGTGTCCAAAAGCCACCATTATTCCATTTTCTAATTTTAATGTAATTAGTGACACTCGCAAGGTTAAGACGGGGATCCTGCCGTTTTGCCGAAAAGATTTTGCCAAATTTTCATTACCCAAACAAATTTTAGCAACCTTTTTTTATACCAATGTAATATTTGGAATAATTTTAGTACGCACATTTTCATTTGGTCAAATGTTTACTTGGCAGATTGTTACCAAGGATAATGTCATTAAGGTTTTTGGTCTTTAATCAAATGATTTATTACAGCAAACAATATTTAGACAATAAACGTTTAGTCAAATGAATTGTTATGACAAAAAATATAAAGGCAAAAATAAGATTTTTTTGGGAATTGTATAATTAAAAATGCAATTTTATTTTAATATAGGTAATCATTTATTAACGCGAGTACAAAATAGCAAAAGCTAGTACAAAATATTTGTAACTTACAATTTTAAATTTTTTGCAATGGACATTAGCCATAGATATAATAAACAAGGAGATATGCCCGGTAGACGAAAATATATCGGAAACCTGTGTCTCCAGTTTGCCCCTACCACACGGCAACTACTACACATGCAGTTCAGTAAAGGCAATAGATACGCAGTCGCGCACACACCCGCATTTCTAAAATCAGAACGTACTACACAATAAATTATAAACCTTATCCCTTCAAGCACAGCGTGTATATACCAATCACCGTACAAATTACGCACACAAAAACATCGGTCGCTATCGTTGTGCTATGCAAAAGCAATTTATTTTACATACACGCTAGTGATTGACTAAATCGGAAACTTATCGATTCGCCCATTTATTATTGTACAATTTTTTTTGTTTACTTGAAAATAAATAAAAAAACGGTTTGTCCAGAAAATTTTATAGTTAAAACAAATATGCAGCTAAAAATATAAATTATTAAGTAAATCAAAAAATTCAAACAATCAAAAATCCGGTTACTTTGGTTTAGGCTTTCATAGCGTAATGTTTAATTTATTTTTAATGTAGCAAATTTTAATTGTTTTGTGCTGCTATTATTGTTATTATGTTATGAGTCTGTTTTACTTGAAATAAATAAATTGAATTGAATTGAAACATGAGATGAACCCTGCTAGTGCTATGGTGTTTAATCACTGACCTGTAAAGTGGAGGTATTTGTGCAGCACTTGACACTTTGATATTATTGGGGTTGCATTTTTTGTCAAAATGTTGGTTACGCATTTCTCTACTACACTGTAAAATAATCAAAATAAGTAATACACATTATTTCGCATCGATTTTCCAACCGTTTGAAAACGGTTGACAAATTGAAAATAAAATATAATAACAATATTTCATTCGTCATCGACATGGTTATCGATAGCCTACGTTAGTGGATCTGCACAAGCACATCACTAACTCGTCGCAAGGAGCAGCGGCCGTACTACGCGATGCATCCGCTCAATGATGTATCGTTTTGTGATTTTTACATTGCTTGTCCAGTCACTTAGCGACAAACTTAGGTAATGGTTAGGAAGCAATGTATTTAATGCAAAAATAGTACAGTCGCTGTGATATTTCAATACAAAAATAACATAGTAGAAGCAAGAAATATTTTACGTTTTGTTGTTTTTCATGATTTTAAAGACAAATATAGTGAAATACTTGTACTCACTTATTGTAAGTGATTCTATGATTTACAAAGTTTTGGTTTAGGCTTCGCTTTTTACAAGAAACCACTGAACAACACGGCATTCTTGTAATTTTTCACGATGACGGTCGAAAGCGCACTGTTTAGCGGAGACCGGCCATTTGCCTGTGACATGCTCAGTCAGCCCACGTCGCGCGGACACCGACACGCCCCCTTGCCACTTCTCCTGTATTTTATATTTCTATGACATTAGCAGATTTATTTCGGAGTATTCCGACTTGTGTTGCAGAACTCGATTAATTCTGCCGTCTTTATCCATATATTTTTTTTTCTTTTTTTGTGGCGGTTCACCTGATAGTATGATCTCAATGTCAGCTAAATTTGAAGAAACTTCATTTATTAATTCTTTAATTAAGCGATACACTCCAGGGTGGTGTTTATCAATGAGAATGTTTATTCTACGATGCCACGCCTCAGCTGAGTTTGAAGTTCTAGGTATTTGTCTTTCGTTTACAACATGGCAACTCCAAAAGCTTGGTGGATACTTCGGTTGCGTGTTCCATGATCCGCTAACATAATTTTCGTCAAACCAATTCGCGATTTGCTTCCAATCAGAATCTTCTATACCTTCTATTAGCTTGTTAAAATATAGAATGATTTCATTTTCTGGCAAATAACTTAAAGCCAGTAAACATTTTACTTGTTTGTTAAATTTGATGTCATTTGCGTATTTCTTTGTAAGCTTATGTGCTTGAATTTGTCTGAAACAAGTCAAATTTATGGACATTAGGTTATTTATGGAACTAGTTACAGTAGGTTATTAATTTAAAAAAAATGGTTAGGTTAGGTTAGGTTAAAACTGTGACCACCTACGCACGAGCCGAGCGAGCGTAGCGAGCGGTGCCGCGGCAGCGGCCGGCGAGTGCCAGAAACGACTAGATTATATAGAAAAAAATATGGAAAAAAGAGATTATTTTTAGGAGGCTATCGAGAGAAATAATATAATTATAATAACATTATTATTACCTGTTTAGAATTTGTCCCAAGTGGAAAAAGCACCCTTGTAATAAAACGTCTTCAAAGTTAGATCTTATGCTTGAAATGGCTGCCTTTTCGAAATCTAATATACAGACTTTTGGCGTCATGTCAATATTATTTTCATTTCCGTATTGCATTATTAATTCGAACATTAAGTCATACGTACGTTTATCCTTGTTGGTACACATACAAAAACAAAGTGGAAATGTTTTATTGTTATCAGATAATACATTGCCATGTATAGTGTATAATTGTTTAAAGATATATATTTATATATATTTGGTGCCACTTTAAAGGTTCCGTCTAAAATCCAGTATGAACTGTGACTTAAAGTGGTCATTAAACTTAGTGTTGACATTACCAATATTCTTCTATTTTCATCATAAGTTTTATCTTTTATTATGAAATTTACACCCTTGATAGATGTTTGTGATAAATTTAGCTGGAAATGTACATCAGTTGGTTCTATTGTTACTTCTTGTTTTTTTCGTAGTCGATACATCCTCTGCTTTAGAGCCGAAGTTGAAGGCAAGTTATCTACAACGTCCAAAGGAGCATTTGCTTTGTTATTTTGTATTATTTTGCATATTTTTGTTCCAGATGAAACCTCACTTTTGATCTTTTCTATAAGGTCACTGGTTATTTTTCTCCCAGGATTTGGTTCATGATTGTGAATTTCATTGCTCTTTAATACCTTATGAATCCCATCTTTTAGTGTAGTTTGTTGGGATGCAGTACATTTAAACAATTTATTTTTCCTGTACTCACAGTACCAATAATAGGTATCATTCACTTTGTTATTATTTTCATATATAAATCCGTTTCGAAACAACTTTACACAACCTCGTGTAGATTTAAAAATGTCACACTCATCACTACATTCACTCATCGTAAACTTTATTTACGTTATACTTTTAACAACAATTATCTACAAAATAATATATCGTAACAATCTCAATAAACTTCCGCTACAAAACACAGTGATAGTGTTTTGCATGACTTACCCACATCGCGCGACATTTATGATTTACCATCTACCCACTTATTTACACATTGTAATTTAATTTGTATAATCTGTGCAACTAACATATAGATGCAAAATTTTTGTCATTGGCTACGCAATCGACTAAACAGAAATGGTAAGTTTAAAACTGACGACACCAAATATTTGGCTTATTTAATTTTGCGTAAAATATGTTATACCAACTGAAATATTTGACTAGATAAAAAATGGTAAAAGTACTAGTTGGTGAACAAGTTATTGCTCAAACGTTCACTTGCCAAACATAGGTTTTCGTAACAATTATTTGTAAAGAGATTGTTTGGTAAGTAATAATTTGGCAAATGAAGTTAAACGAAAATTTGTTTGGGAAGTGATAATTTGGCAATTTCTTTTCGGTAAAACAAGGGAGACCCGTTAAGACGATTCGATTCACGTAAGAATAATCAAAATCAGCCAACGCGTTTGGTCTCTAGAACACCACATGCAAACATACATGCATACGTATACCAATAAACACATAACCCTCCTTCGGCAGCCGGGTAAAAAGACCGTAAGAAGCACAGCATGTATTCTTAATCGATATTGAAGCTGTTAGCGTGTAGAGGCTGGCAACAATGTCATTACCTCGTTAATAAAATTACTGCTCTCCAGCTCGTTACATTCTATTCCTGTGGGATTAACCGGAATTGCTAATATTGCTATCTTTTGACCTAATTACAATATCCTAATTTATTTCTATCTTCTTCCATACTTCTCTGTAAGCTGTAATCTCAGGTTAGGTACATTGTGTCCAAAAAGTTCTGAAGTGGTGACCACGTAACCACGGAAGACACAGCGTTGGAATCTACCCACTAGGTGGACCCATGACCTGGTTACGGTTCTGAGAATCCACTGTAAGCGAGACGCATGGGGCCGCTCGATTCGATAACACTTAGGATAGGCCTATATTCAGCAGTGGACGTCTTGTGTTTAAAACTTTCATATTTTACAGCAGCGATCATTTTAATCGATTTCGAAGCTGTTAGCGTCTAGAGGCGGGCAACAATGTCATTACCTCGTTAATAAGATTACTGCTCTCCAGCTCTCGTGTCGACATGTTCTATTCCTGTGGGGTTAACGAGAATTGCTAATAGTGTTCATGATGGTTCCCTTTTGACCTAATTACAATATCGCTGGCAGTCTAGGTAATGTTCTGCTCTTCTAGTAATGAAGTAATATTAAAAAAAGCACATTCTTTGCTGTATATAGTTCACAACTTACATAAATTGTGAAATAAATTCGAGGTGGCACAAGAAAAGAGTGTCGGGAAAGATGTGGGACCTCCCCCTTTTGTTTAGAAGTGGGACAAACTAGGCTATCAAAAAAAAATCCTCTCGGCAGGGCAATGTCCTCGGGCAGAAATGTGTATTTTTCAGTAAAACCGTTTATCTACCAATTGTTACCGACTTTTTTTTAAATGACAGATTGGCATTACAAGAATGAACACTGCAACTTATTTGTGTAATTTCCAAGAATGCACGGTATGCATTCTTTGCATTTATTGCTTCAATTATGTTCAAAAATCCGTCTACTCGACAGCTTAAAATAGCAATAAATACTGTTATCAAAATGACAGGGAAGGAGTGTGCTTAGTTCTGTCAAAACAGATACGCAATTAGGATGTTGTTTTGATGGTAATAGATCACCATGAACTAATAAGACATCTTCGATACCAGAAAAACAACACAGCACCCTTGTTTATCTTTTAGATATCTTTTAGATAAACAAGGTTGCTGTGAAGGTTGAAACAGCCTGTCTGTACCCACATCCTTCATACCAGAACCCAGCCACAGATTACTGAATAACCCAGCATAGATTCCTGCAGAAATAGGTTAGTCTTTACTACCTTCCGGACACATTGTCTTTTTCTACAAAACTACTAATAATATGTGTTTGTCGTAGGATATTAGAAACGTTATCGTGTTCCGCGATCCGGTTCAATAACGGCCCGGGTCGGCGCCCTGCATGTCGGTCGAGCGGCGAGGGATGGGGGCTAGCTACAGCTGATTGCGGGACAGGGGGGCCAGGAAACGTTCCGCTTAGTGACGTAATGTGTGACTTTTTGGCGATGCGTTGCGGTATTTGCGGTGGTGCGAAAATTTGATGTTAATAGTGGTTTTAATATACTTCGTAGACAGTTAAGTGTATGACCTGGCTACTGTTAATCGATAATGTATCCTAAGAAAATGATTTCTTTCTACTTTCTAAGTTTTCTAAGACATCGCTGACTTCGGTGAAGGCAAGCATCGTGAGGTTACCTGGACTTGATAGTTAATTAGTTAATATAAGTTTGAAATCGCCAACCCGCCTTGGGCAAGCTTGGTGATTAAAGCCCTTGCCTACTCTGTGTGAGAAGAGGCCCAGTAGTAGCCCAGCATGTCGGTCGAGCGGCGAGGGATGAGGACGAGCTACAGCTGATTGCGGGACAGGGGGGCCAGGAAACGTTCCGCTTAGTGACGTAATGTGTGACTTTTTGGCGATGCGTCAAGGTGTTGCGAAAATTGATTGGGTTTTAGGGCAGTTGATAAAGGGGTTGCGTTAGTAAACTAGACTGTCTGACGGTAAAACTACACCATCAACGATTATTATTATCAGCCTGTACTGCCTCACTGCAGGTCTCCGGTCTTCTGCGGGTTTAGGCCAGTCCATTGACATAGAGTCCATCTCATCCCAAAATGGGGGCGTCCGCTTTTGGGCCTTCTCTGGCGTTTAACCAACAATGGAACAAATTTAAAATTGTAGCAAGTTTTCCGGCAGGTGCTGTTTTAAAAGCAGAAAATTTATGAATGAAACTTCATGAATTGTCGGATTGACAACTAAACAGCAGATCAAACAACAAAAGAACAAACAGTAAATGCTGTCTGAATAAATATCCAAGCTCGGCCATTGGCAAAATAGCATTGAAAATGATGTAATGGGTATCTGATTATATTTAATTATTTATCCATTAAGAAATCCTTTTTTAGACGCAACAAAATTACGGACAGCTGCTGTATACCGTCAATTCGGCATATATTTCATTTTAAACCTTCCCGAACGTATGAACGAAATGGAAAAAACGGAGGCATGAACTTAAAGTAGGTCAGTCTTCCCTTACGGAAGTCGACCACCTGACAATACGGCTCGTTCTCGGCTAATTGTTTCTTTAAAAGCTGTTCATGCGTGTAGGCAAGTACCTATTGATTTTCAGTCGCTTTTTGTTGAACGGGATGGTGGGTGCGACGACCCAAAGTTGGAAGAAGGTTTGAATAATGAAGGAAAATAGGCAAACGATTTTGGTGATAATTAGGAGAAATTATAAAAAATAAAGAACTTTTTTACAAAAAAATACAACCGACTTCCAAATAACTTCGGTTTCGGAAGTCGGTGTTCCTGTTTTCGTTACTTCGTTTTTTGTCACCGCCTTCCGAAATTGAAGTTATTTTTCACTTTGTAGTGCTTTTATTTGGAAGTCGGTTGTATTTTTTTCTAAAAAAATGTTTTTTATTTTCACTTTTTAGTGGTACATAATGGACAAGTTCATAGTAATGTACCTATAATTCCCAAAATAGATTACCCGGATATCATGTAACTTGAACATAAACGGTGGAATGAGAGTGTACCAGGATGAACTGTACAGATCTGCGTACCCGTTTAGAGCATACTGGCGTGATGGGAATAAACAGACATGCGATTGCAGCAATCCCGAAAGATTTGCCGTCACTTATTGAAGAGTTCTGTTGTATATCTCCGAAGCTCTTCATTAGAATTTCAACAAATTTAAATAGGACCATTTCGGAATAAACTTCTTTCGAACAAAAAAAGAATTTTGCAAATCCGTTTATATATGACGGAGTTATGCCCGAACAATTACAATTATTAACAGTATATTATTTGTCACCTACATTATTTGCCACCTAATTCAGCTTCTGAATTGCTGTTAGAGTATTCAATTTGATTTGAAGAGTGGCATAAAAACTAAGGAAACCAGCATATCTTTTTTCTCTCTGTGGCTCTTTCGGTTCTCCTCAGTTTCCTTTGCCAAGTTGCTCTGTCTCGGGTTGTCTGTTCTTACATTGGGGCCAGCCTGAAACCAGCGCATCCTGAAACCCAAAATCTTTCACCAACACGCACTTGGCTTTGAGTAGTAGACTACTGGCCGCTACCTCTCTCAGAGAAACGTTAGTCCCAGCTGTGGGAGTATTATAGGCTGATTATTTTATCTGTATTTAAGTGAAGCCTTTTCACCATCACTCTGTACCATCTTAAACTTGTAGCTACATTGCAGGCAAATAAATAATTCTGATTCTGATTCATTTTAGTTTACAGCTCCATCTAGTAATATATCTACGACCGCAAAATTCTCAAGATTAAACTAAGAAGATAATTCAAACTTCATTATCGTAGCGTTTTTGCGGCCTGTTGCCCCGTTCCGGGCCGCAAGAAACTAACGGATTGTGAGCTCATTAGCAAATGCAAAACATGCTTCTTTATCGAAGATGGAACTTGTTTCTAGTCTAAAGTAAATAATTTATCCTAGGTTAATGTCTTTGAATGATATTTTAGACTTTGCCAAAGCAGTGGGGTGCTGTTTAAAATCAGAATCACAGTAATAATCCGGATCGCTAGACGGAAAAAGTTTTTACTGTCACAGAAACTGACATGCTTATAAAACATGAGCATGACCTTAAATAAACTAACAAAAATCTTAACGATAGTATAAGTAGTGCTGTAGTATTAGTAGTAGCATCATATTATGGAATATAGATAGTTCAACTCATATGTGCGCGCGGCGCCATGTGTGCGTGCGCTTGTAAATATATTATTCATTTGTGTGGCAGTGACGCGGCAGTCGTCGTCCGAGCAAAACAACCACCCACACATGCTTAGCCACACATAGAGCCGCGCGCAAAAATGATTTGAACTATCTATATACCAGTCTGTATTCCCTTATTCTTTTCTCCCATTCTTCCTTCCTTTCTTTTTGCCCATCTTCAGGATAGGCTAAGACAATCAGGGGTCACCAAATGGCGAACCGCGGTCCGAATCCGGACCGCCGACCTATTTTGTAAGGACCAATTCAAGATAGATTCCATCATCGTCATCAATATCATTTCAGCAGAAAACGTCCACTGCTGAACATAGGCCTTGCCCAAGTGTCCCCACATTGACCGGTCCTGTTCGTGTCGCATCCAGATAGTTTCCAAGACGAACTTTCCGATGAACATGTCCAAGCTTTATTGACAATAGCCGGCACCAACTTTACAATTTCGGACGGATAGTTCAAGGCAAAACCTTTTTCACGTTAATATTTGAAAAAAAGGTCTTGTTACTTACTTTTATTGATTACATTTGTTTATTATTTAATAAGATACATAAGGCTGCGGATAGGGGATAGTTGACCATATGGTGCTCCCACACCGCTGTTAAAAACATTTACTAACAAATGTTAGGAATTGTTAAATGTTTTGACAGTTCCTACACTGATGCTAACTAACATTACTACATTATACACATTACACAATATTTACTAACATTACCTTACATGAAAACTTTTTTCAGCAGTATGGGAGCACCTTAAAATTGTGATTAAATGTTAATAGAAAATGTTACTCATGTTTGGACGTGAAGTTTGTAGGGTTCCGCTGGATGTAGGATGCACGGGACCGGTAAATGTGGTGACGCTTGGATAGGCTTATTGCCAGCAGAGGACGTCTTTCGGCTGATATCAGGATGATGATTAATGTTTGTAAACATTTTTAACAGCGGTGTGGAGGATGCCCGTCGCGGTCCGTAATGGTGCTCCCATTACGGACCGCGACGGGCATCTTATTTTTAAGAAACGGACCCCATATGAAAGTATATAATTGGTGACCCCTAGGCTAAGTTTTTGACATACAAATCAATCTTTACCTATGCTTGTAAGTCTTCAGTTTATTCTACAATCAAACTTCGTCTTCTTCCTTTTAATCATTACAAATGGGAGCTTCTTCGTCACGTTGAGGGTACCTTCATCTTCTTCGCCTCTTCTACGGCATCGTCTGTGGCAGCGCATTTCCATAACCTGGGCAACACACCCGAGGTGAGGCTGGGATGCTAGGCAATATAAGGAGCTCATAATTCAAAATGATTTGACGGTATATTTCTAGAACGTTTATAGGTCAAAGTATATTTACGTTAATAGCTCCATAACGGGGTGCATGTTTGTCATTAGGTGCCGTTTGCAGCGAGCTCGGAATTGCTTTATTATTGCATTAGTTGCGACGGGAGATGGTTTCGTGTCACCACGCTTTGGGAGTGGGATTAAAATAAATTTGTTTCCTGACTCCTTATTTATTTGTAACTTCCGTTTTACTGGATATTGAAGCTCGAACTAGATTCCTTACTGACTGAAATCAAGTTTATGAAACTGATTTAGTTCTGTAAGAGTACTTGAGCGCTTGCAAAATCTGTGCATCCGTTTTGTATTTGGTCTGAGGAAATACGATCATGTCTCTCAGTTCCGCAAGGATCTCAAGTGGCTCCCTATCCGTCTTCGCAGGAACACTCGAGTATTATGTCTCCTCTTTAACATCCTTTTTAACCCTACGTACCCTGGATATTTGCGCGATCGCTTTTCCTTCACTCGCGCTGCCGATGTCCAGTGTAGATCCCACCTAAGGCATCATCTAAACTTCCCCTCCCACAATACTAATTTTTATTCCCACTCCTTCTCGGTTCATGCAGTACGACTGTGGAACTCACTTCCACCTAAAATCCGTGACTCTATAAATGTATCTTTGTTCAAGAAACAGGTCAAAGAACATTACCTTTCCACCATCATGTAATTTTACATTTTATTATATTATATACTTACATATATATATATATATATATATATATATACATGTATTTTATCTATTATTTATGTAGTTAAGGTAAATTTGTACTCTGTATATAATTAGTTTAGTAATAATAGTCTATTTTAAGTTTCCTTATTTCTTTCTACACACTGTGTCTTCGTCTATCATCCAACTTTCCTGTCGCAGGACTGCTGGAAGAAATTTCTATTGAAATAAGCAGTACCTTTGTGCTCTTTTTTCTGTAATTCTTCTTTTCTGTTTTAAGTGTTATGTGTGTACATAAATAAGTAAATAAATAAATAAATAAATAAATGCATGTAAATTTTAGAGAACACTGTCTTCCATAAGAGCTTTGCTATAGGCGTCTAATTTTTGTTTTGAGTTTCTTAATAAAATGGTATTTATATTAAATATCTGAGTTATTAGGTGTTTTACTTATTTATTTAATTTTCAGTCAGTTCTGACCTACTGCTGGGCAAATGCCTCGGATCCCTTTCTTCCTCCTGGTTTTGTGCAATTGTGAACGAATACTGTCGGTAGGCGTCAAGCTCGTTTTTACCATATTTTTTTTATGTCTTATTAGGTATGTCTTCATATTTTGAAATTGTGTTTTTAGGACCTCTCTTCTTTGGATTATGAAGTAGCTTTACAAACATTTGCTATCGGTGTGCATGTAAAGTTATGGGTAGTATTTAAACGAGCGTCAATAAATTCAAGTTAAAGATGTAAAAAATACTGAATATGGCTTACTGAAATACTAAGTGGGCGACAAACAGTGGGCGAATACAAATGTTTAAAACAGCGACTTGATTAGTACTTTGGCAACATAGTCGACGGAGCCCCGCTGCGCGGGGCTCCTATTTCCGTCTGCAGGGTCTAAAGTAACCTAACACGAACGAGATGACGGGAGCTGAGTTCGCTCGCTTTGTTCGCTCACTTCAGCTCCCGTCATCTCGTTCGAACCTAACCTGTCCGTGTCGGGGTGCCCTAAGCTCCCGAACTCGCTCCGCTTGCTCTTGTACCAATTAGTTGAAAACACAATTATACCCGAATTCCCGCGCTGCACAGCGATGTCGCCTTCATTTACGATGAAGAATAATAAGCTAATATAGAAAAAATAGAACCCCAAATACAATTATAGTATGTCACAATATTATTACTGCAGCTCACAAAAACCTCCTAAAAGGTATTCCTCAAACCGGATAAATAGTTGCTTACTTAGTATAATAGTCGCCCATTCAGTATATTTTTCACCCGGGTAATTATTTCCCTAAAGTTATTAATAATACAAAATAACTTTCCTTTATCGAAGGTTCACTGATATCGAAGGAAACAGTTTCCTCGTCGCTTCCGCAGAGATGGAGACCCTATCCTGTCATCAAATAGCCGGTAAATGGGTTGCGGTGGCATGTTGCTAACCGTTTACAGTTCGCAATTGTTTATTGCAGTTTCCGTTACTATGGCACATCTAACATCCATTACCGAAGGACAAAGAGAATATAACCACTAGAGAGCTTATAGGCCGATTTCTTCGAAGCACACGACTCACTACCGCGGGCCGGGAGACGAGGAAGAACGCGCGGCTGCAATTGGTCAGTTCAAAGTAAGTTGAGTAGGTATGGCTATCGTTAGGGTTGATCAACTCGATTAAGGGAAAATTGTCGATATCGATAAAATGGATTTTAACATTATTAAAAATACTCAATTAAAATCATATAAATATTATTTAATAAAAATCAATCAATTACAAATATAAATATGTGTGTCGGGGACATAGAGAAACAAAAAGTATTTTTCCAAATCGGTTAAGCCGTCTACGAGTAATCCGGGAACATAATACATAAGAAAATTCGACGAACTGAGAACACCCTCCTTTTTTAAGTCGGTTAAAAGTAGATAGATATTTTTTCATACATTTTTTATTAAGTTTAATTTTATTATTATCGATATCGACTTCAGCTATTAAAAGTAACAGCACAGATATTTACGATAAAAATACAAAGGGAGAGAAAGGGATAGAAGCATTAGAATTGTCTAGTGAAAGAGCGAGACTTTTCCAAAAGACATCAACGCGGGACTCAAAATTGTTCTCGTTTACCCCATCCACCATTTTAACTAGATCCCTGCGGTGTCTCATAATCTGATTAAATTAAAAATAATTTTCGTACTGTTTACTTACCGATGAAAAGTAATGCCATCCTTTTTGTAACTAGATGTCTTGGCATGTTTCCCATACCCCTTTACGGCGCATGAGGGCATTTTTATGCGTTATAATTGCAATAAAAAGATAAAATAATTTGTATTTATTTAGCGTGCATACAGGTCTAATAACTGGACACAACTAAAATGGTTACTAGTACCGAAGCCTTTACATAGGCGACAAAATACTAATAGTTTTCGAGCGTCGGGGCACTGTATGCGCCGTCAAGTGGTTATATCGTCGTTGCCGAAGGATTAGTAAAGATATTCCTTTCAATAATACAATCTATATTTCCTACAACAGCTAATATTGAAGGAAACAGTTTCCTCCTCACTTCCAGAAAAGGCGGAGACGCTCTACCTTTATCTACCCGGTCATCAGTTAGTCGGTAAATATGCTGCGGTGGCATGTTGCTAACCGTTTAAAGTTCGCAATTGTTTATTGCAGTTTCTCGATAGATAACTTTAACTTTTGTTTCTAATGAAACTGAAATAAAGATAAGTGGAAGGGAAGAAGGTCCTTTGCTCTGTACTAGAACACCGTACAAAACCTTGGTAGGGGAACTCACCTAAGAAGATCGTGTAGACGGTGCTTGGCCAAGCAAATTGAGTTCCAACAACCTTGGTTGGGAGACCTGATCCTGAGGTATTTGCCCCTTGGTTGCAAGGTATGGCCTTGCCACCAAGGAGCAAATAAAAGACGTTGCGTCTTAAGGTTGCCCTAGTCAATCATTATTCCATACAAACGTAGTCTGGCGAATACTCCACTATTTGACGGTGTTCGTTAAAAACTAAAAATTACATTAATTTATCTCATCATTATCTAGCCCTGTATGGAAACAAAAAGTAAAAAATATATATATTTGAAAGTCATGAGCGTCAAAAGTCCCATATTTCAACACTAATTTTAACGGGCGCAAATAATAACATAGAAGAAGGAAAATTGCGAAACAGTCACCATACGGGGGTAGATTAGTACCTAGTTCAACAATGCATATAATTTTATTTTGAACAGATATATTTAGTCGTTTTTTCATGATATCCTTATTCCCAAAGGTTTGTTTATAAAATTTCGCGCGCACGTTTTCGGTCTTTAAATATCCATTTCGCTACAAATTTGCAAAAGCGTATATTCGTACGCGAACTAGCTTCTTATTGCTCATCACAGTATCTATCTCTTTCGCACGTGTTGTCGGGTGAGATAGAATACATTTTAAACCCGCGCACAAAATAGTTCGTGCCGTCGATTAGGGCAACCTTAATACATTTTCTTTTCTTTATCTTCGCTTGCAGATGAAGAAGAGAAGAGAAGAGAAGAGGAAGGCGAAGCGGTTTTGAAAGGCGAAGAGACGCCATTTCTTGTTTGTATGACTGCCCGCGAATTAAAAGAACTTAAGTGTCACTCACGAAACCGTGTAGAAAGAAAGCGCCAGTTAGTTGTCCCAACCAAGGGCAACTTAGTTGGGCGGTTGTTCCGACTGTGTAGAATGGGTATTAAAGCCGAGAGTAATTTTTTGTTTCTTGCTGAAGTTTATCTTTATAAGGAATCAGCATTTTATCATAATGGGAGGTGATACGAGATGAGAAGTTTGCGTCGAATAGCATAGTAATGGCTACCTGCCTTTGACCATTACGTAGATCTGCAGAATCATGTAGCTTCTACAACTTCTAAAAGTCCAATATCTGAATACCCGGTCTCGGACACTGACCATGTGAGTCTTGAAATTGAATTTTTATCAGATGTAAAATCGTATAGAAAATCAAAAGCTACACATTTTTAGTTATCAAATCTCACATAACAACGTGTTTTTATTTCAGAAATCAAACAACTCGATCGCTATCTGTCTTACACATTAAATCTTTTAATCCATAACTAGCATCACTGAGCTTGAAAACACAAATACTTCGATATATTTCTCACAACACAACTAATCTCTCGCGCACACCAGACATATATTCCTACGCCACATAATTATCTACGCACAAATAAATCGTCCACTCGAAAAAACCCAGACCGTTCGATACCAATTCAAAACACCTTTACTATTTCTGGAGAACATCCAAGATTTGTAAACAGAGAACTTCCGGTTCGGCCATAACTTGTATGAGTTTGAGTTATTTTACAAATTATGGCGTCTGGTCAATGTTTCTTCTCTGGAAGAGTGGGTTACAGTCTGTTATAATATTTGTATTGTTGTCATGGTTACTACAGAGAAAGTGTAAAAGCCACAAGAATAATGTAAAGGTATTTTGTAATACATAACCTGATTTTTAAAAGACAATCCATGGAGTTTCTCTTTCTTCTCCTTAGAGATCTAACTAAGTTTTGGAATGTGCAACTAGGTTTATTTTTAATTTATTTATCTTATATTTTTTTTATTAATATCATTTTAATAACTCACCAGTTTTCAGTACAATGCTCGATGACCTCAGTAGAAAGCGTTTGGTCTTACGATGAACAAGGACAAACCCAAGGTGATGTTGAATGCTCATGTTACACCCTTTTCTATCAAGGTGGAGACTACACTCGAAGTTGTGGACGACTATGTCTACCTGGGATAAACGATACAGTTGGGTAGGGCCAACTTCGAGAAAGAGGTCAACCGTCGAATCCGACTCGGCTGGGCAGCGTTCGGGAATTTGCGCAATATCTTCTCGTCTAACTTACCACAGTGTCTCAAGACGAAAGGGTGTATTGTCAGTGATGACCTATGTATAGTTCTGAGACGTGGTCGCTCACAATGGGTCTTATCAGAAAGCTTACAATTACCCAAAGGGCATTGGAGAGTTATTTTCAGAGTTTCTTTGCGTGATGGAATCAGAAATGTAGAGATCCGCAAGAGAGCCAGGGATACCGACATATTCCGAAAAATTCCCAAACTTAAGTGGCAGTTTATATTGCTCGCAGAACAGTTGGTCTATGGGGCAGAAAAGTTTTGGAGTGGCGACCGTGAACCGGAAGACGTTGCATTGGAAGGCACCCACTAGGTGTACCGATGACCTGGTGAAGGTTGCAGGGATTCGCTGGACACGAGACGCACGGAACGCTGAATACGGACGCTTGGGGGAGGCCTATGTCTAGCAGTGGACGTCCTTCGGCTGATATGATGATGATGAACCCACCAATTTTATTGTTTACCTTTAGAATACACATGTACAGTCAAGGGTCAAAAGTGCAGTCATACTCTCCCAAAACTCAAATGGCTAGTTTTTGTAGAAGAAATTAAATTATCCACAACTGATTTAATATTTTGTATTGAAATTAAAGTATAGATTATTCCTTCTAACCGCGAAAAGTTGAAATTCTGCTGCCTACAAAAAATTGTCTTTTCTGTTTTGGTAGAGTGTGACTGCACTTTTGACCCTTAAAGTACATACAAAAGTAATGAAATCACAACTCATGTCCCCAAGACACAGTTCCAAACTGATTGTTTTAATAGTTACAGACCAGATAATGTATGTAATAGCCGTAAGACTCACTTTGTAACTGTGAACAAATAAATTTATTCTTAGCTATATTTTTCTGGCTGACCGACTCCATCAAAATTCAAAAGTGCTTGTAAATGGTTTCATTCAAGTAAATGGTTTGTAAGCTCGCTGACAGCGAGCTGTCTGCTAATTTGTGTCGTCAATCTAAAGTATGTCTACAGTGGACGCCCTGAAGCTCACATTTCAATGAACATTATTTGCCGGGTGAGACCATTAGCCGTTGGTCCTGGCTGACATTTGTACATCTCTGACATTCGTTACGGATAGTCAGAAGCCAGAAAATCTGTTACCAGTCTTGCCAAGGGGTACCGTGTTACCCAAACATAGTTAGGAAACGCCTCTGAAAATTGATTTTACTAGCTGTACCACGGCTTCGCTCCCCTCAACTGGCTACCTATCTACTCTACTCTATCCTACGTACCAACTTACCCTATCCTACCTACCTACCTACCCTATCTGTTTACCTACCCTACCCTACGCAACCTACCTATCTCTCTACCCTACCTACCTTGCCTACCTACTTACCTATGCTACCCTACCCTACATACCTACCTATCCTACCCTACTCTACCCTACCTACCCTGCCCTACCTACCCTACCCTACCTACCCTGCCCTACCTACCCTACCCTACCTACCCTACCCTACCTACCCTACCCTACCTACCCTACCCTACCTACACTACCCTACCTACCCTACCCTACCTATAGCCCCCGCAGCCCTCGTGGTGGTCGGATCGTTTTTAGAGTCTCTCCGCACTTAAAAATTCTTTTGAGTGGTATTTTTCGACGATATAAAGCAGTGTCATATATCAAACGACGCGTATTAGTGCCGCGCAAGTGCTAGTGAAAATTTCACAAACCGGAAAACTCCGGAAAAAGTGCAGTGAGTGAAAAACCGGAAATACTGTGACTTGGAAAGTTTTCGGAGCTTCATAACTCCGGAAAACGATCGTGGAGGCCTTGTTTTTATTTCGCCAAATTACGGGGCACAACGAGCCGCATCCAAAGACACCTTGCTGACAATTTTCCGACCACGCGTTGCCAAGAAAATTAAGAAAAACAGGGAACATAACCCCAAAAATTGACCACGTGGTGTCAAAACCAAACACCACAGAGACTTCATTTTTTTGATGCACGAGAGGGGGTACACAGACAAGACAAACTACGTTTCAAGTGGATTTTTACCCCCACCTGAAAAGAAAATAAGCTGCATAGAAGAACCAAACTTCGGACCCTTCTACTGAAAAAACTTCAGTGAGAACCCCCACTTTTTCAAGCGGATCCTGCTGCGCGCTCACTGGAAGACTAGACCTATTGCAAGCCCATATTTTTTAAGATTTTATTTAAGCCAGTAATTAAAAATTTATAACTTTTTCAGTTTTTTGTAAAATTTCATTGTAAAAATTATAATAATTCAAAATTTTATTTTGTCAGCTCAAAGAGCACCCTTTTATACAAATTTAGTATATTTTTCAAAATTTTTGGCCTTATGGTTACAAAGATATTAAATTTTTAGTGTTTTTTCTTTAAAAAATTAAAATAAATAGATTTAAAATTATTTTCACAGCAGGAATAGTCTTTTATGACCTATTGCAGCTTACTTAAGCCCAAATTTGCCCCCAATAGCTCCAGGAACGGGCAAAATAGACATTTTCGGCCATTTTGGTTTTTCAGGTTGCCGCATTTAAGTTCAATTATCTCCGGAGCCATTGGGCGCAGAAGAACCGGGTTTTCACTGTTCCCAGCGGCATACACGCGGGGAACAATTGTGTGTATTTCTAGGCATTTTCAGGACCTGAAAGTTTTCAGCCCTGAAGCCACTTTTGACGGACAGAGGAGGTGGAGCCAGCCTGCACATCCAAAACCGCGTTTCTCTCCGATTGGCGGTTCCGGTGCTGCAGCCTTTTGAAATAGGGTTTTGACAGTTACCCCCACTTTTTGGGAAACTTTGGCCCGACGTAGCTCCGGATCCGGTAGTCGTAGAGACTCGCCGTTTTCACAGTGGTGCATGGGGAGGCAACCTCTGTCCGACCCATTTAGTTTCAGGCGTTTTGGCGCTGAAAAATTTCAGGAGTCTGAAAACCAATTTGCGCGTCGGAGCGGGACGAGCCAAGCCGAATAAGCCCAAATTTGGGCGTACCGCGACCTTTGGAAGGGAAGTTATACCGGGTTGAAGGTTGACTTTGACAGTTCTAGAACTGTCAAACTATTTTTCAGACTCGGATAACTCTCGAACCGTGGGTCGTAGAGGGTTCGGGTTTTCTTTGGCGAAGTCGGCTGGCCCCTCCCTACCCGACTAGCGTGCTTCCAGCACCTTTCAGGACCCAGGATTTTTCAGGCCTGAAACCTGCCTCACGGGGTAGATCTCTTCGGGCCGATTCAGGGAAGCCCGAACACGGTGGTATTCGCCTGGATGGTTCCGGAGAAAACCACCAGTAACCAAATTCTGGAGGTCATCCAGGATCGGCAACCGGAATTTTAAACTGGGTTATCTCCGGCACCCGTTGGGCTAGGGTGGCCGTGTTTGGGTTCGTTGGGTTGGGCTCGGCGGGCTCTATCCAGTGACAGTATCGGGCAGACTCTACATAGAGCCGCTCTACAAAAAATTTTTTTTGAAAGCGGTTTTTACGACCGGTATTGACTGAAAGGCCTATGTGGAGCTCCTGATGACTGCCTGAGTTCTCCTGGCCTTGATTAGAGTCTTGCTAGAGACTTTTTATTTTTTTTTTATTTTTAAAACAACATAGTTTTAAGGATCTTTTACGGTTTTGTTCTTTTGAACACTAGACATTTTATTTTTATTTATTTTCACCTTATTTAATTCACTTTTCGTCCCTATTGACGACTGTATATTATAAACTTGACACATACCTACAACATGTTCGGCTATAGAACGCCTTCAAAGTCGACCGACGGAGAAAAGTCGCCGTCAGGACCTGGGCCAGCGGCCCCTCAAAGCGTTAGACGCAGTATTGGGGAGTGGGAAGCCACAAATACCGGCCCCACTGCAAATGACACTTTCAGTATGGAAAGGACGTCGCAGGCTGGCCCTGCGAAAATTAAAACTAAGGTTGCCTTGACTCAGGAGAGTAAAGTTGTGACTGCTACCACAGCGAGGAGATCCGTCGAAAGATCCCCACCGCCAAAAGTCAAATATGTGGACCGGACTACAGAGGCTAAGGCCTGCTTGACAAAGACAAAGCTGCACCTGAGCAGCTCTAGAAATACCAAGACAGAGATAAAAACAGCAATCTCTGAAGCCACTGATCGACTTTATCAATTGGTAAAGGAGACTGAAACGGAGCTAAAGCTTGCCAAGCAAAGACTGACAAAGGAAGGTCTGGTAGTGACAGACCCAAAACTAGTAGCCCCAAACACTTTTCCTCCTGAAGAAACAACTAGACTCATACAAAAGATAGAGCAACACACAAAACTCCTAGAAGAGAACAACAAAAAAATGGAGGAGCTCAACAAGAAAATGGACCACCAAAAAGAGTGTCTAGAGAAGGGCACCTATGCGAGTGTGGCCGCAACTCGGGTTGCAAAAACACTGCCAGGGCGCAGTACATTGCACTCAGTCGTGGTCGCCTCCAAGGATGAGACCGAGACGGGCGACGAAGTCCTTAACAGAGTGAGGAAAGCGATAAACGCCAAAGATGAGTGGATCAAAGTGGAAAAGGTGAGGAAAGCTAGGGACAGGAAAGTAATAATCGGTTTAGAAACAGAGGAAGAAAGGCGAAAAATTAAGACCCGACTACAAGAAGAAGGAGTCGACCTCACTGTCGAGGAAGTCAAAAACAAGGACCCGCTTCTGATACTTAAAAACGTCCTTGTCGTAAATACTGATGAAGACATTGTCAGGGCGTTGAGAAGCCTGAACAAAGGTGTTTTTGACGGCCTCGGCAGTGGGGAAGACAGAGTGGAAGTGAAGTATAGGAAGAGGACACGTAACCCTCATGTCGGCCACGTCATCATCAGCGTCTCGCCCACCATCTGGCGACGTGCTCTGGAGATCGGGACCGTGCACATCAAACTTCAGCGAATAAGGGTCGAGGATCAGAGCCCGCTGATCCAATGTACCCGCTGCCTAGGTTTCGGGCACGGTAAGCGGTTCTGTAAAGAGCCGGCGGACCTATGTGGCCACTGTGGCGGTTCACATGTAAGAGCAGAGTGCCCGGACTGGCTCTCAGGCTCACCACCCGCTTGCCGAAACTGCACGAAGTCGAGGATTGAGCACGAAACCCAGCACAATGCCTTTAGCCATGATTGCCCCGTACGGAAAAAATGGGATGACGTGGCCAGATCTACTGTTGCATATTGTTAAGGGCACCCCAGTGGAACATGGCCCCTACGGGGTATTGCAGGCTAACCTCCAACGCAAGAGATTAGCTACCAACGAGCTTCTTATAGAAGCCACGAAGCGTGGCACAGCGGTGGCCCTATTGCAGGAACCGTACGTAGCCGGGGCCAAAGTAATGAAGAGTCACAGGGGCGTTCGGATCTTCCAGAACACTGGCATAGGAGATGGGACTGTTAAAGCTGCAATAGCCGTCTTTAACAACGACCTAGTAGTAAAACAGTACCCGAAACTCACCACTAATAACATCTCAGTGGTGGGAATCCTGACCAGTGCCTGGGAGATCACGCTTGTCTCTATTTACTTTGAGCCAGACCAGCCTATCGAGCCATACTTAGACCATCTCAAGCAAATATGGCTCGTCGTCGGTTCCAAGAACCTGATCGTTGGAGGAGACGCCAATGCAAAGAGCATGTGGTGGGGTAGCCCGGTGGTCGATTCCAGAGGGGAAGAAATGGTTGGAACTCTCGGCGAGCTGAACCTTAACATTCTCAACCGAGGGGAAATTCCGACCTTCGACACTATCCGAGGAGGAAAGCGGTACAGCAGTCACGTGGACATCACCGCTTGCTCCAATGATATCTTGGACCTGATAGACGACTGGAGAGTAGACGAGGGACTCACGAGTTCGGACCACAACGGCATTACTTTTAGGCTCCTCTTGAAAAAATCAAAGGGCATTAGAATCGAGAGAACTACGAGGAAATTTAACACAAAAAAAGCCAATTGGTCCAAATTTAATGAGAAGTTTGGCCAATTGAAAACAGTATATAAATTTACAACAGCCGAAATAGACGAAACTACAAACATGGAACAACTTGACACACTAACAAATAATCTAACAAAAGCAATAGACGAAGCATGCAAGCATTCGATACCATCTAAAAAATTCAAAGAGGAGCTTACCGTGCCGTGGTGGACCGAGAGGCTCGCTGAGTTGAAGAAGAGGGTCGCTACCAAGAAGCGCAGGATTCGCTGTGCCGCCCCAATTCGGAGGTCGAAGGTCGTAGAAGAGTACCTGAAACAGAAAGAAGAGTATGAGATGGAAGTGGCTAAAGCTCAGACCGAGAGTTGGAAGGAGTTCTGTGGAAAGCAGGATAGGGAGGGGGTCTGGGAAGGGATATACAGGATTATAGGTAGGACACAGCGTAGGGAAGAGGATCTGCCATTGGAACGAGACGGAGAGGCATTGGACGCGAGAGGCTCCGTGAAATTCCTAGCGGAAACATTTTATCCGGAAGATCTCTCGGAACGCGACAATGCTTACCACCGATCCGTTCGAACTAAAGCCGAACACGTGAACTGTGGCGAACAAAATGATTTTTGCGACCCACCGTTCACGATGGCAGAACTAAAGAATTCAGTGGAGTCCTTCAATCCAAAGAAAGCACCGGGTTCCGATGGCTTTACAGCCGATATCTGTTGCCGTGCCGTGTATAGTGACCCGGAAACATTCTTAAGGTTCCTCAATAAGTGCCTAGAAAACCATCACTTCCCCACGCCCTGGAAGGAGGCAACGGTGGTGATACTGAGAAAGCCCGGAAAAGACAGCTACTCAACTCCCAAAGCATATAGGCCGATTGGGCTATTGCCTATACTAGGGAAAATCTTCGAAAAGATGCTGGTGGCCCGCCTTAAGTTCTATCTATTACCGAGGATGAGCACCCGCCAGTACGGATTCATGCCACAAAGAAGCACGGAAGACTCCCTCTATGCTCTTATGCAGCACATCCACAGAAAGCTAGCACAAAAAAGGATAGTCACGCTTGTATCCTTAGACATAGAGGGAGCATTCGACAGTGCCTGGTGGCCAGCGATCAGAGTCCGACTGGCGGAAGAAAAATGTCCAATCAACCTCAGGCGGGTCATGGACAGCTACCTCAGTGACCGGAAAGTCTCGATCAGGTACGGTGGGGAAGTATATAGCAAGAGGACAAGCAAGGGCTGCGTCCAGGGCTCAATAGGGGGACCCATATTGTGGAACTTAGTCCTAGACCCTCTCCTAAAAGCTCTGGAAGATGGGGGAAACTACATCCAGGCGTTTGCGGATGATGTTCTCTTGGCTTTCGACGGTGAGACTGCACTGGAGGTGGAGGAACGTGCCAACGCCGCTCTCAGTCATGTTCTGGCGTGGGGTGTCCAGAATAAACTAAAATTTGCTCCGCATAAGACCACCGCTATGGTGATAACCAAAAAATTAAAATATGACACACCACGCCTGAGCATGGGGGGGATCGACATTGGCATGTCAAAAGAAATAAAGCTTCTGGGAGTGACGATAGATGACAAGTTAACATTTAACACCCACGTCTCAATCGTCTGCAGGAGGGCAATCGGGATTTACAAGCGGTTGTGCAGAGCCGCAAGGGTCAGTTGGGGGCTCCACCCGGAGATTATCCGTGTACTGTACGTGGCGGCTATAGAGCCCATAATACTTTACGCTGCCAGCGTTTGGGCACCGGCTGCCAAGAAGCTGGGAGTCATAAAGCAACTTCAGACCGTGCAGCGTGGAATTGCCCAAAAAATGTGCAAGGCATATCGGACGGTCTCCCTGCACTCGGCCCTGCTGCTGACAGGGATGCTCCCGCTCGACCTCCGCGTCCGGGAGGCGGCTGCGCTCTATGAAGCAAGGAGGGGAATACCCCAGCCTGTATTGGGGGACAGGGAGGTGGAGCGGATGTTCCCAGCGCTGGAGGCCCCGCACCCGGCGGAGCAAATGAGCCTGGAGTTTGGAAGCCTGGTAGACGAGGAACAATATAACGACCACAGCAATTTTGCTGTGCGTATCTTTACCGACGGCAGCAAGATTGAGGGCAAGGTTGGAGCGGCACTATCCGTGTGGAATGGTGCCGCCGAAACGAAAACCCTCAAGCTTGCTCTGCCGTCCTACTGCACCGTCTATCAGGCAGAACTCCTGGCTCTGCAAAGAG
The DNA here is from genome assembly GCA_947562075.1 of Orthosia gracilis. Taxonomy (NCBI): domain Eukaryota; kingdom Metazoa; phylum Arthropoda; class Insecta; order Lepidoptera; family Noctuidae; genus Orthosia; species Orthosia gracilis. Next base: position 4,777,016 of record OX387275.1, read on the forward strand.
CAGCAGGGGAGGCGCTCAGGCGAAGTGAAACCACGTTCGGCATCTTCAGCGACTCTATGGCGGCCCTTCAGTCGGTGACCAACTCAAGTTCTCCCCACCCCTTGGCTGTGGAAACCAGAGACGCCTTGCGCCGCTGTAAACTCCAGAACAAGTGCGTCTCGCTGTTCTGGATAAAGGCCCACGCAGGGTTGGAGGGAAACGAGAGAGCCGACCAGCTTGCGAAGGAGGCCGCCCTGAGGTCGAAGAAGAGGCCGGACTATGATCAGTGTCCTGTTTCATTCGTTAAGCGAGTAATCCGATCGGAGACGCTTGGCGAGTGGAACGGGAGATATAGATCGGGTGACACAGCGTCGGGCACCAAAATCTTCTTCCCGGATGCTGTGGCGGCATACGGAGTGGTGCGCAGAATCACTCATACGAGCGCAACCACGCAAATCTTGACGGGGCACGGTGGATTCTCCGCATACTTGACACGCTTCAAGTGTAAGGAGAATCCATCGTGCGCCTGCGAACCTGGTGTCGAGGAGTCGGTTCTGCACATACTGTTTGAGTGCCCAATCACCGCGAAAATCCGTTACGAGATAGAGCAGAAGCTCGCTTTGGAGTTGGTTGCACAAAATGCGTCAAATTTGATGATGGGAAAGAAAAGAGAAATGTTTTTAAATTATTGTAAAGAAATAGCTTACATGGTGATCAAAAGAAACAAAACCGTATAAGAAAATATGCTGCTATAATATAGTATGTTATATTAGAGGCTAGCATAGTATGAAACTGTATTATAAATTAAGAAATATGAAATAAATACAATATGTAAAATAGAAATAAGTAAAATAAGATAGATATATTTGTGAGTGCAAAAACAAAAAATGCTCCCCCTACTTTGTAAGATCTGTATAGGTAATAAGAGAAGAAACTGTTAAATAGAATAACATTATTTATAATAAATCGCTAAATAGATATAAACTAGATTAAGTGTAAATAATGTATTCAAAAGTCACAAATAAAAAATTCTTCACCCTGTTTTATTCCTTAATACCGGATGACAATAAAATAAAGTAAAGTATAGATAGTTACATAGAATATGATAGCTGGGAATCCCACCCATAACAGATACAAATGAGGATGGATGAGAGAAAGATAAAGTATGCGGAATGAAAGTGCGAGAGGAATAAGTGCGAGAACTGGAATGAATGTAAAGCTGTAGAATAGACTCCGATCATGTTGGAGGTAGAAGTATTAAAAAATTAATAAAAAAAAAAAAAAAAAAAAAAAAAAACCCTACCCTACCTACCCTACCTACCCTACCTACTCTACCTACCCTACCTACCCTACCTACCCTACCTACCCTACCTACCCTACCTACCCTACCTACCCTACCTTACCTACCCTACCCGACCCAACCTATCTACAAATGATTATTTTTTTTATACATAAAGAAGCCTATGTCCTTCCTCAGGATGCCATCTACCTCCTTGCCAAATTTCATTGAATTCTGTTCAGTGGTTTAGGCGTGAAAAGGTAACAGACAGATAGTTTACTACTAAAAATAGTTTCGGTGTCGCAAGGAACGATTAGGGGATTAAGAATATCACGTGGGCTTTAGCGTAGCGCTGATTACATCATACTGCGGAAACTTGGGCTTTTCAATGGCTTCACTCTATTTTCGTATTTGTAGAACAGTTATTGAACCAGAAAAGCGTTAGCCAAATTATATATTCAACAAACGGCTGTCATTAAGGTTCCTTTAAAGTGTTAATTAATTTGTAACGAGAATTTAAGCGTATTTTGCCTTTTGATCGTTTTCTGTAATTCCCGGTAGTTGTAATGTTATAGTTTCATTAATTAATATTCCCTTTCGCATGTTGATTAAATGTTCATAGAAACATCCTTGGATAATAATATAATCTATGCTGAACCTGTACGAATTCTACCTTTTAATCTGTACATATAAATAAAATTGGAGTGTCTGTTTGTAATATTGAAATAACCGTTTTTAACTACATGTATATGAATATATATACGGTACATACACCAAAATAACATTTTTTACAATTTTTGTCTGTCTGTCTGTCTGTTTGTTCCGGCTAATCTCTGAAATGGCTGGACCGATTTTGAAGGGACTTTTATTGGCAGGTAGCTGATGTAATAAGGAGTAACTTAGGCTACGTTTATTTTAGACTTTTATTTTAGAATTTTGTTAGGCGCAACGAAGTTCGCCGGGTCAGCTAGTCTATACTAATATTATAAAGAGGTAACGTTTGTGAGGTTGTAGAAGGTAATCTCTGGATCTACTGAACCGATTTAGATGCAATTTGGCATTTGAGACCCTAGGAAGGACAGAATAGTTTGTATTCTCTTGGGATGATAAAACACTATTAAGTATACATCTGGGTTTCGTCAGCCAGCTCGCGATTATGTGTCCTCCGACAGCACAACATGATTTTCTTCTTGTCTTTTTAGTTCGCTTCCTAAGCAGTCGGGTTTTTGATTTTAAGAATTAACCTTTTTTAGTATGTTAAAAACTTCACATCGTGGCAACACCTCTTTCGAATCTACGCCATCTTCAGTTTTTTCATGAGAGTGGAATAAAAAACACTCATTGACATTCCACGTTTGCCTCCACTCTCATGTAAAGCTAATGATAAACTCGACTCCTCGACTCGACTTAAAAGCTTCAGAATATCCCTCTTCTGAGGAACTCATGGCTAAATAATAACAGCCACATGAGTCGATCTTCAAGGTTAAGCAACGCTTGCCGAGATCGGTCCGTGGATGGGTGATCTTAACTTACCGTGGCACTTTAAGCCGTTGGTTTCTGTTGTCTTTTGTAGAATACCATTATCATTTCAGCCGAAAGACGTCCAGAGCTGAACATAGACCTTCCCCAAGCGCCACATCGGACGGTTTCGCATCCAGCGGATTCATGCAGGCTAAACCAGGGCATCGGTCCACAAATGGAGGCGTTTCAGAGTGTTGCATCTTCCGGTACGTGGTCGCCACTTCAGAACTTTTTGGTTCCATCGACCATCCGTTCTGCGAGCAATGCAAATGTGCCCACTGCCATTTGCGTTTGGCAATTTTTCGAGGTATGTCGGTAACGTTGGTCCTCCTGCAGTCCTATCGCAGGGAAACTCCGAGCATATCCCTCTCTATTGCCCCTTGGGTGACTTCATTTCATTATAACTGCCGGTAGCTCATTCTGCCAACGCCGAAAGTACCTTTAATACCTCCTTAATTACGCCAAAATTGCCACTTAGCTCCATACCACTTTGTGAATGAGAAATTCAATGTAATTAAGTCAGACACTTGTAGCAAAAATATCGTTTATCGTAAGGGGAAGAATTATGAGAGGTCGAGTACGATTAAGTAGAAAATATGATCTTTAGGATTATTTTAGATGATGCTGTATGCTAATTTGGCGGTCGGAAAAGTGCTATGGAGTTTTCCCATCAGGAAGTTCTCAGCCAACGGCCTATTTATGCTCATGGAATCGGTCGCAAACTGTATTCATTGCGTCTTTTATGGTGTTGTGTAAACGGATTTTTAAACACATGCTATAAATAAGGAATCCCTTTCGATCGTGTTGGATTGAACTGTGATTTAGGCCTAGTTATTTAATCCGTAGTTAACTCAACCAATGGTTAAATATGATAACGAATGGTTAAATATTATAACCAATTGTAAAATATAATAATCAATGGTTAAATATGATAACTAATAGTTAAATATAATAACCAATGGTTACATATGATAACCAATGGTTAAATATGATAACCAATGGTTACATATTATGCTAACCAATGGTTTTAAATTTAACTAAAACGAGTTTATTCTTCAATGTTAGCCTATCAAATAAGTTGGAGAAATAATTATATGACCTTTTGTTAGACTAATAATAGACGTATAAACGCGTCTTATCGAAATTTGAAACCATTGGTAAGTAAGCATTGGTTTGGTTGGTTGGTGGTTGAGTTAACTAGGGTTAAAAAAACTGGGCCTTAGCAAATTACGTAATTCGGGTGCAGGATTTGTTGGTGTTAACTGGCAAAGAAGTCCTCACAAGGCTGCCTTTTTTGTGGGCCTTAAAACAACTGGCAAAGCGTTGGTGTACCCCAGATCCACCTAGATAAACCTTCTCAGAAACAAGGAGTAGAGAAAAGCTTTGAAGTTTCTTTTATATTTCAACGAATGAATGTAATATATCATGTCATAGCAATATCAAGTCTAGCAGACACTAAAATAAATTCAATGTTGAAGACGTGTAGAGAAAAAATTAAATTGTTGTCGTAATTTGTTTGTTATTCATCGGAAACTACTACTGCATAAAACACTCTTATAGTCTGTTGATGATGTATTTTTTTTATAACTGAAGATTATTCACGGCTGGCTCACATTGTACCTCACCTAAAGGGCAATAGAGAGTGGTGTTTCCTTGCGTGATCGAATCAAAAATGAAGACATCTGCAAGAGAACCAAGGCTACCGACATAGCCCGAAGAATGGGCAAACTTAAGTGGCAGAAAAGATCTAGAGTGGCGACCGCATACCGGAAGACGCAGCGTAAGAAGGCCTCCCTCTAGATGGAGCGACGACCTGGTCAAGCCTGCGGGCGTCCGTTGGATGCGAAACGCACTGGAGCGATCAGTGTGGCAACGCTTGGGGGAGGCCTATGTCCAGCTGTGGACGTCTTTCGGCTGAAATGATGATAATGATGATCGTTATAGCAATCAATTGATATCCTTCTGTGCTTGAATTCGTGACTTGATATAACCTCAATCTATCGCCAACAACACAAGTTTCGACTTTAGCGCTGTATGTGTATTTTAAGTGACGATTAGACCTTAAAATTATAGGTTACAATGGAATAAGAACTTTGTCTTGTATGAAATAGAGTTCATTGATCTAAAATATAGGTAACCACGATTTGATTACCTAGTTGCCCCTCTGTGAACTATCAAAATAGAATCACGAACAAAACTAAACCTTTACCAACACTGTTGCTAATATCGTAAACGATCAACTATAAATGTCGCAAAACTTTGAACATATCCGCTCCTACATATACAAACATAAAACGTTACAACTGAGTTTAAACCGCTTTAAATACTATTTTACAACACGAAACTAAACAGGTGTTTTGGAAACAAATCGTTGCTGAAATATTTTCCATTCGTTTGTTTTCTCAGATTTTTATCGTCTCAACGTGAAAATTATATGATGTGTGTTTGTAGATTTTATACGCTTTCTTAGTTAGTCTGCGCGACAACACGAAGGCGTCCCCAAAAACAAACACGATTCATGACTTAACGCTTCGCATATAAAAACTCTAGGTTGTAATCCGTCCCCAGTGTAAACATGTGAATTATTTTAAATATACATAAAGGTTACAATCCTGTAATCCTTATCAACCGGCCACGGATTTACGCAAGCTGCTATCCTTGGTTTGTTCCATCCAACCTGTTATCATTGGCACCAGTTTATTCAATGAGAGTCTGGCTCAATACTTCGTGGTCCATTGTGTCTGCTTTGTGATTTAGTATCATTATTTTGATGTTCTTTTTTAATATTATTTTTTGTTTTGGTTTCAGGTAACGCTTTTTCCCGTACTGTTCCATCTCTAAGGTTGTAAGTGGTTCTTAAGACGCGGATTTGATTGAAGGATTCATTTCTCCAAGGATTTGTTCGAAATGTTTATTTTTCTGGAAGCTTCTTTACTTACAACTGACCTAGCAACATCTTGCACTGCAAAGAAAGTACTTATACGAGTTTTGACAACCTCATCAAACTGGCATCCATTGTTATTCCACCAAAACAATAAAAGTGAGATTACATCAATCCATCTATCTCGTCGCGTGCTATCGCAGTTAAATCAATGCCAATGACAGCTTCCCACGCATCTTCCATTCTCTGATCACAACTAAATTGGTCTGTTACGTCGTCTCTGAGAAACTACGGTCATTGGTCATGAATGCACGGTTTAGAAATTATTGTTGTCTTTTACTTGTTTTATGGCAAAACTATTATGTTTATATATAGAAATGCCTTCCTTCTTTGCTTGCCTCATCTGGAGTTGTATGGTTTGTGGGATTTATCTCCTACTCAACAATGTCGAATTGCCATCCCATCGGACTAAGAGAATGAGGGAATAAAGAGTGCAGCTGTGTTTGCGCATACAGTATTGCTCTATTATATCTCTCGTGCTTATGCATAGCTAGTCGGAAATTCGGTATGGAGGACTACATATAACTTTCATTTGGTTATCATAATCTTATTAAACAAATCTTACAGCAATAGTTTAGAGCTAAGGCACAATTATGAACCCCTGGCTGGGCACAGCAAATGACTCTGTGTGTCTGTAGATATTTGAGCGTGACGAATAATATTGTATGACCACCAGTAGTTGTTCTGTTGTTTTATTCTTTGTATACTGGTTTAGGCAAAAAAAAATTGACAAATTCCCCCATCTAAAGTCTACCATGATCATTCACAAAACAAATATTCCAGGATTGTGGGAACCAACCAAAGCCCTTGGCATTCTATCCTGACCAACATAATTACCAAAAAAAGTTACCAAAGCTTCGTTCCCGAGAATTCCAGCGCGTCCATTTCACGGAGCCTTTAACCTTATACTAGTACAGTCCACCGCACGTCCGTACTTCCAATTTGGCATTGACAGAGTATAGGAATATAATAATACAGAGTGGCAGTGGTGGAATTTAGTGTATTTGTTCAGATAGAATATCTAAATGATTGACGGTTGATTGTACATAACTACCGTAAAAACTAGGTAGCATAGCAACCTATCAACACTTCCTCTCAAGCAACCATCCATCATGTACTCACCCACAGCATGCTCAACTCTGCTCAAGCACTCAAGGCTAAACCAAAACCATACACACACCTCTCAAACCTAACGCGAGGCAATGGCTTGGTTAAAGCATCGGCTAAATTGTCTTCAGTTGGGATGTACTCCAACCGAATTAAACCCTCACTAACACAATGACGAACAAAATTATACCTTATGTCTATATGTTTCGTCCGCCGGTAAGCAACAGGATTGTTCGCCATCGATATGGCGCTCTGGTTGTCTACAAACAACTTGACAATTTTCGAGTTCATGTTCTTAATCACATGACTCACCAACCTCTGCAGGTACACAGCTTCCTTGGATGCTTCAGATAAACTGACGTATTCAGACTCACTTGACGAAAGTGACACGCAGTTTTGTTTTCTGCATTCCCAAGAGATCATATTCGCTCCAACCTTAAAAATGAATCCCGAATAAGACTTCCTGTCTTTAATGTCTCCTCCCCAGTCTGCATCTACGTAACCTGTAATATAATGACTACCGTTACATTTATCTACTGATTTCCGAAACACAAGGCCTAAGTTCCGAGTACTCTGTAAATAGCGTAGAACTCGCTTAGCCGCCTTCATGTGTATCGATCGGCAACATGAATTATACTGAGCTAAGAAGCTCACAGCTGCTGAGATGTCGGGCCTCGTGTTACAGGCTAGGTAATTTAATGCACCAACCAACGACTGGTATCGTAATTGTTCTTGGCGATTCAACTCCTCTCCACCCCCATCTGCCAAAACCTTATGCAGATCCAGTTCCAGCGGAGTTTTTGCTGGTTTGCATTGATTCATACCATGATCCTTTAGAACAATATCAATAAACTTCTTCTGATGTAAGAAAAACGTACCTTCTTTACCTCGTTCTAAACTCATGCCTAAACACTGCCGAGCTTCCTCTAAATCCTTCACTTGAAAGTATTTCCGCAGTCCTGTCAATAGCTTCTGCTTACTTTCCATATTTTCAAAAAATATAATAAAATCATCGACATACAAGCAAATAAAAATATCATCTTTATAATATAAACAACTATCTAACTCTGAACGTGTAAATGACATTGACAGCAAAACATCATTTACTTTCTCGTTCCATGAGCGACTTGCTTGTTTGAGACCGTAAATTGCTTTCTGCAATAAACAAACTTTTGTTTTCGACCTTCTCCGTCAAAACCTTCGGGTAATTGCATATAAACCTTCTCGTGTAAATCACCGTTTAAAAACGCAGTATTTACATCGAAATGATGCACCTTTAAATCATTTTCAGCAGCCAACGCCAGCAATAACCTTAGAGTTGATCTTCTTACGACGGGTGAAAACGTTTCAAAATAATCCACACCGTATGACTGCGTGAAACCTTTCGCGACCAGTCTGGCTTTGTAAGTCAGGTTTCCGTCCGCATCAAACTTATACCTGTAGATCCATTTGTTTCCCACTATTTTGGTTTCTGGTGGTTTCTCAACTACCTTCCAAACGTCGTGCGCTTTCATAGACGCCAACTCTCGTTCCATTGCTGCTTGCCACTCATGACTGTCAGACCTTTGTAATGCTTCCTTATATGATCGTGGTTCTTCCTCTACTTCGTGCGTACTATGGTAGCAATACAGTCCGCTGTGTGCGTTACGCAACCTATTCCTCAGAGGATACCTAGGTCCTACCGCTTCATGCACATCAGCTGTACCGGTCCTTTCAGCTGTACGATCCTCAATGATAGATTCTTGCCTAGAAGCCTCATTAAGATCTTCAGACTCAGCTGCACGAGTAGGTACCGCGCTAGCTTCTACTTGTACACCTGTTGTTTCTGCGATCTCTTCCGAATCTTCATAATAAGAATCTTCTGCCATTGACGTACGAGGAACCGTTCGTGAAGAATCACCGATTTCCCATACAACAGCATTGTCTTCCTTTTCTACAGTCTTTAAGAGAGATGACGACCTTACATTTGAACCAGTTGCCGACGTCTTTAAATCGGAACTTTCAATAAATGTTACGTCTCTTCCTGTTATTATCCGTCTAGGATTGCTAAAATCCGCAAAGCGATAACCCTTCGTATCTTCGCAATAACCGACGAAGATATATTTATTTGCCTTAGCGTCCCATTTCTTCCTCTTCTCCTTTGGAATATGCACATACGCCGTTGACCCAAAAACTCTCATATGATCCAGCTTTTGTACCTTCCCTGTCCACAACTCCTCCGGAATCTTACCGTTATTAGCGCTATGAGGCAGTCTGTTTTTCACGTATACCGCTGTGTTACAAGCTTCTGCCCAAAACTTTTGATTTAGCGCTTTATCCATGAGCATAGTACGTGCCATCTCCGTTACAGAGCGCAACGACCTCTCCGCGACTCCGTTCTGTTCAGCAGTGTAGGGGACCGTCAACTGGTGCCTTATTCCCTTACTGGAAAGAAATGCATTAAAATCTTTACTAACAAATTCTGTCCCATTGTCCGTTCTCAGTCGTTTGACTGTCAATCCGGTCTCATTCTCCATATGCCTCACAAACTCCTTGAAGAAATTCAAAGTTTGTGACTTCTCCCTAAGAAAATAAACAAACATTTTCCTAGTGACATCATCCACGATGATAAACATATAACGAGCACCCCCATAAGAACGTTCCGACATTGGACCACACAAATCGGCGTGTAATAAGCCGAGTTTGTCAGTAGCTCGCCCTGCTTCACCCTTTGGAAAAGGTAATCTATGTGCCTTACCTCTTATACAAGCGACACAAGGATCCATTACACTTTTACCTCCAAGTTCGATCTGTGGAAGCTTTTGTAAATCAGCCAGATTTACGTGCCCAAGCCTCCGATGCCAAAGCGCCAACGAGTCCTCAGCTTGAACCGTAGCCAAAGCCCCTTCTACAACAGGAAAACAGTCATCCAATTTATAGATACCTGAGACTTCACTCGCAGTCACCACAAGCTTACCCGTAATTTGACCTATCGACTGGTGAAACATCCTACAACCATCAGAATCAAATATCACCTTCCACCCATTCTGCACCAACTTCGAAATCGATAAAAGATTAACTTTCAAGCCGGGTACATAATAACAATCTTTTATAGGTAATAAAACTCCTTTCAACCTTACCATAATGTCACCCTTACCCTCACTTGACATTTTGTCATCATTCGCACATGTCACAACATTCTTATCAGTTATCATAAAGTCTCTAAACCAGTGCTTCTGAAAACTCATGTGGTTCGACGCTCCACTGTCCAGATAAAATGCCGAGGGGCTGAAGGAATCGTGTACCGACAGTGAACAGCCAAATGCAACTTTCTTCGACTTCGTAGAAACCGTTGATTTGCCTTCACCATCTACTTCCTTTACCAGCTTCGAGCAGTCTGCCTTCTTGTGACCTTTCTGGCCACATCTAAAGCACTTGAGCTTTAAAACTGAATGCTGAACTTGTTTCCTTGTTACTACTAACGCCGAGTTCGCATCCAACGCATCTTTCGAAGAACTCTGACCGGAATCCTCTTGTAACAGCTTCTGACGTACATTTTCAGACGTAAGTTTCATACCTGAGTGTTCTAGTGCCATTCGCAATGGTCTATACTCATCAGGTAGACCTCTCAGTAGTACTACGGCTATCAAATCGTCATCAAAGCTCTGATTAATCTCTTTCAGCTTTTGAGCGTGACTCATCACCGATGCGACATATTCGTGCATAGACCTGTGATTCTCTAGCTTTTCATCTAAGAGATTATTCATTAAAGATATCCGTCTGTTTATACCTTTATCTTCGAAAATAGCTGCCAACGCATCCCACACCTCCTTAGCGTAAGAAAGACTTTGCACATACGGATACAGATGCGGCTCCAGGTGTAGACATATCAACGTGAAAGCCTCCTGATCCTTTTCTAGTTCTGCAGAATCATCTTTCTCCGGTAGTGAAGACGTGTACTTGAAACGTTTTTCGCGAATTAGTAACATTTTGATTGCGAATTTCCATGACGTATAATCTTCTAATCCGTTTAATTTGGCGACAGAAAATTTCGTAGTCTGGGACATGACCTATAGGAATATAATAATACAGAGTGGCAGTGGTGGAATTTAGTGTATTTGTTCAGATAGAATATCTAAATGATTGACGGTTGATTGTACATAACTACCGTAAAAACTAGGTAGCATAGCAACCTATCAACACAGAGCCTTTATGGCGTTCCAGCTAGAACGGTTTTCCTAGTTCACTGACAAGCGGCTTACGCTACCACTCCAAAACTACGTGGCACGGTAATTCGTGTTAACGCAACGGAAAGCCGCTCCTGACTTTGATCTGTATATAAACTAGTTTTATACTCAGCTAGATGCGACTTAACTATGTAAACTACTCGCTTTTGCACGCGACTTCGTCTGCGTAGCATTAGTACATCGAATAACCTATTTTTTTGCCGAGCTTTCATTAATCTCCATATTGTCTCCATACTATTTAATAACACGATTACATACCGTAATGTCTACAGTCAGATTTTAATATTTTTGCATTTATAACCACACAAACAAACACACCATACAAACTTTCACCCACTGAACCTTCCCAGGGTCTCAAACTATCTCCATTCCAAATTTCATCTAAATTGGTTCAGCGGTTTAAGCCTGAAAACGTAACAGACAGAGAGAGTATACAGAGAAAATATAAAGTCTGGACTAGCTTTATACTCAGCTAGACACGACCTAGCTGTTACTAGATAGACTATTCCGTCTCCTTTGTTATTCCTACGGTACAGAAGACTTAAATAACTATATTCCAGTTCCATGAAATATCCTGGATTACCTGTTGTAGTCTCGATATTGTTCTTTTTTTATTTTGTTTTTCAACCTTTGTTTAGTTTAGCAGTTTTCTTCTGAACTAAGATTTTTTCCGTATATAAACTAGCTTTATACTCAGCTAGACGTGATCTAGCTATATTTTGTATCAGATAGATAGTAGAAACTCTCCAGACTGGCAGGCGACTGTATCCCGTCTCCTTTGTTAATACTACTGTACAGTAGAGCTTAGTAACTATATTCGAGTTCCATGATATATACTGGATTAGCTGTTGTAGTCTCTATAGTATGTTTTAGTTTATTTTCTTCTTCAACCTTTGTTTAGTTAAGTTTACTGTAGTTCTTTTCTGAAATAGGATTTTTTCCGGTTGCATATTCGTTTACTTGGTTCTCCACTTTCTATGAATGGAATATCTCTATATTTCTATATACTTTTCTCAATATTCTTACCAGTTAGTTCAGTTCCCTTGATTGCGGTGTACGATTTTACAAGGCTTTTTTAAGTGTGTTCGGGTCAAATCTTGCAACTGAATATTAAAGCAGTTATCCTCCACCGATTCAGATTAAATTTTGCATACACGTTTAGTTTGGATGACAATGCATGGTTAGCTAAATGACCTCATTCTGAATCCAATATGGCGGACGGCCCAAGATGGCGGATTTGTTATTTTTTGTGCACTGCCATGATATGGGTATCAAATGAAAAGGTTTACTGAGAAGGCTACGAAAAAAAAAATGTTTTTTTAATGAATAATTTTATTTCAATGCAAGTCATTCTTCTTTTGCCGTTTCTATAATGTTATTGAGATAGGTAATAAATAAATCAATATCCTCAAGTTTAACCATTACTGCATGAACGATATCGCATTCAATGTTTTCTATAACACGTTTCTTAATTTAAGTTTTTATTACAATTCTCTAACTTTAATAGCCTTAATTCTCGTGCTAAAATAATGGCCTCATGAGTTTCTAAAACGATAATTTTCCAATGTTCCTAGCGTTATTCAATGTTCTGTGCTGTCTCAATTTCCTCGCGGTTACAACTTCCGCAGTTTTATGTCCATATATTGTACCATTTCCACAAGATATTAAATTGTTTTGTACATTATGCTGGGGCAAAGTGTCCCGTTTGTAAACCAACTGGTGAGTCTTGGATTGGTATTGTAGCTTTTGCTTGTATTGTTTCCAAGATTTATTAGGTCCATTGTTTTAATAAATTTAATCTCGCGCTTGACCACTATCGCACCTGATGGTAAGCGATGGTGAAGCATGCTTGCCGAGAAAGAACCTATTCACTCTAGACTTAAGGGCCTACATTACCATATTTAAAACATTATGTACATTATGTTTTAAATATGTTTTTTTCGTGTAACGAATAGTTTTGTTTTAAAAAAATAATTTGCAGCACGATATTTTTCGCAACTTTTGGATACTCCTCCAAAACGACTTGGATGTTTAAAAATATTTTTACACAGAAAAATTGATGGCTGGAATTTCTTCAAAACTGAAATAGCATACCTATGTAAATCAAAAAATATTTAGCAAATAAAACTGTTCAAAATTTTATTGAACCTCCATATTGATATTTTGGATCCGAGCGGGCGCACGGCCAGTACTGCGTTAACATTGGGGCGTATATATCGCCTTAAATATCCCTAGATTGGAGCTCACCATCCTTATTAAGTTTTCCATAAACACTGTTTTAATGATATTCTCCTATCATCCTGTGACTGTCTTGAAACTTGATTGATACTACATTTATCTTAATTATTTATTGTACCTACAGTACTTTTACACAATACGAAAAGAAACTAACTAACATAACTAAATTCAACTAACATTTCTAACAAAAACTGAAAAGGGATGTTTTTATGCTGTTTGAAATTTGCTTAGATAGAGAGAATTAATGAAAGGTGACTAATACAAGTTATTTAGAAGGCAGACATGAGTGCAAACGCCGGGACGTGACGCCATAGAAAGACATCTACAGATCTTCAAAAAGGCCAGGTGCCCAGATACTCATAATCGGCCTGCTTGTGCATGACTAGATGTATGAACGAAGACGAAGCCAACAGAGTATGTAAGGATCTTAGCCGGTAGAGTTATGTCTACCCACATGGAAAAAGACGTGAATTTATCTATGTAACCATTTCTTTATGGACCCAATCATCTTCAGCCACATTATTTGCCTTAGTCAATTCACGATCTATGTCCTAAATGTCAACGTCATTTATCGAATCTATCGGCAAATCTAAACAAGATATTTTTGCCTCCATGATCCGTGTGATTACGTACTTCAAACACAGTATCACTCACGTCAACACTCGATCGTGCATGTGGACCCAAATGATGCAAATCACGCCGCCTCAAACACAAAAATTGCATCGTATCTTCTTCGCCTTTAACTGTTGGATATAAGGCTTCAATTCCGATAACGGTGTGACGAAAAGACACTTGGGATGTGAATCCACTTTCCTTGATTGGTAATTCGATCGGCGAGTAGGGAAAGTGCAGGATATAAAGGCGATGAACCTCGTCTCTTGGTCGAAGCCGTCAAGGGGACATTTTGAGGGTGACTTAATAGGACCTGCCGATATTCAAATGTGGTTGAATTCAATTGGCAGAACTAATAGGAAGCTCTCGTTTGGAATAAATTTTGTTTTTTTATAAGATGGGATTTTGTTGTCATTTTTATGGGGTTACAATTTCTACGCGGTGTTTATTCAATGTGTGATCATATTGAGTATAAAATCAGTGAAGCTAAAATTAATATTTACTCAACGGAAGTGAAAAACCCGTTATTCGAAACCACAACTCCCACATTTATTTAGGTGATTTAAAATGATACAGAATTAAAAATGGATCCTAACTTTGACCTCAATATAAAACCGTTATACGAAAATGCTAATATCAAATACCAGTAATACAAAACTAGATTAACAAACATTTGATATAATTTCTCACGTTTGATATAAGATAAGGCAGACGTGAGTGGGAACGCCGGGAGCAGACACCCTAGAAGGACATCAACATCAGGGATAGCAGGACATACACGGATTTTATTGGTGTAGGTTCTTCACCAATTCTGTTTCCTCCAGCACTCTATAGAGAGAGACTCTCTATAAAAATTGTTGGGCTCTCTATAGGTAATGTTGTAACACCCCACACACTGCTGTGTAACCTATGTTTTTACAAATAAAGTTCTGATTCTAATTGCATATCTGTTTTAACAGCACGAAGCACACCCCTTCTCTTTCATTTTGATAACTCAACAGTATTAATTGCGTGTTTACGCTGTCGATTAGACAAAATCCGTCTGAACATATGAAGCAATGAATTCAAGAAAAGCATACCTTGCGTCCCTTGTATTTATACAGTTAGGATCAACGCAGCCAACTCTTCTAAACAAAAACGCGCTGTTAGCTCTTTAAAAAAGCGCTAAATGGTCATTGTCAAAAAAGCGCTGTATTCGGCGCCAAATTCGAATAAACTTAGATAGGGGCACATCCTTTTTTAGTATCGTCTCTCTGCAAAACTCGCAAAACTGAATCAGAATAACTGACGAAAAGTTATAATTTAGTGTGGAACAATAGAACGTGAAACGAAGTTAGCTACAAATTACAAAGTAGTTAGCGAGGAATCAGTGCTGCCAACTCGAGGAATCCCCAATTCATAGGCTAAGATACCATAAGAAACATAGCAGCATTTAAGTATTGTTAGTTCTAAAATGATTTGTTCCGTGTTACGCGCATGATATAATAAATAATAGTAGATATGCATATCATAATATGATTTCAAAAAGCGCTACATTTAGCGCTAGGAGCTAGAACGCGCTATTGAACAAAAAAAGCTCTAGTTCTGGCGCTGAAAGCGCTAAGTTGGCAGCACTGGTTAGGATGCTGATGAGGAGTTCTTATAAACGGCGAGCGTGTATGACTAGATGTACGAACGTGAGTGTAACAAAAGGAGTATGTAAGGATCGTAGAGCAATGGTGGCCCAGTGGTATTGGCCATGACTTGGAAGTTGTAGGTCGTGGGTTCGAACCCAGGGAGGCGCTTTACTTTGTGTAAATTATTTCATCACCACCGCTCTCAAAAACGGTGAAGGAAAACATCGCGCCGAAAGCGGTATGTCCTAGAATTAAAATTTCGATGACATCTGACATCCACCAACCCGCCTGTGTCCCAGCAGTGGGAACATTAATAGGCTGATGATGTGATGTGATGTGAAGGATCGTAGCAGGTGGCGTTCTCTAGTTTCTGCCTATCCGTATGAAAAACCGCGATATACTTTCTCGGTCTATCGCGAATTCTCGTTCAAAGTGCGTTGGTAAGGAAGTCATAACGGTAACAATAGCAGGAGTCAATTGAGCCATGTCTGGCCACAAACCGCGAGACAGATACTAACGGGTTTCTGATATTTGATAGCTTGTGTTTCGCTTCAAGATATTGTGGCAGACAAGGAGAATTTCTTAGGGGAACAAATACCTATGGTTGATTCGGCATTGAAATATGTGAATATTTTGGGTCTGTGTTTAGTATATTATATATCGTCAATCTTATCAAAGTAATGAATTCAAATTACGGTGATGATGTTTGACTTTACGATAAACGTTAATTATTAACCGACTTCCCAAAAAGGAGGAGGTTATCAATTCGACTGTATTTTTTTTGTTACCTCAGAACTTTTTACTAGGTGAACCGATTTTGATAATTCTTTTTTTTATTTGAAAGCTGATGCTTGTCATGTGATCCCATTTAAATTTCATCAAGATCTGATGAAGAACTTCGAGATTCGGAGATATACATGAAAACTCTGCAATAAATGACGGCAAATTTCTCGGGATTGCTGCAATCGCATGTCTGTTTATTGTTTACACCATTTCATAACATACCATCACGCCAGTACACTCTAAACGGATACGCAGATGTGTACAGTTCACCCTGGTACACTCTCATTCCACCGGTTATGTTCAAGTTACATGTTAATCGAATTATCTATTCTAGCATCACTGTGGCATACATAATAGGTACCTAACTATATGTAGAACTGGTCCATTATGTACCACTAAAATGTGAAAATAAAAATCTTTTTAACAAAAAAATAAAACCGACTTCTACAGCAAAACACTACAATGCGAAAAATAACTCTCTTTCCGAAGTCGGTGTTTTAAAACGAAATACAGTAGATACCAAAGACACCGACTTCGGAAAGAAAGTTATTTTCCGCATTGTAGTGTTTTGCTCTAGAAGACGATTTTATTTGTTGTTAAAATCTTATTTTTTAATTTTTCTTCAAACTGCGGGTCGATTTCCTAATATACAAATTCACACGACCGATCGCAAAGCCTTTTCATCTTGTCAATTTAGCAGCATTCATTGTTATGTTGTTGAGCGGACGGATTTTATACGTAAGATAAAGCAATAGTTAGATAACCTAAAATATTGGACACGTATTTTTTCTTTTACCACGTAAATAAAAAATAACGAGTATACAGTGCGTTGAAATATCGCGTGACGTCACAGTGTGCTACACTTTATACTAACAAAGTGACGTAAAATTGAACTCCACTTGAACTCCACTCCTGAACTTTGATGCGCTTGATAAAGCAAAAAATATGTGTCCAATATTATTTGATAATATCACTTTTTTTCCATTTATTTTTCAAATACATTAAATTACACTTATTGTACAGCATAACATTTGTCTTAAACCTTAAAAGGTTTATGTGACAAAGTGGAGGAAGAAAATTCGCACCGCGTGTTACTAAAACAGGTAAACATATACTTTTATACCCGCTTAAAACTTAAGATGATATGTCACCAGTAATATAATATTTTTTAAGGTAAATTTACAGTTTTTATATGTGCTAGTGACAATATTTGACTGCACAGTTTTAGAAATTTTATTTAGAGTATCAGGTAAAATATATTCCCACGTTCTCGTGCCATACACACATTTACAGTTGTAGGTACTAAATAGAATTATAGTTTCTCTATCCAGGAAACATACCTATTGACCAGGAATTACAATTAGCTTGTGATTAGTAGTTTGATTTAGTGTGATACGTATTTAGAGTGCAGGATTCTTGATAATACCAAAGCATAGCATGATCATTTGAGATTTCCCAAGCATTTTCTTCTTCCAATCCATTACAAAGATGGCTTAGTATTTTACACGGATTTACTGCCATCTGACGTCAACAACCCGACTAGCACTGACAATAAAGTAACATAGCAATTCACATAAATTACAAAAACCAACATAGATACAAGGTTTCAGTAACAACACGATGTATTTTCGAAGTTCGCTAATATATTTTTATGGGTCATTCTCCTGCAAAGATATTGCAACTGTACTGTAACGACCTCGAAAACACGAACCATTTCGCTTGTTGTTTTGAAATTCATAGAACCACTGGCTGACGTCCGTTATTGTACATAATTTGTGTTATGTATTATTCTGATGTTTCCTACTATATTAATATTAAAAATGTGAAAGTTTTGAGAGTATGGATGTATGTTATTTTGTCACGCAAAAACTACAGAAAACATTTTTATGAAATTTTACAGCAATATAGCTGCTATCCGCGGCTGCGCCTGCAGCAGAATTAGTACTTTCTGAAAAATGTTAAAAAAAATTAAGCCCATATGTTATTCTGGTGCACAAGCTAAACACTGAAAAGTTTCTTCAAAATCCAGAAACTTTCAAATTTGTAATATTAGTATGATCTAGAATAGGGTAGTTGACAATAAAATAGATAACTTTAAAATATTACACACGAATTTTTCTTTTGCCACGTAAACAAAAAATTACGACCATACAGTGCGTTGAAATATTGTGTGACATCACGGTGTGCTACACTTTATACTGACAAAGTGACGTCACAAGCCCCCCACTCCTAAACTTAGATGCGCTTTATCTCTGTCAGTTTTTATTTATTTGATAAAGTAAAAAATACGGGTCCAATATTATTTGATAATCTCACTGACGGACTAAATAGAATTATATTTTTTCTACCCAGGCAAAATCCTTATTGTCCATGTTCTTTAAAATGAAAAATATACAACTGCTATAACTGCATCTGTTAGGGCCGAGATCAGCTTGATTGATTAATGGGCCAATCTAAAAGTTAGCAACGTTCTTGCGGAAGAGTAGCCTTGAAACTTGAACGGTCCATTAAGACGATCAAAAAATTGCCAGGAGCTATTTTAGCAATAGTTTTTTGGTTATATTTAGAATTTGTGTTAGACTGAAAGCGAAGCTACCTCAAGACATAAAAAAAAGAATTATAATGTGTGTATTCTGGTAGGGTGTCACAAGGAATTGTTTTGGGCCCCTTGGTCTCAATTGCCCTCTTTAATAACTTACAATTATGGAATATCAGCCGTCATTGCTTACTAGTGCACTTTCGCCATAGTTTTTTGTTTCTGTATTGCCTTCAGTTATTAATTATTCTGTGGTTTTATCATCATCATATTTCAGCTTTTATCCCAAGTTACTTCGGATCGACGCAACCCGTTTTCTTCTTCATTTAATCATATCATTTACTTCACTTCACTTCTCCTTTTTTTAAATGTCATCTATATTAATCTTATCTTTTTCTGCATTACCTACAGTTTTACTTGTATAGAATTCATGCCTTTTATTTCATATCATCTACATTATGTCGATATGCTCCAGTAAAGTCCTACATTAAAAACAATCCACATTCATCCGAACAAAATTGCAGCTTTGTTTTGCAGTACAAATAGCAGTATTATATGGATGAGTTTCTATTCTTTTGTGTCCTTTCGCTTTTCTATTGTCTTTGTAGGCATTAGCATGCATGCGGCTCTTGTGACTGCATGTTCTTCAACTCTCCATGTGGTATTATGTGTAATCTAGATCATGGTAAATGAGAATTCTTAGTGTCATCTATGGCTTTACTTATAGTTGCATGTGTTGGTGTTTTGTAAATGTTGTTGCTATTAGTTTTCGCCGCGGCATCGCTCCGGTGGTTGTCTATGTTACCGGAGATGAAAACATGGCACTGAGCTGCGTGTAGGTTACTAACAGCAAATGAGTTTTTGGAATCGGATTACTCCCAGAGAATACTTTTACCAAACAGTTATTATTTAACGTTTTTATTCTTTTGTTGTACAAAACACAAGCATACAAAGTGACAACTTATGTTCAAAGGCGGGCTTGGTATTATAGACGGATTTAATAAATTATGACAATTAACTAAAGCGCACAGTAAAAACACTTTATTATAATACACTTTGTTCACTTTACGTTCGTATTGAGAATAAAGTGTTTTCAAAATGTTTATTAGTAATATAGGGAATTGTCTTGTGTTAACAATATGGCAATAAATTTGGGAAAGAAGTTGATATAGGCGGGTAGCAACTGAATTATAAATTAAAAAGGTACCAAAGAAAAATTGCTTTTAGGTTTTCCAACATATTTTCCTAAGCCAACTTCAAGGTTCTTCGTCCAACGTGTGATCGATGCTGATTAAATAAGCTCACCAGAAAGAAGCCCTTACTTCTAATACAATTTATCAATTGCTCCCAAAACAACGTTAAGGCTGAAATCAATCAGGCTCAGTGAAGGCAAATGCTCGATTTCCCTTTCAAACGGAGTTCGCAACAAATAAGCCTGCAATTTCTCGCAGACGATCTTTCTTTTATGGGCTTTCAGAAAAGGTAGAATTAAGAATTAATTTGTAAAGGAAGATTAAAATGTTTTGTGTTTATGTGGGGATTTTTCGATTGATGTCTGAAAAAGGTCATATTTCCTTTCACATAACGTAAAATCACGCCTTTATTCCTTGTGGGGTCGGGCAGGGTGCACGTATAGTGCGTGTATAGTAAACCCACATTTTGCCAGTTATGTTTAAGTCCCATTTAGTAGGGGGCGAGCCTATTGTCATCAACCGGGAATAGATCCAGAATCCGGGCATAGATCCAGATTGCGGGCACAGATCCAGAATCCGGGCCCAGATCCAGAATCCGGGCATAGAGCCGGAATCCGGGCATAGATCCAGATTCCGGGCATAGATCCAGAATTCGGGCACAGATCCTGAATCCGGACACAGATTCAGAATCCGGG
Source organism: Orthosia gracilis (assembly GCA_947562075.1). Lineage (NCBI taxonomy): Eukaryota > Metazoa > Arthropoda > Insecta > Lepidoptera > Noctuidae > Orthosia > Orthosia gracilis. Next base: position 4,797,742 of record OX387275.1, read on the forward strand.
CATAGATCCAGATTTCGGGCATAGATCCAGAATCCGGACACAAATCCAGAATCCGGGCATAAATCCAAAATCCGGGCTGCTATAGATAAATTCCAGATGAAAAATCCCAATAACAAAAACTTTGCCTGACCGAGTATTGAACCCCGGACCCCATGCTCCGCAGTAGCCCTTTGGATCACTAGACCAACGAGAATAATGCTTTTACATTCCAAATTCTTTAGAAGAAATGTTCCATTTTCTAAAACATCCGTTAAGATCAAAACTGATACTTATAATGAGTTAAATGTAAAGTTAAGAGAAAATGGCTTAGATGAATTTGATAAGAAGTTTCTTCGTAGAGAAAATATTCGCAAAGATTTCACTTCTACTTATTATAATGGTTAATATCAGCTCTGCTAATGAACAGGGTAGGTCTTTAATAAGGTCATTCCTGGGTGAAAAATCGTCAATTACATTATCAAAATATATTAGACGCGTATTTTTTGCTTCATCAAATCAATACAAATTTACTATTTATCTTAGTAAATTACACAACTGAGTTCAGAAGTGGGGGTTTGTGACGTCACTTTTTAGTAAAAAGTGTGGCGTCTCACGAAATTTCAAAGCGCTATATCGTCGTCATTATTTGTTTAAGTGACCAAAAAAAATACGAGTCCAGTATTCACTAATAATCTAGCTGAGGGTAAAAAAAAGATATTTTCCATCATCCTTATTAAACTTATCATTAAAAAAGCCACAATAGTCCAAGAATAGGAAATCTATAAAAACCAAAACTCACTACCTATATAACGCTGTAAAATTCGAAGAAACAGTCCCGCTGTCTAAACAAAGCATGGCACGCTTCCTTCAGATCGAAACGGTCGGATTGAAGAAAAACATTGATTTTGTACGGTTTATGTAGGTCGGGTTACGAGGAGGAATCTTGATGTAAACAATCCTGCTGTTTACTTGTTTACTCCATTGGTTTTAAATCAATATTATTTTACGGAAGTTTTTTTGGATGTTACATAATGTAGTTGTGAGAATATTAGTTCATTGACTTGAATGTGTCCTGGCAGTTGAGAGAATGTCAGTTGTGTGAATGGTTGACTGGTAGAAAATGCCTAAGGCATTAAGTCCGCCTCTGTACGTTTATGTGCTTAAAGTATTAAATAAATAAATGTCATACTCACTCAAATATCTCTCTGATGGGAAGGGTCATTGGTTCCCTTTATGATGGTTGAGCTGAGTGGCGCTGATTCATGTGCCATATTCGTGAAAGGGCGCCGTCAGTTGGGATTCTTCATAAGTCATAGCTTAACTGTCCCGCTGTCTTAACAAAAAATCGAATGCTTCCTTCAGATCCAAACGATGCGATTGAAAAAAAAAAAAACATTGTTTTATATGGAGGTCGGCTTACGAAGAGGAATCTGGATGAAAACAATCCTGCTGTTTTCTTCTTTGTTTTGAAATCGACATTGCTTTATAGATTTTTTTTTATGTAAGTTATGTATCGTTGTTATGTATTCCTCTGTCTTCTTTCCTCTAGCGTTTTTGTCATTAACATTTGCCTAGATTTATCTCAAATAGTAGTCATATAGTGGGGACTTCATTTTTAACCGACTTCATCCGCACTTACACCCCCATTCGGTCTGTTGCTATGTTGAGTTGGGCTGTTGTTTTTCTAATGTTAGTGAATTGTGATCTCTATCTTGAGTTTCATCTGGTCTTTTCATCATCATTATCATCATTTCAGCCGAAAGATGTTCATTGCTGAACACAAGTCTACCCCAACCGGCTCCATATTGACCGATCCCGACCTTTCCATTCTAATTTTATTAAGTACAATCTTTATTGAACAACTACAAGCATGAATGTTGATGTTTCCTTTTTTGCCGCACTAAATCTCGGGAATCCGGAATAAAGTGGTTTATATCATTGCCGTCTTAATAAATGATTGTTGTAATTTTGCTAACTGCCTTATAATATACCTAGTATACTATTCTACTGTCTTCTCTTTATTTAATCAAAGCCAGAATTTCGGTAAAAATCGTAGTCTCATTTGTATTTGTGTCGTCTTCTTAAAAGTTGCGTTCTAAATAAAGTGATACAATTTGCCAAGGCACCGTTAGGAGGGGACTATCCGAAAATATTCGCGTTATCTCAAGCGAATTCGTGTACGTTACACCCGATATATGTGTAAGGAGCGTCAAACTCATTATTTCGGTTCTATCGCGATTATAAGCATTGTTTGTTCTTATGAATTTTGTGGGAAGATTGGTTTTTAGGCTAATGAGCTCGGAATTGTTTCAGTTTAAAGCGTTTATGAAGTTTTTGTGAAGATGAATTTTGTCGTTCTCAATGGTAATTTTTACAGTAGTTGCAATAATAATTATAATCAAGTGCAATCAGTAATATTATATATGCGTTATGTGTGTTGTTTAAATGACAAAATTATCAAAATAAATAAATAATATTGAACAAAAGCTCAACGCACAAAATCGTCTATACAGCATACGGAAATGAAAATTTCAGCTGACCTGTTTCGGCAATCTCTATTGAAGACGTTAAGTATTGCAGTGACGATTGTTGATATTTTATTCGAATTTGATTTTATTTTATTGGCACATTGGTCAATCTTAATTTTTACTAGCATGGGAAGAAAAACAGCTGCCGAAATTAAATCACGGCGACCAAGAAGAAATTACGGAACCCACAATTTTATCTCCCATAAAATATTCCACCAAAGGTTTTGGGACGAAAGTGCCATAATTCTCCGTCACCATAAACTTCCATAAGTTCGCGTTCATTTACCTATCGAGGGACAATTTAAAACAGATCACGATCCACGGTCTCCGAGGAATAGAAACCGTGTGGTATGGCTCGTAAATCGTCGGCAATGTAAAGCGTTCGGCGATGTCTTTGCTACAATGTAGATTGGTACAGAAGGCCGGCTTCACACAACGAGTGAAAACAGACACATTTATTTATTTTATTTATTCAATGACATCTAACAACATAATTACAGAATCAATGATTTACAAGATGGTCTTGTGCAAACATGTCAGTTACAGGCGTGCACATCTTTCACAGTCTTTAATTAAAATTTTTATGTTCGAGATTATGAAATTAATTGAGTATGTCTACTGATTAAGTTTAATTGAAATTAGCTGCAATAATTGGACTTAAGTTAATATAGAATTGAATTAAAACTGTGCTTGAATAAAAATTAAATTACAATTACATAACAAATTACTAGTAAGGTCAAAGATAACATTTAATTACAATTAGATCACAATAAAATACTAGTGAGTCATGGATAAAATTAAATAAGTTACAATAGTTTCACTAATAAAATACCAGTGAGTCAAAGATAAAATAAAATAAAATTACATCACAAAAAAAAAACTAGAGAATCAAGATTAAAATATAATAAAATGCTAATACAAAATGTGTCAAAGTTATTTGTATGATAATCTTAATATTGAGAGTACATAATAAAACAGAGCAGGCAAGACACAGACGCGTACCTACGTACGGCGATCTCAAACAAATGTCAATCGCGAGTACATTTGCACTCGCTTTACGTGAACCGTGTCTTAGTGCGTGCGTTTTCGCTCACTGTTTGGATTCGACCTTCTGCAACTGAGTCTCTTTTGTCTATACATCATTCTCTTGTCGATTGTTTACGTGACTTTCGGTTCCATTGTTGTATTGGATCACGAATGCTGGGGAAAGTCTGCCGTGACATGCCTTGGATATGTTTGAGATATTGGGCGGTTTTGTCGGCGTGACGCTGATTAGGATTTGGTTTGAGATTGATGGGAATTGATCTGCTGAAGAAAACAAGACTTTGGGATGTCAACATTGTTCAATGGGATTCTTTGTTTTTTTATGTAACAGATAAATGTGTTAGACTACCAACCACGAATTCTTTGGAGTCCTTATCGAGCCATACACTTAAGATTTCTGGTTTATACAAATTTGCCATATAATCATTAAGTTTTATCTGATGCCAAAATACAGATGTCTTCGCATCTTATCTAATTGGAACCCGAAACCGCCGAAATTTGAATACCTCCTTGGAGTAAACCTGTGGTAATAAAATTCGGGGACTCAAATTATAGAAGTTTTCCCTTTGAGGACCGCAGATGATGAGCCAGTGAAGCATGCCAGAAGCAATAATAAAAGCGAAGAGTAACAATGTACTTTTATTACATTATTCAGAGACGTGTTCTTTCACCTGGTACGTTGGAATTGGATGTGGTTTGAAGTGGTGGCAATGTACTTGATGTTGTTGCACCCTGAGCAAAATAAGGGACGGAACAAATCTTCTGTTTCTAAAAGCGGAACTGCGGTACTGTAACAGTTAGAGGCCAGGCAGGTTCATTAAAATCTCGAAGAGAGGGTAGATGCAAATTTATTAAAAAAAATATATATATTTAAAATTTTAATAGTAACCCAGCAGGAGACTGGGGTGAGTTCTCGACATCGAGCGCGCGTTAGGTTCAAGACCGCCATAAGAAAACCACTATCCTGTAGTTCCCAGAACGTAGTGACTGGTGGCAGCCAGGTAGGTAGATCAATCTTCGTATCGGAGGGTAGCACGCAGGGTTGTCCAGCCTCAGCCCTTGCAGCAGCACCGGATATGTCCGGTATAGAAGAACCCTAATCTGGTGTTACACTGAGTTTAATTTATTGTCTATTGTTGACGGTAACGTGTAGGTGATACAACGATTGTAGAATATTATGTTGTTCAAGATGACGTTATAAAAGTGGCAGAGGTACAATTATTATTGAGCGGACACTCTTTGCTGCTGCGTAGTGCCAAGTGCATTCTTACGTTTATTGTGGAGACGAAGAAATTACATTAAACCTTTGGTCTCAACTGTCATTTGAAGATCTTTGACAGTAATTACGGACCGTCACGACCCGATAGTCTGACACCAATCTTGCCAAAGGGTATCAAGTTATCCAGACTAGGATGTTTCGGTCAAATAGGCACTCGATGCTTCTGAATGCGGGCAGACTGGAAGCCGATCCTAATATAGTTTGAATAGGCTAGGAAATTGAATAAAGAAGAACTATACACCACTTCATTTTTATTCAAGAGATTTTTCGTATTTAAAATCAACACTCGTTTTTAGAAAACTCTGTATCCCTTTAATGTATTTAAAAGATCTATGTACAAAAACATTTAACTCGAAATCTCCTTTTAAAATTCCCAGTAGAAAATCTTCAATTATCCCTCTGCAAAGGTACTGCCAATAAAAATCCTACCTATAAGGTTTATTTGAAATAAACTGTTTTGATTCCACCGATTCCAATTTCAATTCAGAGTTTGTTATCGATGTCCATCTGTAGTTTTTTTTTGTATTTATTAGAACCCGATATTTTTCCTCTGTCAAAAATATTTTGCTCGGTTTTTTGATGAAAACATGAGCTGTGTCTGTTTCATGTAGCTTTTTTGGGATGTTTATTTGCTTTGACTTTACCTTTGGTAGCTTGTTAGTTTTGATCCTTGAATCGTTAGGTTGGACAACATCATGTCGGTGTGCTTGTGGAGTTTCATTCCAATAGTTTTGTTTAAATGAATGTTATCGTCAGCCAAAATTCTAAACATGATTTTTGTACCAATGAAAATTTTATGCCACTACAGAAGTTTATCACATCTTCAATTGCTGACGCTTTTTAGGTTTGAAGACCACATTCGTTGAAGACACTAACGGTATAAAACCAAAACATATAACAGAGAAGTGCGACCCTTGCAACGATCGAGTAACTATTAAAAAAATATAGTACACCGATATTATTCTTCCATTTCACTAATCATCTTCAATTTCCACTTCGTTTAAACTTAAAATTTGTTGGTAGGTAAAATTGTTCGTGTTTAGAAATCTCTGGAGGTTTCGATCTAATTATATCACTGATAGAAAACACAGAATACGCTGTCGTTTAGTGTATGGTGTTTTATCTCGGAAAATGCTCGGTTCCTGTGGAGTCAAGGGAACGAAGCCGCGAGAAAAAGTTACACTTCAATAAAAAAGCCTTGTCCTATCCAACATACAGTGTAACCAAACAGCGTAGCATTTGTAGGTCACGCTACACTCCTCGCAACGTAATTGCCCTTCCTCAGTTGAAACACTTAAGTCCAGTTATAGATCACACGTGACACACATACGTATAGGCTGGTAAATCTAGTGGTACGTCAAGTTTTTATACTTGTTGTATGTGATGGTAATGGTTGCATAGATTAGGAGACATAGGAAATAATCATCGTTATTTCAGCCGAAAGACGTCCACTGCTAGACATAGGCCGCTCCCAAGCGTCGCCACACTGATCGGTCCTGTGCGTCTCGCATCCACCGGCTTCCCGCTGCCTTAACCACCAGCATAATTGCATTAGTGAATTCGACAAGGCGAAAGATTTGACCCCATCAATCGACCAATCACCTAGACGGATCCATAACGCGTCTTTCATCTAGCATGTGATCGGTTGATTGATGAGATCAAATCCTTCGCTTTGCTGGATTCACTTACGACATAAGGCTGCAGGACATCGATCCACCTAGAGGGAGGCCTTCTTACGTTGCGTCTTCAGATTCGCGGGCGCATAAGGAGATTGTTCGGTTAAAAGTTTAGATGTCATCTTGTTTGATAGACTATTTATCGTCAAGTCTTGTGACTAAATAGATACAAGTCTATTATCCCGAAGGGTTGTGTAGATTTGCACCTAGAACACCCTAATTTCGCCAGATATGTGAATTGCTCTTCATCAGTTGATCCACTTAAGTCCAGTTATAGATTTTCGTCGTGACACGCATACGTATAGGCTGGTAATCATAGTGGTAGGTCAAGTATGTATGCTTGTTGTACGTTATGGTAAAGATTAAGAGTGGTGATTCATGCTTGTGCCTTTTTTTTTTTTGTTATAGATAGGCTCGCGCTTGACCACTAATCACACTAATGGTAAGCGGTGATATGCTCGACGGTGAAGCGCACTTGCCTAGAAGTAACATATTCACTCTTGACTTAAAGACCTCAATGTTGTAGCTATCAATAAACACAGACTCCGGCAGGGAATTCTACTCCTTAACTGTAAGCATAATGAAAGTAATTCCAAAACGTTTAGTGCGTTTGGGTGGGATGTCCACCATGCACCGATGACGCATCGCCGGACGTCTTGTAGTCCGATGATGAATTAGATTTCTTTTAGACATTATCCAAAACTGAATGTGTCACGTGAATTACTGATGCACTACAGTTCATCATCAACCTTTTAATGTTCCCACTACTGGGACACAGACCTCCTCTCTGTGAAAGGGAATGGGCCATAATCCACCACGCGGGGCATGACGAATTTTTTGGTTCTAGAACGGCCGGTTTCCTCACGATGTTTTCCTTCATCGTTTTGAGAGCAGTGTTGATGAAAGAATTAACACAAAGTTATGCCTGCCTGGGTCCGAACCCACGATCTACAACTTGTAAGTCGCGGCCTTTGCCACTGGGCCACCACTGCGCTAAAGTTATTATGTTGAAATCGATTTATAACACACTAGCTTCTGCCAACGGCTTCGCCCGCGTGAAAGTCGGACGTGAACCCGAGGAAACATATTCCTGACTATAATCTATCTCTGTGCCAAATTTCATCCGGATCTGTTCAGCCGTTCTGGCTTGAAGAAGTATCAAACGTACACACTCACACATTTTCCCCTTTATAATATTAGTGTGATTTGCGCAATATTGGGTACATCTTGAATGAGTTTCAACATCATGAGTCGATTGGTATGAATGGTGTTTAAAATAGTAATGAAATAGGTAGTATAAATTTACAAAACTAATGAATGAAAACGCCCACATCATAGCGGGTTTATCTGAACAACAGGAAGCTTTTAGATGATCTCGTATAAAATTGCATAAAATTAAAATAAAATGTAATAAGCAGTACCTAACAGTCGATAAATAAATCTCAAACCGTCTATCATTTCCCGCTGCTGTTGAAAAACCCTGCTATAAAATGATAAGAGTAATATATTATTTTTAAGTTATTTCATAAAAAAATGTACTATACGCAAATAACTAATTAGGCAATGTGATGTGGAGGAGTAAGAATATGACTAAACAGGAGATGCCTACTGAGGGCCCAAACACGAAACTGCGGAGCGACGTCGCATTGTAAAAATCTACGAGCTTTTTGTTGCTTGGCTGTATTCTGCATTGCGAATTCGCAGTTTGGTGTTTCAGACCTTATATATGAAGTATATAAGAAGAAGATACCCCAGATAAATTGGGAAAGCAGCAAGAATATGATAAAAAACAAACCGACTTCAAAAAAAACACTGCAAAGCGAAATTTAATTTTCTTTTCCGGAGTCGGTGTCTTTGGTATCTATTGTTTTCCGTGTTTCGACACCGACATCGGAAAATTATTTTTCGCTTTGCAGTGTTTTTTTTTGGAAGTCGGTTTTGGTTTTTTTGTTAAAAAGTTTTGTATCATTAAAAAACGTCATTATTTAAACGTTTTCTTTTTCAATGAGAATGAAATAATTAAGGACAGTTTAAACTTGGAACGTTGACTAAGGTCTGGAAGTATTAGTAGCTGTCGTTTGTGGTTGCCTACTACGGGCGAAAACCAATTTAACATTTAAATCATATTTAATACCTTAGAGCAGTGACATTCATTGACCCGTAACTCATATTTGCCATAACTAAACTAAGGAATCGCAAAATATTCACAACAATAATATAATAGGGATGTTTCCTGGGAAAAAAAATGAAAATTCTATTTAGTCCGTCAGAGAGATTATCGAATAATATTGGACACGGATTTTTTGCTTTACCAAATCAATAAAAATTTGCAAAGTTAAAGCGCTTCTAAGTTCAGGTCTCGTGACGTCACTGAGGCAGTATAAAGTGTACTAGCGCCGTGACGCTTCACGATATTTCAACGCATTATATCGCCGTCACTTTATGTTTAGGTACGTGTCCAATATTTTTTTGTATTCTACCTGACGGACAAAAACATTTTTTTTTGGAAAATACTCAATTAGGAAAAATCCCGTCCACTCACAACACAAACAGTGGTGTGTGTGACATATCGGAGACCTTACGCTACATAAGCGCCTCTAGCGGCTAATTCATACGCGGTAGCCCCCATTCTGTCCTGTCAACTGGTCACGCTAGCACTGACCCCCTTTACTTTCATATCACTCCTCAAACAACCCATTCAACATTTCTTTAGCCTCACTCTCCATTCATTTTCATTTATATTCATAACTCTTTTTAACCAACTTCAAAAAAAGAGAAGGTTCTCAATTCGTCGGAATCTTTTTTTATGTATGTTCTTCGATTACTCAAAGACGCCTGGACCGATTCGGCAAATTCTTCTTTTGTTTGAACGGGTACACTACATAGGTGATCCCATGGTCATCAGGTCGGGATCTGGTCATGGGATCTCAGAGAAATCGAGGGAACTCCTCAAATATTATAGGCATACATATAGCGATTTGGGTATTATCATCAACAATGCAATCATTTGCATTCAGAATAGGTGAGTATTCCCAGTAAAGATGGATTAGTCTGCTCCTGTTTTGTAACGGCATCTCAAAACAACCTACCAAGACTGGCAATAAGGGCTATATTCCCTTGATTATAAAGTCTCTGTTCCCATAATTATTCATGATTAGACCGAACACGGGATGTCTAGAGGCCAGCATTAATGCCCATAACGGCATTGTTTTTATCTGACCAGCAGGAAGTCGACGGAACGATCTCATAACTGTCGATATAGATGTAGGATGCTGCGTCTTGACGGAAGCGCGTACACGAAGCAAAAACTATAGCGCCGTGTCGACGACCTGCTAGTGATGCGGTGGTGACGATTGTTGATGTCGATGTTTGCGATAAAAAAAATGTTTGTGGTCGGCGGGACCTCTCCCACTTATGATGTAAACATTTTGGCGGCAAGCGCTAGACGATAATATTAGCTGAACGCAATCGAACGCCTCGAGAGGCTTCTTCGTTCCTGACGATTTCAACCAGGCAACTCCTACCGCAAGCCGCGCTTAGGAACTTTGTCCCAATAAATAGCAGAATACCTAAGACAACCGATGGATTGTGTAAAAGAGTCCATGTTTCAGAAAGAAGCATAAGTGTTGGGCTACCATCACATAGATACTTATCCTAATCTGATGCATGACGATCAACAATTTAAAATGGTATTCGGTAAATGGTAATAGGTGAAAGTGATTTATATAAAAAATAACAATTGAAGTGCTCTATTTTAAGCTACGATGTGGTCAATAATCGATGAACTTCAACCTTTTTAAACTAAAAGCATAAAAAATTCATAGTGTTCGTTCATGGACTTCAACTCATTTATTATTCGGTAACCGTGAAAGGGGAACGCCTAGACAAGTCTTCTATTTCTGTCGCTAGCCAGCACTGCTGGTGAAATAAGTGACAAATTGATTCCAATTATGGTATCTTATCTAAGCAATACAAACTCCTCGTTTTTACAGTACAGACAATAGAATCTAGGACTATTATTATTTTTTAACTTGTAATTTTGACATTCAAAAGTGACGTTTAATGCCATAATTTGACAGCGCTTTTGCGGAACGATTCGACTGTCAGTATGTGAACCATTGCTGCATGGTTCACATACTGACTAATGTTAAGATATTGTTTTAATTTTTTATTTTTTTATTTAGTTTAACTGTATGATCCAAAGTTGATTGAAATAAATAAATAATAATAATAATTGAAATCAATTATTTAATTTTGACTTGACTTTGAGTAAAAATATCTAAACTAGAGTAATTTCTAAATATATATCAGTACATTATTTTTAATCACGATTTATATAATTTTGTATAGTATGGTAGCGTAGCATCACTATTGTGGCCGGTGCGTGACAGCGTGCATCACGATCAAAACCACAAGACAAGATGGTGCAGAAAAACAACTCTTTGCAATACGGACAAGTGCTTCCATAAAATAATAACCATCATATAAGAATATGAGGAACGTGTGATACGGAACACGACCACTTCAATGATGATATCCGTAGAAGAACCAAAGTTACCGACATAGCCCGGAGAATCGCCAAACTTAAGTGGCAGTGGGCAGGGCACATTGCTCTCAGAACGGATGGCCGATGGGGCCGAAAAGTTTGGAATGGCAACCGTGACCTGGAAGACGATACGTTGGAAGTCCTCCCTCTAGGTGGACCGATGCCCTGGTCAAGGTTGCGGGAAGGCGCTGGATGCGAGACGCACGGGATCGGTCAATGTGGCGACGCCTGGGGGAGGCCTATGTCCAGCAGTGGACGTCTTTTTGCTGAAATGTTGATGATGGTGATGACTTCAATACAACAGTATATCAACCCTCGTGAAGGCCTGAATACCATTCAAGCTTTGTAAATATATACCAAATCTTTTCCTATCTAGAAAGGTTTAAAGGTTTCACACTGTCTTGTTTGTTTTGGAAATGCATATAAAACGCCTACTTTGTTAGAAGGATATGTATACAGGGTGTCCCAGAAATCGACGTCAAGCCGTAAATGGGTGATAGACCAAGTTATAACAGTTCTCAGAAAAATACGAAAAAAAATCTATCTCATGTTTTTAAAAAATTATTTTCACTTTAAAAATTTACTAAAAAAATCAATCCCTGTAATGGTTCTTTAACTCCAATTGCTACAAATCCCATAATTTATCTAATTTTTTTATTATTATGTAATCTTGAATAATGCTTGTGTAGATTTTTGCCTAAAATTCAAAGCCAACTCACTCAAAAAACAAATTATCAGATTTAATTTTTTTTTATTACAATAAATGTTCAAACTGCCCTCCTTCGACGGCAATGCAAGCACGACATCTTCTTAAAAAAGATCTGGTTATTTTTTTAAATCTGATAATTTGTTTTTTTTTTCTAAGATGAGAAAACTGGTCCTGACTTAAAGTAAAAAGGTTGAGTCACTATCATAACTTTGCTCTTAAATTACGTAACGTCTCTATCGAACTAGAAACGGAGTTTAGCAAAGCTTTAGGTAAGCTAAAGTCATTTTAAGGAAGTATGGACATTTTGTGTAAAAAACGAGGCTATTTACAAAAAAAAAATTGAACAATTATTGAAAACGAAATCTAGCAAGTGTTACACCATTTTGAATCCTTATTAAATGCGCCAATTTTTCATGTTACTTGCCAAACTAGCGTAGTACATTTTTTTTTCAGTACAGTCAGTTAAAGTTGGGCGAAATAGTAAATTTGAATAATTTGGTTTTGAAAAAGTTTAATTTTCTTCCAAGTAGGAAGAGTTGGCTTTGAATTTTAGGCAAAAATCTACACAAGCATTATTCAAGATTACATAATAATAAAAAAATTAGATAAATTACGGGATTTGTAGCAATTGGAGTTAAAGAACCATTACAGGGATTGATTTTTTTAGTAAATTTTTAAAGTGAACATAATTTTTTAAAAACATGAGATAGATTTTTTTTCGTATTTTTCTGAGAACTGTTATAACTTGGTCTATCACCCATTTACGGCTTGACGTCGATTTCTGGTACACCCTGTATACGAGGACAGACATAATGAAGAAGTAGTTGGCTTGCCTGCGGGTAGGTGTCATTAATAATTAATGATATCAGCCAATCACTTCTTTAGTCTTTGGTTATCTTCAGCTTATCGGGAGGAAAACCTTTTAAGGCTGCATTCAAATATCTTCGTCAGTCAAATCCACCAGCCAAAGTAGTTCAACTATCACCTTGCTGCTTGCTTGTACTGCCATGCTATGTTCAGTTCTTGTAAAATCTTCACGTCAGAAAACGAGACCATGTGGACCTTCTGTGTTTCTCAATTCTATGCTATCTACTCACCGGACTGTGTCTAGCCCGGCTCCTATAATGTTTATGTTGCTTAATTGATGATTTAACAGGGATCCAACACGCTTCTAAAATAATCTGGGAGTAAAAAAGAATGTAGATCACCTGCTTATGCGCGCGGCTGAATTACATGGCCTAGTAATCTGTCATTATTTGAGTTATTTGTTCATTATTAGTGTGCTAATTGCTGCACTTCTTTTGCAGTTTAATTGTCTATGATACTTGCTTCTTCTTTTGTATCGATGGCACGTACTATGTACAATCAAGCTGTTTGATTCATGATCCATTCAGACGATAATTTGTTTAAAAAAATCAAAAGGTTAAAGTTTTCTATTTAAACTACTAGTAGTGCATTTGTAGTAAAATACTTTGCTGATTTGAGCGGCTATGAATTAAAGTTCTCGATAGTACACTCACATTTCATAGAAGTGTCTTTGCGTTTACTAAGGCATTGTAAAACTATTGTAGGCTATGGTAGGTATAAGATTCTCAAAGTATGGAATGTTTGAATCGGTATGATTCGGTCATGAGTATGGAACTTGTAGTCAAAACACAGCAGTCATCGCTTTTACCTTCAAAGATTTATGAATCAGTTTTCTACATTCTATTCCTAGTTTTAAAACAATTGCACTGATGAGAATTTCTCATGAAGGTGCTCGTACTATTACAGTTCCATAGTTCCTAACGTTTGTTACTCACTGAACTCCTTTTGCTTCATTTACGTTCATACATCTAGTCATGGTAGTCTTCATAAGGTTATGAGTACTGCGCATCTAATCTTTTTGAAGAGCATCACCAATAATTTCATGTTTGTTACTGTACCTTGGTTTTGGCCTCGTCAGAATGATCAAACTTTGCGTCCGTACTTCCAACAGTATTTATTGTGCACTATGTGTCGGTGTGCTCTATAAAAGGCAATAATCTAATGAAGATTAGAAAGTTAACATAGTATTAGTAACTAGTCTGACTGCCCAGAGACTCAGTCAGAATAATGGAATAAGTATTGTCCTCCGTGTATGTAATTTTGAAGCTTATAAAATGTTTGTACCTGCTCACGCGCAACTTCCCAATTTACCAAAAACCGTCACGGATATTAGCGCCCATTATTTCCTATAGCCTACCATTTCACAATATGGCTGTGCAGTAGGAGTGTCCCCTTGCATGGTCCTGACGTAGGGTGATACAATAGCATGGATGTATGAGAGAGAGTACGCTTTGTACTCGAGCATTGGCCTGTGGACGCTTTTGTTTCCGAAAATATATATCGAGAGATTTTTTTTTCAACTTTTTGATTGCAATGGTATGTGAGTATGTATGTTCCATTCGATTCATGTGTATGCATTCTTCGTGTTTTCACTGGCTGCCCTGAGACGTGAACGAATGGGTTTTGAATATCAGACGTTAGCCGACATCGAAATGGAATTTGTAGACCGCTGAAGCGACTGGTGGCGATAAGACTGGACTAATGATCTGACATATGTCATTCGAAGTATGCGATAGAATGTCAAGTGACATTTTATCAATGAAAGCGTTGCGTTCAAGACATGTGTCTAAATTAATCTAATTGGCCTCCGAAAGCATTAATTATTGGCCTAAAGGCAATTCTGCCGAACCTAATCTAAGTCAAAGGTCTTTTTAACCCCCGACGTAAAAAGAGGGTTGTTATGAGTTTGACGTGTGTACCTGTGTATTTGTGTATTAATCTGTCGAATCATAGCTCCTAAACGAACATATTTTGATTTCGTTTTTTTTTTCGTTTGAATTTGACTTTATCGAAAATGTTGCCCAAAGAGCTCTTGACGATATTCACTGATAAACGGTTATATATTAAAATGTGACGTCACATAACCTACCTTCATGTCCATAATAAAGCCCCTTTTAATACTGACGGGATCAACACATTAGTCCTGTACAGATACTCAGTGTTCTAATGAATTATGTCATTCATACGAGCCCGTAGATAAGCGAGCGTTCATTAATGGGCGCTTCAATTTAGGTTAATAACACCCAGCAATAAAGGTCAGCTTTGAATTGATTCGGGGGCTAAACTAGTTAGTGATGGGCTGACGTTTTAATAGGGTTTAAGAGGACGATAGTCGCCAACGACCTTGAGGGAACAAAGTGCGCACTCGTTTCACACCCGCGCGACCCTGAATACAGTAGTTTTTTGTACTTTCCTTATTATTTTATGATTAAAAAAAAACCTCTTTGATCAAAATGTAGATAGTTAAATTGTCTTTGAAATGGTGTTAATCATTAAAATACACACCCGGCGGTCTCGGTGCGATTGTCATCTTTTTGTTAGACATAACATTACAAATTAATTACACTATGTTAGACGAATAAATCTCAAAATTTTCTGAGATCATATAACTAAGAAATTGGTCTAATGTAACATTTCTTTTTCCAAAAATGTACAATTAGCCGTTTAGACGTGATTCTCATTTTAAAATCAGCTACTGAAGGGTATCTGCGCCTGGTGAGCCGATTTCAAAGGTTAAGTTGCCGAGGTAGATCCGTGGATGGGTGACCATCTTAACATAGTGGAATGCCTCCGTGTCTCGACAAAAGCTGCTGGTTACGGCTGACATTTTAACATCTTTGAGAGTCGTTACGGATAGTTCGAAGCCAGGAAATGGGAGCCAGTCTTGCTAAGGGGTATAAGTGTTACTAATTTATTGGGTTCTGGAGGACAGATAGGCAGTTATTCCATGTAAAATACAGGTATTCTCATCATCATCATAATATCAGCCGAAAGAAGTCCATTGCTGGACATAGGCCTCCCCCAAGCGTCGCCACATTGACCGGTCCCGCTTCAGGCGCTTTACTTTGTGTAAATTATTTCATCACCATTACTCTCAAAACGGTGAAGGAAAACATCGTGAGGAAACCGGCATGTCCTAGGACCACAATTTCGAAGATATGTGACATCCACCAAACCGCACTGGGCCCGCGTGAAGGATTATGGCCCATATCCTCTCACAGACCGGAGGCCTGTGTCCCAGCAGTGGGAACATTATAAGGCTGATAATGATGATGATCCTCACGTTTCTGTGCCAGCATCATCCAGATCCTTCCAGCGATATTAACCAATTCAAAAATCGAATGATTTCTCCTATGAAAATATGTTTAGAGATATTTTATTAACTCGAAAATGAGGTCTGAAACTGACCACATTCCCGTTGTACAATTACTAAACGTTACAAATGCAGTAAACTGGTACAATATCAACAACAGCACCTGTACCAGACGTGAGTTCATTCAAGTTAGTGTTGGGCAATGATAATAATCCGGTTAATATCATTTGGCTAATAATCGAATAAAAGTCAGTTAGTAGCCATTAATAGCAATTATGGATGATAACCCTGCTGTTAATGTTATTTTAGTGATTGAAAATTTCCCTTCGTGGTTTTCAGGCTTAGGACTGTCAGATTAGACTTCATTTTCATCATCTTTCTTTGTTGTAAATAAATGTGTTATTTGAAACTAATCTGGCCCATTTAAAATTTTCAATCAGCTATTTACATTGCTTTTTGATAATTAGATTTTTATGTACTTAGTTTTTTTTTTATTCTTAATCAGTCATTTATTTGGGATATTTTTTTGGGATTTTTTTTTTGTTTTTAGTTGCTTTTTTTTTTTTTTGTTGCTCAAAAATAATTTTCAGCCTAATTATTGCTAGAAACACTGGAATCTTCAAAATCTCCTAAGTTTGTTACATCGATTGGATCGGACGCTAATGGATCTATTTCTGGTGTATTAAGAAGAACAGATTCATCACAGTCACAGGATATTTCATCGATTTCTGATGTTGGAGAGAAAGGTTCTGAATCCATGTGGAAATCATTTTCCATATCTTTACTTGACGGTCTGTTTTCCAAATTCCAGTTGTGTGATATTATATAAGTTATTTTTCCTGCTCGTTCAGTAGTTAGTTTATTTCTTTTTTTTGTATGTACATCAGCTTGAGTACTAAAGGTCCTTTCCGTAGCTGCTGACGTGTAAGGAGCTGATAAAATAGCAACTGCAATTTTATGAAGCTTAGTAGAACTGCAAATACCCTTCCACCAGCTAAGGGCGTCTGTTTCTTCGACTTAAAGCGATTCTTCCAAAAGTTATCTTTTGCTTTGTAATCGGCTAATTCTTTCATGACGTTTATTTTTAAATGTTGGCCCAGTTCATAAATATATTGCATTGCTTTTATATCTTCTTCTGGATCTAATTCTATTCCATGTGAAGCATTTAGCTCGCTTTGTTAAATCAAGTAATTAATTAGGTATATGGTTAAATCACAAAGCGAAGTGTCAATAGTAATTATGGTTTTTATAGTATTGAATCTCTAAATTAACAAAACTGAATTTCCCAAAAAATGTGTATTTATTTTATTATTAACACTTTTTCACATACAAAAAGTGAAAATAAATATAAAGAATTACAATACATTGAATCACACTGCGTACACGCACCCAATTTATGTTCACACCCACAGATTTTACACTAAACAAAAAAAAGCATTTATTTTTTTAACAATACATTAATAGCAGGGTTATCATCCATTGCAAGGCTATTAATGGACACTTATGGATTATAATCGATAATAACTCAAAGCATCCGGCTATTTACCCAACACTAATTCAAGTAGTTGCTGTTTGCTCTGGCACTGATTGTAAGTGCTTCGCTGTTAACTTTCTGTATTTATTCTGTACTATTATTTAGTTCAGTGATAAAGATAAGCATGTGCTTAAAGAATATTGAAGTGATTTTTTTATATTATACATGGGGTCGCGCTTGACCACTATCTCACCTGATGATAAGCGATGATGTGGTTTTAGGTGAAGCATGGTTGCCGAGACGTAACCTTTTCACTCTTGACTTAAAAACCCCTAAATTTTAGCTATGGGAAACACAGACTCCAGCAGAGAATTCCACTCCCTAGCTGTAGGCATAATAAATGTATTGTAAATGTAGGGATTGATTATCATTTGAGCCGGAAAACCATCCACTTCTGAACGCAGGCCTCCGCCTAGTGTCACCACATTGAACAGTACCGTTTGTCTCGCATCCAGTCAATTCCCATTGACTTCTCAGATCATCGCGGTCCACCTAAGACGATAAATCATCACTGTAGCTGTAAGATTGTTAGTAACGTCAAATTCGAATGAATATAACAAATAAGATATTTATTACTCCTAACCGTCCCTTAGTCACCTACGCTATTGTCCGATTACAAACAAGTATGTCCCTTGGCAGTTGCTTTGGAGATTGCAGTATTACTGAAGAAAGGAGGGCGCTGCATTCTGTACTAACTTTTGGATGTAGTGGGTCGTACTGAACTATGAGAGCAAAAAACCTGTGAGTGTATTGAACAAGATTGGGCACAGTGACCGAAATTCGGTCGCGAGGATTATTATTACTACTACTTCCCGAGAAAAGCACGGACCAATAACATAATCCCGATTCTCGCCACAATAAACGAACATCAACCCACTTATTACGCAACATAAGCACGCGCTCTTCAAAGCCATTACGAGCGGCGCCGATACAATAGTAACAACTTAAACGGCTTGGCAGAGTGTCAAATGTTAGTGTCGAGAGTACTATTGTAGTGGAACACGTAGCTCGTGCCGCTGGGAAAGACTTTGGTTCTGTGTGAAGTTCTTATATATCTATACTAATAATATAAAGCTATAATTCAAACAAATTCTTCAAGTTTGTTTGAACGCGCTAATCTTAGGAACAACGGGTTGGAATTGAAAATTATTTTTGTGTTGGATAGTCCATTTATCGAGGAAGGTTATAGGCTATATAACATCACGCTACGACCAATAGGAGCGGAGTATAAATGAAAAATGTTGCAAAAACGGGTAAAATTATTCCTTTTTGAGACTTTCCGTTGCGTGCGCTGCGTAAGCGGTTAAAGTTACGCAACAATCATGTATGTAGTGTAGGTACTTACGGTAGGGGAGGTAGGGTAAATGGGTAGCCAGTTGACGGGACCGAAGCCGCGTGGGACAGCTAGCAGCTTGCAGATTTTGCCCCGCATTTACTTGACTCATGGTCGTATAATATCTACCATATAATGGTAGAACTATAAAAGAGAAAAAAAAAATGGCCGCTGTATTCCGCTGGACAAACAGTACCGGTCGATGTTGCGAAAAGAGTGGTCTGTGTCCAGTTTTAAAAATGCTTGGCTCAATGCTAGTCCTGCTCCACAACCACTAGGGCGCAAAAACAAGTGTTAAGCAGAAAAGTTTTGAAGTATTGTTGGATCTGCTGAAGATTGTATGAATATATTTGTATTGTATAAACTGTAAATCTATCATTTACTGTATCCATATGCCGTTCGTTGACTTGTGTGAGCCCTGGCAGTTGAGTGTGTCATGCTCTCTCTAATGTCTCTCTGATAGTGGCAAATGTGTTGGATCATTCGGTTCCCTTTATGATGGTTGAGTAATAAAACACTTCACGCTTGCGAAGTCGCTGGTAGAAAGTACAAAACTTTGTGAAACTGTCTCAAAAGATCTACATACTTACTTAAATAAATAATATCATTTTATTCCATCAATATGTGCCCGTGGATTCGTTAAGAGTACGAACTAAACTCGGTGTGGGACATTTATTGGTGACAACTCGCAACCGGTATGGAAGCCATGCGTTTAATATAGCTAGCAAATGCAGTTTATTTTTATCGGACATTTGTTTACCGCTGATAAATTTCTAGTAGAGCGAATTTCAAGTAAGTGCTTTCGAGAATTTGACGAAAATGCCGCGGCCAAGAACATTATAGAAATAATCAAGAAATTAATTTATTTGAATCTCAAAACCCAAAGTATTTAATTCTTAAACCTTTCTAAAATATTTAATATATTTTTGAATTGGCAGTCGCTCAGTCCATAAAGGACATGGCCAGAGTTTGTATAGAGCTGTGCCCTAACAATAAATATTCATGTACATTGACATACAGTACGTCGTATTAAAGCTTAGAGGTATGGCTTTACAATAGTCTATGTTTTATGATCAGAGAAGAAGCGAGAGACACTATAAATAGGATAAGATCAAGCGCGCGTAGAAACGTCAAAACGTTCGGAATATTTTTAATTTTTTTAACTCTGGTTTTTTTTTTTTTTTTATAGGCATCTTTTAATATTGTGGGAGACTGGAGCCTAAACTAAGCTCTAGGATACAGGCCTAGAGCTTAGTTTAGGACACCAAACCAAGGATACATAGTTAAGTCAACACTTCTTAAGATTCTAGAACGATTCTGACAGATGTCAACTTGATATATAACAACAGTCACTTGGGAATGGCGGTTAAAAGTGACGATCTAGGAGAGGAAATCGTTCAAGAAAATGGCGGCTGATTGATTTGTGGAATTTTTGATAAGACTTGAAGAGAATTAAAGTGAGAGTTACTGATCATTCATTCCCCTTAACCTTCGTGCATGGTTGAATGCCATTTTTTTTTGTCCATTACTTAATTTAATTAGTTACTTTGTAACCGTACATATATAAAGAAAGAGATTCATTTGTTTTTTCCTCGCCAAAAAAGGACCCATGCAATAATGGCCTTCCCTGACAATTACATCGTATTCCCTACAGACATAAAAGTGTGATCCGTTTGTGTAATTGCTTTATGGTGTTCCAGTAGAAGGATAAACCTATAGATAAATAAACAGAACGACTCCTAAAGCAAATCACAAAAAAGTGCAAACATAACTTTCGTTTGGAAGTTGTCTTGTTTTTATCGTTTATCAACATTATGACTGAAACAAAGTTTATTTTTTGTGATTAAGATTTTCATTGTCTCTTTTTAGTCTTAGTACCCTATCACCAAAAGTGAGCAAAGTCTATAGTATGGTATACCTAAAGAATTGACAAAATACCCATTATAATTTAATTTATACATTCGTGCTGTTTATCGCTAAGGAGTTCGGTTGTAGGTTCCATATCTAAAAAAGCTGCTGAACCGATTTTGATGAAACCTGCACTGTTCCTTTTTTTTGGGTGGGTAATCATCCAATATGACTTCTCCTGCTTTGGGTGAGGCGGGAGGGAGTGTCAGACTTTTTACTGACTAAAACCCACCCGTGTTCCTTCAGTTGCATGAGGCAGGGCCGCGGTAACTCTTTTTCAAATTTATCCGCGACCCAGACAGGCATTGGCCCTGGCGGACCCCGTCAGTTTTGCTGATATCTCTATGAGGCGCGCGTGGAACACAACGCGTCGTCGACTCGGGCCTGGTCCTTATCGGATGGCGAGCTACCCATTACTCGCCGTCCGCAAGCCCGCGCCTGCGGTGACCGGGAATCGGCATGCGACTCCCGACGCCCAAGGCGTCTCCTGCGGTGGCTAGGGGCGTGAGGGTGTCTCCGTTGCGTCTCACCCGTTCCGCCTCTTCCGTCGCGAGCATTACTGCTTCGCAGAAAGAGGAGACAGCTTCCCATGCCCTCTTGCTCCGTAACATGGCCTGAACCAGGGCCGGACGCGAAAGTTCGCCACCGCCGATCGCCTCCACAAGGACACGTTGGTGCCCCGCTCAAGCGGGGCAGACCTCCACCGTATGCTCCACCGTGTCCTCCGGGCGATCCACGCAATGGTGACACCCGGGCGTTTCCTCCCGCCTAATCCTGAACAGGAACCGCCCGGAACAGCTGTGTCCGGTGAAGACCTGCGTCAGGCGGAAGGTGAGGACGCCGTGACTCAAGCCAATTGCACTGTACCCTTAGAATATTAATCACGATCCGATAAGTAGTTTCGGCGAAATGCATCAACATACATATACTTATGCAATTTGGCATACATGTTTAGAGGCCCATACAGAGTAACATATGTGAATATTGTGCAATTTCAACAACATTACATACATACGTTCCGTATTGATTTATTAACTCATTTTATTTTGAAGTCGGTTAAAAAACGAACTTCTCGAAACTAATCGCCAAGACTTCAAAAAACCGGTCACATAAAGCTCCACTATTGCATAAGATGAATGGGAATCTATACCTCTATGTATAGACCTCAACTTGGCAAAGTGACAAATATGTCGAGTTTACGTTTCGTAGTACTACACTGGACCATGAAGAGTATGGGACTACTACTAAACTTAGCTGTGTCTGTGAGTAAAAAGAACACGTACTGCTAATCTGTCTATAGGTACTTCTGAATAATATTAGCTTTATCCCGCGGCGTCGTTCACATGGACAGTGTTTTATTATCCCAAGAGAACTTACTACCGGCATGATACTTCTATAACCTAATCCTGGGCATAATCTATAAGTGTTTTATCAAAATTCGCTCAGCATTTTAGACCCGAAAATGTAACAGACAGTTACACTGTCGCATATATACTATTAGTTTGGATATATAGCTCGAGCAAATCAGGGGCGGGCCGCTAGTATCTAATATTAAAGAGCTTTGTTCCTACCGACCTAGAGGTTTTAACTATATACTAAACAAAATACAGGCTTAGATACGGATGCACAGAAATCCTTTCAAAGACTACTACATTAGTTACAAAACCCTATATTTTCCAATACCCAGAAGACGAATGAATAGTTAGCAAAGTCTCAAAGCTTTGCATCTGTCGTTCGACCTCGAGAAGCTACGGCGATGTTCCAATTTAAACTTCAGTGCTTGTTCAGAGACTTAGCGACTAACTAGAACTAACTGGGACGAGGCTAACTATACAACTGGCCACTAGTTTTAGTTCTAACGACGTACGCCACAGCACAGCTATGGCACAGTTTAAAAAGTTATGGTTTTGGGATCGGGCCTTTTCAGAAATTTCAATACGATTTTGGATGCAAACTCTCAAATGAACATGGTACTCGTATACAAATCAATATTTTGATCATATTGGAACAATCAAAGATAGTCAAGTGGGATGCTACCTACTTACAATAAGGTGTTTTGTGGTGATAAGGCTTCTTATGACGGCCATAGGGACAGACGAACTGCATAATATGCATACTAGCTTAAAAGTTTACAGTTTAGATGAAGTTCTTGTGCAGTTGTGTGCTGCCGGTGTCTGAGTTTCCTGATACCTACACCTGGTACCTGGGGCCTTTAATTCAAGAGTGAATAGTCTACTTCTAGGCAAGCGCGCGCAACCGTCTATCGCATCATCGCTTACCATCAGGTGAGATATTGGTCCAACACGAACCAATATACAATTTAAAAAAATCTTATGTAATATATATGTTACGGCTAATACCCGAAGTGCGGCTACACCTAGTTTTAGCCGGTTAGAACTAGGTGTAGCCACGCGACGTCATCTCGAACTCCCGTCATCTCGTTCGAACCTAACCTGTCCGTGTCGGGGTGCCCTAAGCTCCGGCTAATACTAGGTGTAGCCGTACTTCGGGTATTAGCCGTAACATATATATAATAATGCATTTTGTTTGTGGTCCGTCTGTTTAGGCCCAGGATTAAATACTCGTATAACAATATTTTTTGTTCCTCAGTCGATCCCTCTGTTCCAAAACTTCACACCGAATCTCCAACCAGCTACTTCACGTACGGTACAAACGAAATCCATAATAATATTCCTAGAAAATATGGACGCCAAACAAATGTAAGTGATGTGCATTGAATAATAAATGTCGCCCGTCTGTGCCACTACGGCGGTAACCCTTTGTGTGCCCATCTGATTGTGTTACACCAAATTGGGTTGTAAATGGTGTTGAAAAAAATTAAGCGCCTTTGTTTTGTCGCTCGACTTCCAAATTATGTTTCGGTGATATGTCCTTAGGCCCGCTTGCTTCACCCTGGGTTATCTTACTAACTCCGAGTTATTAGTCAACACGGCCAGTTATGTATTACTCCTTTTCTAAACCGTCATTTATTTTTTATATTGTTCCTACTGAAAAATAATCTTCAGACATTTATTTTCAGTCAAAAGCACTCAATTTGCGCTGATTTCTTTGGATACTCACCAATGTCAAAAAGAGAGAAAAAAAAATGTACTACGAGTATCTGCTTATTCAAAGTCTATTCAATTCAATCTTTATTAGAAAGCAGACTCACAGTTCTGTCATCTCATATTGTTTGTCGCTAAAGCCGCAAAATTGGAACCTGGACACGTTCTGGCTTGTAAGAGGTTTACCTTGCCGCTTCGTATAGTTTTTAAT
Organism: Orthosia gracilis; assembly: GCA_947562075.1. NCBI lineage: Eukaryota > Metazoa > Arthropoda > Insecta > Lepidoptera > Noctuidae > Orthosia > Orthosia gracilis. The sequence goes on from OX387275.1 coordinate 4,821,734, forward strand.
AGACATGATAAATTAATGACCAGGTATACCTTTCATACTGGCAGTATTGAATAATAGCACTGTTGGTTTAGGTGTGTTGGTTTGTTTTGGATGTAGCTCAATCAACTCATGTATTTTCAGGATTTATGTAGGTGGGTTCGGTTCGCTCATCGTCTTTCTGATTCATTTGATCGTTATCTTACTCATTCTATTACATGTCGCTGCAATCCTCAACATCTTAATGTTCGAAAGTTACCACAACCATTTAAGTCATAACTTCAGTTAAATTACTTATCACCAAGACTCACGATTTACAGCAATTTGCACACATTCTTAACCTTTTGCAACCTAACATTCAACTTCTATAAATCTAGCACCTAATTGCGCCGTCCTCTTTAGGAATCGTTAAACTAGCTTCAAATACAGTGGTACCGCGTTCAAGTTTGCTGACATTCTGCCTAACCTCATAAGGGATAACCGCGTGTGACCCAATGTATTTAATTGCTAGTCCACATTCGGTACCCATATTTGGAACCCCACAGTTGTCTTGTAACGGAATTGCAAGTTCCTTATCTGTTGCTTTATTTTTTGTGTTTCAATCTTGTTTGGTTCTGCTTGAGAATCGCGGGGGTATTAAATTGTTGGAATATTGTTCTTGGTAATAGTAGGTTTTTTGTTTGGCGTGAGAACAATTAAATGTTTTGTTTTAGCTGCGTTTCATTCCGCTTTGCGGTAATATTCATCATCTTTTTGTTTTCTTTTTCCTCTCTTTTAGACTGATGGCAATCGTATTCCGCTTTTTATAGATGCAAGTGCTTCCTTACCTTCTTCTGGATGCTGCTTATAAATCCTGTTGTAATTTAGAGAACTTACATGAAATTATGGTCAAACATAACGCTTGCTTACCCTTAATAAAGGCGGAGAGAAATTACGCGAATCTTGAACTTCGTAAAATTTATATTTAATACTTAGTTTATACGGGTTGTAACTTTATTCCGACTTTGTTAATAAGGGGGACCGAGTTTAGCTTTGTATTTCATACACGGTTCTAACTCCATATTTATCTCGTGAAAACTATTACGCGATTAAAAACAGATTTACAACGTCGATCGTACCATCTGATCTCGGTACAAAGATTTATCGTAGACATAGTAGCAAAAGTATTGGGTAGGTTAACGAGTGAACCCACTTTATAACCAATAGAATTCGCATAAATTATTATCGGATGTACTAAATATTCGTTCGGTGGCAGTTATCGGATATATTCGTTTTCTGTACCTATCAATAAAGGTTTTGCACGCGAGGATGTAATTAAATGTTTTCTTTATAGGTTTGTTTTCCTTGTTTTGTATTCCGTGCTGGAAATTCTAAATTCGAATACGTATTTTGCATGCACAATATTGGAACACAAATTGTTGAAACGCTTTTGAGAAATGCTGATGCATGTTACTTTGCATAACCATTTGTTGCAGCCGTGAGAGTGAAACACGTAATGTAGGGATTCCTGTGACTTATGTTAATCTCTTTATGTTGTAATATAAAAATATTCCCCATTCAATCTTTGGCTGGATTTGCTTACGTATACTCTTAATTCGTTTCTGTCTCGTCTTGCTTAAAATATATCACCCCGTCTGGAAGATATCGATGTTTGATGTAACCGTGTTCGTTTTGATAGGCTTTATCTTATGTCTGTTCTTCTTTACTTTGGTATTTACACAATTCATAAAGCTGAACTTGGAATATTTCTTCATGTCCTTGGCGTTGCGGGGTTCAACAGCTCATAAGTTCCTAATTATAATTTTTATGATATTCTATAGAGATTATTCGATTCTATTCTATTTTGTCTTATCTAATGTTTGTAGATGATTTAAATTTAAATAATTTTTCATTCATTTCAATGGCATCCTTTAACAAGTTTTCTTCATTCGCCAGTCTCGTTCAAAATAAAACCCTTATATCGGTCAATAAAGTTGACAATCCGACTGTGACGTAATACAAATAACGGTAGTACGCGCCTGAACAGACGCTTTGGCGCCGACGAGGCTCACATAGCGGTGCTGTGACCCTTTTGCAAGTGCGCCCAAGGTAAAGAAGGGAGCGAGATTTATAATGCCCATATAAGTTTGGAAGATTATGTCGCAAGGGTTCTGCGATCACACATCAAATAATATCTTGAAATATTTCTATCTTCTGTTGTTGAAAATTTATACATTTTGTATTTTTCGAAACTTTGTAGCTTTCCTTTAAAATACATGTAATTTACGAATAAAACAAATTTCACGTTCGTCTGAAAAAAAAAACATACTTGTTATATACAGTATATTTTTAATATTCAGTAATCAAAATCAATCTGCCTAGCCTTTTCCCAACTATATTGGGGTCGGCTTCCAGTCTTGCCGGATTCAGCTGAGCACTAGTGTTTTACTAGTGTTTTTAATATTCAACAATCAAAGGGAAAAATCTTGCTTATCAATATTAATTGAACACATTGAACAGTTACCATCTTATAATAATATATTAATACGAAAAATACACCGTACAAAACATAAACTTGCGAAAGATTCAACTGAAGATCCGCTAGGAAAGTTTCTGTAATGTATAGCAAAATACGGTAGCTTTTGAAAGATACATGTCTTTTACATGTTAATTTGAACACTAGTTGTCACTAGTCAAGGTTCTAAACGTGTTTTGCCATTGATAGCTTACTTGTCTTTAGTAAAGGTGTGAACATGTTTAGCAGTTGATTGATTATCCATTTTGGCATTTCCATCTTTCGTAAATATGAGGGTTGATAAGAGGATTCCAGCATTTCTTCAAAGTGTCATTATCCCAGCGATAACGATTTTCAAAATGGTATTGTACATAAGTGTGTAAAAAGTATTAAATAAATAAGTGTCTTCCCCACTTTCCATTAAATATTCACACCTTCGCCGTCTACTTATCACTTCGCCCACAACGAAAGATATAATTGTACACAATTTGACGTTCACGACCATCGCTTATTTTATTTTAATGCTGCCCGCATGTACGGAGACCGCTGCTTAAAGCAGATTGGTTTATAATTGTGTGGACTTAACTGTCGTGCTTTTAAATCAAGTCTAGTCACCAGGCTTAGTGAAAGATTTACTTAAGAACTAAGGAAATGATTACCCTGGTGGTCATGACATGTGCCGGTTCTAGGTTCCATATTTTCCATCTGAAATTTCTCAGTAGTAGCGTGGATTCTGGAAAAGGGTAGTTTACAAAAAATATCTATTTAGTCCGTCAGTTAGATAACTTAAAAATATTGAACACGTTTTTTTTCTTTTCACACGTAAACAAAACATTCCGACGATATAGTGCGTTGAAATATCGTGTGACGTCAGGGCGTGCCACACTTTATACTGACAAAGTGACGCACTTTTTCTTGGTGAGTTTTTATTTATTTTATAAAGAAAAAATTCGGGTCCAATATTATTTGATAACATCCCTATTGTGCCCGGTCGATGACAATAAGCTCGCCGGTTTTAGAGACTTAAACATAATAGGCGAAAGGTGGGTGTACTATACCTCTTCCTAACCTCTCGGTGAATACAGGCGTGATGTTATGTGTTATGATGTTATGTTTAAAAATTCAAAGTAGGATCGAGATAGTTATGAACATGGTATGCAAATCAAAGCTATTGATCATATTCGAACTTACCTGGGGTAGTCACGGCGTGCAATGTGTTCTGGTGTGACGGTAACGGGGGATACTCCCTAGAGGAAGGTCCGGTGACGTTCAGCCGCGGCGGGTTCACGTATGAGTGGTAACGCGTGCTCATGTTCTCGCCATAAGTGGCACAGGAGGGCACCGTGGAGATTTAGTGGGTTGGAGTTTCACATAACTGCACTATCTCCCCATGGTAGCGGAGTACACATGATCAATCTACACAAAAAAAGCGTGATGTTATATTTTACCTATTATTTACATTTTAACTGGATCTCCATGTAAGGGACTTAATCCACTTAGGTACTACAGGCATTGGAAATAATATAGGCTGATTATAATGCTACACTTTCTGTTGAATCAGTAATACTATAAACATAATTGGATATGTCGAATACACCGTTTATACGGGGTTTAATGTTTGTCCCTTATTAAATACTCGTAGCACTATCAAACAATTAGTACTTCGGAACTTTTGAATGCTGTCGATATCAGCTTTGTCAAGTAGTTTCGATAGTGTGTTAGTTCGCATTGTTTCTCCTTTAACAATAGGTAGTAAGTTGTAAGATTACTGACCTGTTGTGTAGTAAGTAAGCATGTATGTATTTAGATCACAAAGTAGAATGCCAGTAGAAGCATGCAAGCATTAGACACAGTGTACTTTGAGAACTTTGCCTAGCTTTATCCCTTTACGTGGGGTCGGCTCTCTTCGTCATTCGTCCATTCTTGGCCAGATGTCTGTGCTACATCTAAGGTTGTTACCTTCAGAACGCTGTTTATTGTATAATAGCGGACGCCTCGTGGTTTCACCCGCGTTTCCAGTTCCCGCGGGAATACAGGGATAAAAAGTAGCCTATGTCACCCGGGGATAGTGTAGCTTCCCAACGGTGAAAGAAATTTTGAAATTGGTGCAGTAGTTTTTAAGTTTATTCGTTACATACAAAAATCCAAAAATACAAATATTTCCTATTAATATAGATATAGAAGTATAGATTATTCATAGACTCTCGTTTTGTCTGCGGTAATATTGTTGTTCTTTACATTAAGCTATGATTAAACCTTCTGTTATTTTATCTGCTTGTTTTATAACATAATAGGAACTCGTCATTATAACAGATTTCCATACTGCAGCTAATAAATAAAAACCTCGCTGCTACTATATCTTCTATGAATAACAAATTGACCTGATTCCCTTCCACTTTATGTAGCTTGTGTGGGAATTTAAAACTCTCGCTACTTTGTTATTAATGACTTTATTATTGACGGATGAGCATAAAATTAATGTATTTTCGCTTTTTTGTTACAGGTAAATTGATATAAAAAGGTGATATTGTTGTCATTTTTATCTAAGTTTTCTCGGTGCTTCGGTAAGTTTTGTTTTTGAGTCCGCGAGTGGTTTTAAAAGTTTTAATTGACATTCGATACTGTATTATTGATATTTGTCTCAAAAATAGCGAACAAAAATAAATTCTCATTTTTGGATCAAGAAAACGCGTTTGACACATTATAAATATCGATTTAGATTAACATTTTTCATAATTCGGGGTTTTTTTCATAACTTTATTTCTTTTTCGGGAATGATTAAAAAGCAATTTATTTGAAGCATGACAATATGTACGAATTGATTAATCAAACCAATAATGTTTATCTCAATTCGTAAGGGATTCTTCAGGGCAACATTATTGGACCTATATTACTTGTAACAAAGTCGATATTCCTATTATTTATTATTGATAGGACGTCTCCATGACGTGAGAGTACGGTGACCTATAAACGAAGTTGGTTCGGTTCAGGATGTCAAAATTTCGTTTCGTAACGAAACAGGCATCGCGTGTGCATAACGCAATAGTTAGAAGTTATTATTTATTTAAAATCGTTCCCTTCCCCTTCGTGTAAAAACATCGTTCGTTTCTTACAAGAAATGCGAAGGAACTGTCAGTCAGTACCGTGACCGCATGTATTATGAATATAATTACACAAGCTTCCCAGCTGGTTTCCCTTGAATATATCAATTTCATCATGCAGGATGATGCGTTTGTTTGTGCTAGTGGAAGTTTCACTAAGGGCGCTATCACACAGTGGGATTGCAATTATTCTGGTCAACTGTGCGGTTGGTAACGTAAACTCTATTTCTTGTTTAGGAGGGGTTGGTATTGTATTTATTTCTGACTGGACCCGTAACTCAACGTCCAAGTGAGTTAATAGGGTTTAGTTCTATGCATATAAATTAATGCACTTACACTCTAGTCCGTACGCTTGGAATGCAATGCTTTTCAGATGTGACACAAATCTTCGGATTAGATTCAGAGCTCCAAACATATTCCACAAACATACCTATTCTGTATTTTTCGAAAAGCAAAAGACTAGATATTCATATATATAGGTATCCCAATAATGTTCTTGACGTGTCTTTCGTATTCATATTTCGAAGGCTTGGTTTCTTAGATAGAAGCCTGTTTCCCAGCTGTGGAAACATTAAAGGCTCATCAAGTTTTTCTATGTTTTCCAGGTAAATGTCGTCAGTATCTGAAACAGATGTTGTGCGATACATCATTATGTGCTTCTTACAGTTGTTACCTCACAGTTCTGCTCACGTGAACACAATAACAGCAACGAAAACCCACTCACTAAAATTTGCATGTACTTCGACTTACGACATTTCGGGGAACAAAGACATGGTCTCATTAGTAACCAGGAACCTTGTCTTATACAATACTAATTACAGAAATGTCAGCAGTGTGGCACAGCACTTAGAGCTACTGTGTGCAAAGGCAATCGTATGTCCGTTCCGTTTCGTTACGCCGCACTGGCTTGCCGAAATATTACGAAATTTCACGCTAGTGTAAGAGATTTATGCTGCACTGTATCTTTATAATAGATACAAAAACTGTTTTTTTTTGTGATTACGCTCCTGTGGCCTATTTCGCAGATATGACACTGACACTTCGCGACAGAATTGATTTCTACATTTGAAAAACAAATTGTAATCGGATTATAACTTCCAGAGACTTCCCACAAACACACAAATTTATTTCTTTATATTATTAGTTTAAATTGTCAGTTGCAGAACTGTCTATATTGATTGCTCAAATATCAATTGATATAATGCTAGTAGTCTTGATACGAAATAAAATCACAACTGCTTTTTTGTTAAAGCGACTGCTACTGAGCTTATTTCGCTTATCTGTGGGGTTTCCAATGTATTTCTAGCGAGCTTTGCTTCGTCCTCCTCTATGTAAGGTAAGTTTCCCGGAACGAAAATTAATTTAATCAAGAAGCTACCAAGCTGCCTTTGATACATTTGATCAAAATCTATTCGTTGAACCTCTTTCAAAATATCGACATTGGTCTGGATTCTTCCTTTCACATTCAATTCCAACTACGGCATACTCGGGTATACCTTATTCACATTCAGAATTGGAGGCTAAGCCTATAATTCTCCAAATCGAAACATCAAAGGCTAACTACCTGGAATTTCCTTTGCGCTATCGAGGTACTTCACTACAAATTTCCAACTTTTTCTTATTATTCTTGGAACGGAACCTTGGAAAATATCCATATTTCCGTTACTTTATGAAAGGGTTGACCCTAAAAAGGACAGCAAAGGTAATGTTACCCGAGCTATTCTCGTGATCACGAAAATGTTAGACAGAAAAATATTATATATATGAAAAATATTGCCTACATCGTTGATATTTTTTGGAAATAGTATAAGGTTATATAATAGAGACTCGTGTAAGAGATTAAGGTAATAATGAATGGCAAGAAAACGAATTCTTAGATCTCCAATCTACACTAATATTATAAAGATGTAAAGTTTGTGACGTTGTGAGTTTGTGAAGTTTTAGGGGTAATCTCTAGATCTACTGAACCGATTATGAAAATTCTTTTACCAGTAGAAAACTACATTATTCTTGATTGACATAGGCTATAATCTATTTTCAAAAAAATAGAGAGCTTTATGAAAATTGCAATAATGTAACCCAAAGTAGCAAAATTTTGCCTATAAAATTCATTTTTTGGCGTGCGTTGAGAAAACTTTTGAAGATACATAACAATTATGTAGGGTAGGTAGGGGAAGCCGCGGGAGATAGCTAGTAATAGTATATATGGAAGTATAGATTCCATGCAACACCTACAAATCGTTCCAACTATAATACTCTAAACATCAAAGAGCAAGGAAGCACACTCACACACAGCGTAGACAATAAGCCTGACACATGTTTGATGTGCAAATAATTGAGCATGACAGTCCCATCTGTCACACCAGACAGTTATGTGTACGTACACGGGCGAAACACCGCAATTTTGGCTCAATTACTTATCGTATGCGAAGAGGACATGTTGGTAGGAATCTTGGTAGACAAGTGACATCCTATCAACAAAGGCGATGGTCGAAATTCCAAAAATTGAGGGGATTGGTCGCTTGGCATTCCCATAAATTTTTGCAATCGCTATCCCGACGCTTAAGTAGATAGAAAGTCACATTCTAGAGTTTCTATACTTCATTTGAGATAACATTAGACATTTAAATAATCGTATATAGTAAACAGTTAGGCTTGGTAACAGGTTTATGCTTTTATGCTTATATTTACGGGATAGAACTCAAAATCGGCTGAACGGACTGTAAATAAGGTTTGTAGAAATTTCTAATGTTATTTGATTGGAGTATAGTTGATGATAAGGTAGATTTGATTTCTCATATTCACTGAGAGAGTTCGCAAAAGTATATTCTGAAGAACAATAATTGATATTATAATAATTATTGATTGTTATCTGAATTGTATTGCATTTATTGATTGTTATTTGAATTTTATTGTATTCTATTAATTGGGCTGAATGTAATTTTATATAATTGAACAACTATAATTATAGCTGTAATTATGCAAATAAATAAATAAATTTTGGAGATTCTTACAGCTCTTTTCCTCAAAGAAAGTATTTTAAACAAGTATCAATTCAACGCCTAGTCGATTGGTTATTTACTCATTTTTTCCATGATAGTTTACATATATTTATATTTATATGTCGCTTTATACTTAGTACCTTAGCGACCGAGCTCTGCTAGGGTGCAAATAGAGAAAACGACGTTTTCTTAAAATGAAACCTATCTGGATTGATTTATCGCTCCCGAAACTCCCTGCATACAAAATTTCATTAATATAAATATATACATAGATAAATACAAGAATTGCTCGTTTAAAGGAATTAGATGAGTAATCCTAACCGATTGTATACCTACTAATTCTTGCCTCAGTATCAGAGTATTTCTCTTACTTAGTCCATTCCTCATACAAGCATGATCACATTCTACCTATACCTACACCTACTCTTTTAAAGCGACTATTACACCAAGCTCGTGACTGTACCACTTGTATCAACACCCCGACGCGTTCGGAATAAAGTAAATATTTGCGTGATTGTAAACGAGCTCGATTGTACCTAGCTCCACGTTCTGTTCAGCGTACGTCATTTTAAAAGTATTGATTGTTTTGGGTACTTTGTGGTATGCCACTAGAGCTACTGTACTTGAAGTTGCAGCATCGTTACAGAGTAATCTTCAATCAATCATCATCATTCATTTTAATGTTCCCACTGCTGGGACACAGGCTTCGTCTCTGTAAGATAGGGAATGGGCCTTAGGCCTTAATCCACACCATGCGAGCCCAGTGCGGGTCAGTGGATATAACTCGTCTTCGATTTTTTTGTTCTAGACATTCCTCACGATGTTTTCCGATAGGTGTATATCCCAGCCATACATGCAAAACGTTTTAGAAATACTTTCATTGTGCTAAGCTAAACACACCTAAGGAATAGAATTCCGTGCCGGAGCCTGTGTTTTTGTTTTAGTTTTATTCTGGGGTATTTAAGTCAAGAGTGCATAGGATATTTCTAGTAGTAAGCTATTCAGTCTTTACTTGTGGTGGTCTACCAATAACAAAAATAAGCTAAATTTCAGAATTTTCTACTATATCATTCTATCGCTATCATTTAAAATTCAGCTACGAAACTCATCAGTAGTTTGCCAGGTGTACAATATAGGTAGCAGATAAATTTGAATAAAAACTTTTTTACAAAAAAAAATACTACCGACTTCCAAATAAGTACAAAGTGAAAAATAACTTTATTTTTGGAAGTCGGTGTCCATAACGCAGTAAAATGTTACCTACGAAAGACAGAAGAAGTCGGTAGTATTATTCAAATTTATCTGCTACCAATATTGTACACCTGGCAAACTACTGATGAGTTTCCAAATAAGAAAACTACAAAGTGAAAAATAAAACCATCGGTTAGGATTACTCATCTAATTCCTTTAAACGAGCAATTCTTGTATTTATCTATGTATACATTTATATTAATGAAATTTTGTATGCAGGGAGTTTCGGGAGCGATAAATCAATCCGGCTTAGGTTTCATTTTTAGAAAACGTCGTTTTCTCTATTTGCACCCTAGCAGAGCTCGGTCGCTAAGGTACTAAGTATAAAGCGACATATAAATATAAATATATGTAAACTATCATGGAAAAAATGAGTAAATAACCAACCGACTAGGCGTTGAATTGATACTTGTTTAAAATACTTTCTTTGAGGAAAAGAGCTGTAAGAATCTCCAAAATTTATTTATTTATTTGCATAATCACAGCTATAATTATAGTTGTTCAATTATATAAAATTACATTCAGTCCAATTAATAGAATACAATAAAATTCAAATAACAATCAATAAATCCAATAAAATTCAGATAACAATCAATAATTATTATAATATCAATTATTGTTCTTCAGAATATACTTTTGCGAACTTTCTCAGTGAATATGAGAAATCAAATCTACCTTATCATCAACTATACTCCAATTCAAATACCATTAGAAATTTCTACAAACCTTATTTACAGTCCGTTCAACCGATTTTGAGTTCTATCCCGTAAATACATAAGGATAGCATAAAAACATAAACCTGTTACCAAGCCTAACTGTTTACTATATACGATTATTTAAATGTCTAATGTTATCTCAAATGGAGTATTGAAACTCTAGAATGTGGCTTTCTATCTACTTAAGCGTCGGGATAGCGATTGCAAAAATTTATGGGAATGCCAAGCGACCAATCCCCTCAATTTTTGGAATTTCGACCATCGCCTTTGTTGATAGGATGTCACTTGTCTACCAAGATTCCTACCAACATGTCCTCTTCGCATACGATAAGTAATTGAGCCAAAATTGCGGTGTTTCGCCCGTGTACGTACACATAACTGTCTGATGTGACTAAAAAATGCTGATGGCTAAAAAGTAAAAAAAAAATACTACCGACTTCCAAATAAGAAAACTACAAAGTGAAAAATAACTTTATTTTTCGAAGTCGGTGTCCATAACGCAGTAAAATGTTACCTACGAAAGACAGAAGAAGTCGGTAGTACTTTTTTGTAAAAAAAAAATTATTTTTCACTTTTTAGTTGTACCTACCTAATAATCAAGTTGTTTAGTAAGTTACCTTAACGACAGAATAGATAACCCCAGTATCATGAAACTTGAACATAGCCGGTGAAATGAGAGATCTGCGTACCTCTTAAGAGCGTACTGGCGTGATGCTATATTATGAAATGGTATAATCAATAAACAGACATGCGATTGCAGCAATCCCGAGAGGTTTGCCGTTATTTATTGAAGAGTTCTGTCGTATATCTTCGAAGTTCTTCATCAGATCTTCACCAAATTAAAATGGGACCAATTTCGAAACATTTTCTTTCAAACAAAAAAGAATTTTCAAAATCGGTCCACAATTGACGGAGATATCGGTGGAAAAACATAAAAAATAAAACATACACGATGTCGAACATAGAACCTCCTCCTTTTTGGTAAGTCGGTTAAAAATAGTTACCGCGGCCCTGGCTCAAGCAACTGAAGGAACACGGGTAGGTTTTAGTCAGTAAAAGTCTGACACGCTTTCCCGCTTCACCCAGAGCGGGAGAAGTCATTGGATGATATCCCACCCAAACAAAAAAAGCTGTTCAATATTGTCTTCTTATTCATTAATCATGCATTCTACTGTTAAATTTTCAAGAACCCCATAGGGAAAAGAAATAAGACATGGGTCGTCCTTACTTCCCTGCTTCCTGGATATGTAAAGTACAAAGTTTCCCAACGACCCTCGTTATCTTGACACCTTGGAAGGTTTTAGGCCCTATCGTCGATCGATACTTCCGAGTATTAAGTATTCATAACCATACCTGCCAGCTCTCGCCTTAGGATCAAACAAAGTTTTTCATCTCTAACAAGAATTATATGGCAGCTTCTAAGTCTGGCTCGAATGTGTCTGCGAAGAAGTCAATTTTGTAGACGTTCCTTTGAACATCTGTTTCAATAATTATTGTGTCTGTGATGTTCACAACTTTGGTTTTGAAGGTGGGTGTTTGAGTTCTTTAGAGGCTACGAAACGATTGATATAATATTTAATATGATAGTCTTTCTGTACGTAGAAATAGACGATGTCTGCAGCCTGTTACAGTAATAATCTTAGTAAGAAACCGTAAGACGTTATAAGTACTATGAAAGTAACTAAAATTTTGTCTCGAGGTATCTATATCAGTGAATTAACGGCTGTTTCTAACAGCATAATCTGCCGAACTTAGCCGTCATACAAAAGATATTAAATAAGGACCCTATTGTAGCCTTAAGGCGCAGATACCCTTGAGTAGCTGATTTTAAAATGAGAATCACGTCAAAACGGCTAGTTGTAATTTTTTAGAAAAAATATATGTTACATAAGACCATTTTCTTAATAATTTGATCTAAGAAAATTTGGAGTTTTATTCTTATAACATGTTGTAATTAATTTGTAAAGTTATGTCTAAAACGGACACAAACACGACAATCGCACCAAAAACGCTGGGCGTATGTTAATCAAATCGGCACCATCTCAAAGACAATTTAATTATCTACATTTTGATCTGAAGCTTTTTTTTTTTAAACTCATAGAATAATAAGAAAAGTACAATAAACTACAAAATTTTCGGTCGCGCGGGTGTGAAACGAGTGCGCGTTTTGTTCCCTCAAGGTCGTTGGCGTTAGTCGTCGCCTTAAGACGACAACAGTTGCCAACGACCTTGAAGGAACAAAACGCGCACGTGGTTCTTCACACCTGCGCGACCCAAAATTCAGCAGTTTTTGTACTTTCCTTATTATAATATGACTAAAAAAAACCTTTGATTAAAAATGTAGAAACTTAAATTGTCTTTGAGATGGTGTCAATTTCATTAAAGTACGCCCGACGTTTTTGTTGCCCTTGTCGGTTTTTTTATCCGTGTTAGACATAGGTTTACAAATTAGTTACACTATGTTATACGAATAAAACTCAAAATTTTCTCAGATCAAATTACTAAGAAAATGGTCTAATGTAATACATATTTTTTCCAAAAATTACGACTAGCCGTTTTGACGCGATTCTCATTTTAAAATCAAGAGCGCGGGTAGCGTGAACCCAGGATATTTTTCGACAAATTCTCTTACTGTTTAAATAGTTATGAAAATCTTCTTAGTCCATTAATGTTTTCTAGCGTTCTATTTTGTATTTCACCTGTCCTATCAAATAAAACTCACGTTCTTAATCCTAAATCTTGTCTACAAAAGCATATATCCCTCTCAAAACACGATATAAATTAATTTTTGAAAATATCAGTATAAATATCAACTCATGAAATCAGTCATGTAAACTGTCAAACAAATTCTGTTGGATACACGTGTTAGAGGCGGAGTTTTCACAAACAAACATTAATTTTATTTTGCCATTAGTGTCAAGGTCTTTCGTCAGAGATTTTTTTTTATTTAAAAATATATGTCGTGATTCATTAAGAATATTAGACAGGTGGCAGTAGTAGAGTAGTTCAATAGTTGACAGTTGATTGTCGTTTTCACGTAATAATTATATTTACAAAATAAATTATGAATGATGCCGCACAGAATCACTTCGATTAGTAACCCACGGCTAAGAAAATAGAAGGCGGCTAAGATTATACCCAGTTATTCCGAGCAGAAATGATAATGCTAATGAATATGATTTCGAACTGATAGTTCTGTTGACAGTAGTAACTAGGGCGGCCTCTTCACAGAAAGAAATTACTCTGGTTCAATTAGCTTGTAGGTAAATTTATCTGTAGTGCTGAGGAGCGTTTGACCTTTTTTACATCGGTGACCTAGCACCTAGCAGTTCCATTATAGCACTATGAATAGTTACATGTTGCGCTTTATGCGGTCAGAGCGTCATTGCTTACCGATAGCCGAAGGATCTTGCCTATTCCCTTGCCTACATAAACCTATATCCTGCACTGTTGTACTTAGAGACTAAGAGAGTAATACTGTATTCTTTCCTTTCTTTGTTAAGTGTTGTGTGTGTGCCTACTTTTCTCAGCATCGTATCGTATCGCTCCCGTGTCGTTGTCGCCTAAATAATAGTTCTCAAGTCTAAAGTTACCTGTGACATGCCATTGCATATTCATACATTCTGTTGACTTTGTTATACGAGTTTTTGGGCCTTTTGTGTGGGAACAATACTAAGGGCCATTGTACAGGCGTCTTGAACTTTTTTGAAGAATTTCATCGGAATTTCTAAAAATATACTTAAAGAAGAAGAGGTTACCTTTTGTGACCGCCCACGAATTTGTCTGTAAGAATTTTGTTTGGGATCTCAAGGACAATCAAGATTCTACGCAAATCAGGCTTGAGTCCCAAGAAATTCTAAATCAGTTGGGGATTTGTATTTGGCCGGATATCTGTAAGCTCCTTTCATACTAAATCCCGGATGACCAGAGCCGAATGGGACTAAAGAGTTACGTTTTAGTTGACCGGCTTTCCTAAACAGAGGATTTTGTAAAGCTTCGACTCTGAGAGGGTCGCGTTTGATCTCTATCTCACCTAGTGCTAAACCAGTCAGGTTATAGTGAAGCTCGGCTTGCCCGAGAAAGGCAAAATAGGCCGATATGAGAATGACGATGGCTGTTAAAAATATTACAAGCTCTATATTGCTCGTATTTTGCTTTCGTATGTGTCTTGTCCGGCTCTAGTGATCCATTATTTACAAGCTTTTATTTAACTTGCAATGTTTGTGTGTTCGGATCAATACTTGTAACTAAATTTTAAAGCAGTTTTCCTCCACCGATTAAGATGAAATTTTGCATACACGTTAAGTTTGGATGACAATGCATTGTTGGCTAAGTGACGTCATTCTGAATCCAATATGGCGGACGGCCCAAGATGGCGGATTAGTTATGTTTTGTGCACTGCCATGATATGGGTATCAAATGAAAGGGTTTGCTGAGAAGGGTACGAAAAAAGGTTCTTTTTTTAAACTATTTTTTAAGAACAATTTTATTCAATGACGAAGCACCCAATTAAGCTAAAACTTGGCATACTTATGTTACTTTAAAAAAATTGAAATAATATGGTACTATGGAACTGGTCTCATGATGGAACCGGAAGGTGGCCATAGCAACTCCTCAAACGGACAAGATAGCACCATCGTGTATGGGCTCATTGGATGTGAATTGACAAGGCGATACCTACATTTAGCACCTTTCACTGCAATCGTTATCAATCGCTCAATACTGTCGTCATTTTAAACTATTTTGTTGACGGCACCATTTTCGAAGAAGACCGAAGATTTATGACCGAAAAATAGTTAGGTAACTATAATAGAACAGGAAGATGAAGTACTGCAACATTAGTGTCACTTACAGACCCCATGTTCTGAGCTAGTTTGAAGATGATTGCTCCTAAGTAGTACCAGCTAGGCCCTTGACTTACGAGCGTCGTAATGAACAGTTTCCTTTTGTTGGTCTCACGGTTCGTGATGATAGTTGACACCCCTCTGTTCTTTTTTTATTGCGAGATTAATATGGACGTGGAAATATAGGAGAAGTTGTTAACCAACTGTTAAGTTGCTTGGTATCAGCAAATCAGATAAAAAACTTTTTTACAAAAATATACTACCGACTTCCAAATAAGAAAACTACAAAGTGAAAAATAACTTTATTTTTGGCAGTCGGTGTCTTTCGTAGGTACCTTTTTTTCGTTATGGACACCGACTTTCGAAAATAAAGTTATTTTGGAAGTCGGTAGTATTTTTTTGTAAAACTGTTTTTTATTTTCACTTTTTAGTTGTACCTTGCCTACCTAATAGGCAAGTTGTTTAGGATGTTACCTTAACGCCAGTATAGATAACCCGAATATCATGAAACATGAACATAACCGGTAAAATGAGAGATCTGTGTGCCTCTTAAGTGCGTGCGGGCGTGATGTTATGTTATGAAATGGTATAATCAATAAACAGACATGCGGTTGCAGCGATCCCGTGAGAGTTAAATTAGATAATATTCTTAGTAGCTATTAGGCTTCTAACCGTTTAAAAAGTCTATAAGAATTTAAGTGTCCATAATCTGATGAAATCAACACGCACTGGGCCCGCGTGGTGGATTTGTGTGGCGTGGCCATTCCCTCTCTCGGAGAGGAGGCCTGTGTCCCAGCAGTGGGAACGTTAAAAGGCTGATAATGATGATACATCCGATGAATGGTAAGAAATGCAATGCAAAAGAAGAATGTAGAAATGGTAGCAGTTACGCGAAGCAGTTATAGCCCTCGCCAAACTTCTGGTCCGCCCCGAAATTGGATAACCGGACGCGCGAGGCACGAAACGATGCTGTTTATATATGAGATTTACATCTGCGCAGCCATTATAGCCAACTTCAGCGCGGCCAAGAAGTTTGGCGAGAACTATACGTCAGTTATGTTTAAGTCCCAAGTAACAGGTGCCATAAACCGGGCACAAAGACTCCGGGCTCCTACTGAGAAATTGCAGATAGAGAAAAACCAATAACACTTTGAAGACTCGGTAAAAGAACCCAGGACCTCATGCTTAGCAGTAGCGTTTGCGATCACTAGACCAACGAGACAGTTTGTTAGATACTATTTATTGAACACCATTATTTGTACTTGAAAAGTTCATAAAAAATAATTATTTCAACAGGTCAGTCCATTAATGAAGACATCTAAGGATACTTTTACAGCTGTATTAATACACTATGATAATACATTTCTTACTAACGTCATAAATATTCAAATTACTCATTGTTCTAAGTACAAAACAACCTATGAATGTCTCCGCGATGACCGTACCCAATCCGGTATGTAGAATGCTAGGATTGAGTTATAATATTTATAATAAAGTCCTGTCTCTTGTTCAAGGTGGTCTGAACTTCAAATGTCGTTTTAAAATCTCCTAAAATTGTTGCTTCTTTTGCTCCATAGTCAAAATAGCTTAAAGGATGGCGCACCTTATCTTGCATTATTTAATGTGCTTGAATTTTTTGAAACCGAAACCTAGTCTAATCAGTTCAGAGATCAAAAGCAATACAGATACTAAACTTAAGTCTTTATGGGTCAACTGAAGGTCATAGACATGCTAGCTTATTTAACTTTTTTATGGTGAAGGAAATCATCGGCATGTCTTTTAACAAAAAAATCGAAGACATGTGACAGCACGTGGCTAAATAATAGTCGCACGGGTCGATCTTCAAGGTTAAGCAACGCTTGCCAAGGTCGGTCCGTGGATGGGTGACCATCTTTACATAGCGAGTTTTTGCCGTGCCTCGGAAGCACTTTAACCCGTTGGTCCCGGCTGTCATTTGAAGATCTTTGACAGTCGTTACGGGTAGTCAGAAGCCTGAGACACCTGTCTAGCCAAGAGGTATCGTGTTACCCAGTTACTGGGTTGTGGAGATCAGATAGTCAGTCGCTCCATGTAAAATACTGGTACTCAGCTGAATCCGGTTAGACTGGAAGCCGACCCCAATATAATTGGGAAAAGGCTAGGCAGATGATGATTTAAGTTTCTTTTTTCTTGTGAGATTAAATATATCTCAACCCTCAAAACAGTTATCCAATCGATTGAGCTGAATTTTTAACCGACTTACCAAAAAGGAGGAGGTTCTATGTTCGACATTATGTATGTTTTTTTTATGCATGTTTACCGATATCTCCGTCAATTGAGGACCGATTTTGAAAATTCTTTTTTTGTTTGAAGGACTATGTTCCGAAATTGGTCCCATTATATCTTGGTGAAGATCTGATGAAGAACTTCGAAGATATACAACAGAACTCTTCAATAAATAGCGGCAAATCTCTCGGGATTGCTGCACTCGCATGTCTGTTTGTTGTTTATACCATTTTATAACATAACATCACGCCAGTAAGCTCTTAGTGAAAAATAACTTTATTTTAGAAAGTCGGTGTCCATTACGCAATAAATTGGTACCTATGAAAAACACCGATTTCCAAAAAATAAAGTTAATTTTTTACTTTGTAGTTTTTTATTTGGAAGTCGATAGTATTTTTTCGTAAAAAGTTTCTTTGCATTTACGATTGGTTTGGATGTCAATGCATGGTTAGCAAAAACAAGGTTCAAATAATTTATAAAAAAATAATATTTATAATAATATAGGTAGGTTAGCGTTTTACCACTATCTAACCTGGTGGTAAACGATGATGTAGTCGACGATAGAGCACTGCCAATAAGAAACCTATTCACTCTCGATAAACAAGCTCGTAATTACATTAACTTTTCTAGAACGCTTTTATTCTCTAGAAGAGTTATTATTAGTGCTGCCCTCAGTTGTATCAATATCAAAGCTTCTTGAGTTACGGTCTGACCTACAAAGAATAAAGTGAAAGATGGCAAGCGAAACATTAAAAGTTGTTATTTGATATTTTGCTTCTTTCTTTTAGTTGGGTGGTCTTCGCTTCGAATTAGTTGGACCAAGTTGGACCGACTCCTAAAGTCTCTCTTATAGATAAAAAATTATGGGCATCAAAATATAAAAGTTGATACGACAGAGGGGCTTTCCTTTATACTGCCTATACCAGGTACCATTCTCAAGCTCTGTACCAAAAATCTATTAAATAGGAGCAGTAGTTTAGTCGCAAATGATTTTTTAAGTTTTTGCTCCGTTTGAACACGATGTATCTTACCTAACAGCTGATTATGTCTATACGCATAGGTCATGCACCTTAAAACGATAAATGTGAGTAAAACCTACGACGCCAGTTTTCACTGTTAGGACACACCCTCCTCTCTGGAAGAAAGATTGATAAGTAGCTACATAATTTTAATCGAGCCTGTAGTCTGTTATATAAGCCGTGAAAAGAGTACAAAGTGTTATATTTCAAAAAAAAAATATATAGCAGTTCCTACACTAACCACTAACTCAAGATAGTAGCGGTCATCAAAATGAAAAAGCGATAATCGTACAAACTGCAGCATCAAATAGAGCTTACGTTGGCAACATTCCAAATTACAGAAGAAACATCCCAAAGGATCCAGGTCCATAAAACACAGACATACTCCTGAATCCACTTACCATACGTTTAACTCAACAATCTCAAAAGTGAGCTTTCCCTTCAGAAATGGAAATTTTAAGTATTCAGATCGTGATTCGAGGGAACACAATAAATTTGTTCCCAAAGGACTATAGGACCCGGTCTAAAGTCGGAGATATTTGAGATCGTATCGAGAAGTCGAAAGTTTTGTGGGCGAAGCCAGATGGTTTCTGCCTTTCTGGGTATATTACTGATAAGGTTAAAGGGTTGAGGCAGGAAAGGATTGAAAATAAGGTCAGAATTCAAAAGAAAAGTAATTCCGAAAACCGATATTTGTAACTGAATAGATTCAGTATGATTGATAGAATTCACGATAAATAAACAGAAATATAAATGGAATTTTCTGCGGCATTTGATCACACTCCAGTACAGAGTTCAAAGTAAAAGATGGATTGGAAAATTGTACTTTCTAGAACCATTACTTTTTTCTGTTAAGTTCAAAGCAGCTGTTTTACTGAAGAAAACATTTCAGTTCTATTTTTTTTTTGGTACGTTGCCCCACACTAGGAGTTTCTTCCTGTATCGTGGATGCGTTTTTAAACTTGGAAGATGATTAGAGGACTTTTCTTTACAAGTCCCTAATTATTATTGGTAAGCTCGCGTTTGGCTACCATCTCACCGGATGGTTAGCGATAATGTGGTCGACAAAGAAGGATGGTGTCTAGGAGTAACATTCACTCTTGATTTAAAGGTCCCCAGGTTGTAACTATCACGAAACGCGGACTCCGGCAGGAAAAATGGTTATTCCACTCCTTACCTGTAAGTACAATGAAAGTGTAGATTCAATATCAGTTTTATATCACTCTTTAAACTTTTTATGCAATTCACTAATTACGTTTTATAAGTGTAGTTAATTAAACGCTGCACGTCCGGAGACTAAACTACTTACAGAACAAGCCTTTCAACATGCAAATACTCCAAGTCCATCGGATAGTTGCCTCCTCTTTATACAACTGCGATAGAATAAACAGCTGATGTGCTATATAAAAAATCTCACTTTCTTAATTACGAAAGTTTCTATATATAACGCCGTAACCGTCTCCAGTTTGTTTTGGCTTTCGCCCAAAACTAACCGAGACAAGGTCCCGGATACAAATAATGAATTTGGATACTTGACCCCATTGATGATCGACGTTGGTTTTGATGTGTCTTCTTGTGTGTTCGTCGTTTCTTCTTTGTGTTTATTTTTGATACTAGCTGTTGCTATGTCATCTATAAAAAGACAGCTAGATTATACAGCGAAGCTACGAGTGCTTTTTGCTCAGACTGTAACTTTAATACTTCTTTGAGTATTGTTTCGAGTGCTTTTATTTGTTGCCTTATTACGTTTTCTTTCAAGCAACTAAAAATAAAAGAGTTATTTGAAATAGCCTTCTTGGCATTAAGTTCAAACTAAAAACTGTTGCAGTTTCGTCTCAGTAGTAGTTCTTGAAAAAAGTAAATATCCGATATATTGGAACGTAGCAAAGCAGATGCTATTCTTCCCTACCGATGACCTGGTTAAGGTTGCGGGAAGGCGCTGGATGCGAGACGCACGGGATCGGTCAATGTGGCGACGCCTGGGGGAGGCCTATGTCCAGCAGTGGCCGTCTTTCGGCTGAAATGTTGATGATAACGATGAGAGTAGCTACTGTTGTAATTTGTGCTTCATTGGTGTAATTGCTGCAAGGCGTTCCAATGCGAGGATAAGCGAATCAAATAATCAATATTACTTTAGATGTGAAGCCAATATGATCTACGTTGAGTAAATATTGCGAAAATTACTTTTGATCTTGCAATCTAATAGAAGGCCAATATTTTCAAATGCGCTTGCACGGCACTTGCTTTATACTGAACTTTAACTAGCTGACATCATTTCTCCTTGAAAAATCACACCACTCCATATTTCACGCACATACAATACCTAAATTAATTTATCTAATATCTAAACCTGAGTCTAGCGACAGTGTCACAATAGAAATGTCAGCTAATCACGATCAATGGAGCAAGTTTCGTCTCTCTCAAGGTCGTATGAGATGTGAATGAAAGGGGGTCAGAGCGTAACAACTTGTTTCATAACTCTGATACGGCTAATGATCGTTTTGTTTGTTTGTTAAGCTCGTGTGGGTGGGAATATGTAGAACGCTACTGTTGGTGTAGTGTCGTTAGCAAGGGTAGTAGTACTTTGTGAGTAAGTGACGTCGATGAACTTAAATAAATATGCTAGACCGCTTTGATCTTCACTGCAGTTATGATTCATAATCTGGCTATATGTTCCCACTGCTGGGACACAGTCGTATGGGCCCTTCTCTTTAAGAACCAGTGGGCAGTAATCCACTACATGGACCCAGTGTACATGTTTGCGATTTTTTGGTTCTAAAATATGCGATCGAGAGTGTTCTTAGCTATGTTTGTTGAAAATCGGTTCAACCGTTGAAAAGTTATGGGCTTTTTACTGTTTGAATCGGGGTACTTTCGCAAGATATCTTGTCATAATTATGTGTTCAATAGATTGTCGATCGGAGCGTGTCTACGAATGTAGTATGAAATAAAAATGTGTCGGAGGTTTTTTAAATATTACTTGTAGAAATAATTTACACAAAATGCCTGCCTGGGTTCGAACCCACGACCAACGACACGTAAGTCAGGGTCGTTACCACTGGACCACCAAAAGCAGTAAATTTATATTCATCCCTTGAGATCCTCATTTCCTTAATTGACATATAACATGAAAACAAGAGTCCAAGTCGACCTGTCTCCTACCTTATTTCGTCAGATAAAGATTCGTTTATTTTTTATCCATTATTCAATGCCTTCCGAACAATACTATTCAATTTCAATGTTGAAGCCTTTGAGAAGTCTGTGCAGGAGAATTATATCGCGTTTGTTCAGAGGTTTCTTAATAAGGGACTTTTGCCTGATCTGCGAGATATGGCCCGAATTTAACAATGGCCGGGAACCAGGGTTATAGACATAGTCCGAAGAATTGCTAAACTGAAGTGGTAGTGGGCAGGGCACATTGCTCGCAGAACGGATGGCCGATGGGGCCGAATAGTGCTAGAATGGCGACCGCGAAAGGAAGACCCATCGTTGGAAGGCATCTCATTAGGTGGACCGATTACCTGGTTAAGGATGCGAGAATCCGATGGATGCAAGACGCACAGGATTGATCACTGTGGCGACGCTTGGGTAAGGCATATGCCCAGCAGTGGACATCTTTCGGCTGAAATGATGTTAATGAGCCGTGATACTGGTTACAAATCATCAACTATGAGAATTATTGCCCGTTTGTTCAGCCGTTTCTTAATAAGGGACTATCGCTTGATCTGTGTGGTACGGCCCGAATTTCACAATGGCCGACCTACACCCTTCTTGTAGGACGCCTTTGGTTGGACAGCATCGATGGTTAAGATTTATCGATGAATTTGTTGTTGTTGAGTTTTGATTGGGTGCCGTGCTAGATTAAAAATTCTTCGTGGTTTTTGTGAAATGGTAATTAAAACTTTTGTAGAAATATATTACGCAATTTTTATGTGGAACTTAAACTATGACAATTGATAACAAACCAGGGTAAAATATGAGTTTAGGTCCAAAAGTTCCCAGGATGTTTTCCTTCGTTTTTATGAAATAATTATATTCTGCGAACTTTTGAACCACCATATGTACATTAATCAAATGAAAAGAAAGACTTATCGAATAAATCCAAGAGAGGGGAAAATAAAGTAATTCCTAGTTCAGTTGACCGAATTCTCCATTTTAAAAATCAACGATTATTTACTTGGAAACCCACTGCAAAACCATTTGTCTCAATAATAAGAAAATCTCGCATTCTATACACGAAATACGTGTCAAGATACCAGAATGTCGAATTATTGTATCGGTATGCTAGTCACGTTCGCATCACTATGTCTGCCTACGATACATTCACTCTGGTAATAAGACAAACAATATTGAACTTTAGCGATGTAATAATAAAGATTGCTTTTTATGAGTAATAAACATAATTCTGTCAGTCAATTCTGAACCTTATCTCAAACAGAATAAAGATGATTTAATATAGTAGTAATGATCGGATATTGACTTACATCGCCCACTAATACGATTTCGATTCCGAACACGTGGAAAGTCTTATGTTCTATAATAGACTTCTAATTAGTTTTGAAAGTGAAAAACGGGCTCATACTGGGAAATAATCTTCAGAGATTACTGTTTTAATTCTACTTGTTAAACAATAGGTAACTTGTACAACTTTCTTTTTGTGGGTGTTCAGAACTATTCAATTTGAGAACAATCTGTACTTGCCTAAACTCGCCTCAGGGATTTCATCAGATAGAAATGTAGTTTATACCTTGACGACATATTGCAAAAAGTTAATACTTACTGCTGCTCGTTTGGTGACAATATTCTGTAGGGATCAATCAATCTGCCTCTTTCCCAAATATATGAAAGTTAGTTTCCCATCTAATCAGATGCAACTGGATACCAGCCAGTATTTTTCTTGGAGCAACTGCCTATCTGACCTCCACAACCCAGGAAGTGGGAAATAAAATGACATATTGCACGAAACATTTATAGTGAATCAAAAACTAACTACATACTACCTACACTTCTGTCTTTGATTATTGTGAATAAAATTATTCATTTAAATGTCTTTTTTTAAAACAACCTTTTTTCGTATTCTTCTCAGCAAACCCTTTCATTTGATACCCATATCATGGCAGTGCACAAAAAATAACTAGTCTGCCATCTTGGGCCGTCCGCCATATTCGATTTATAATGACGTCACTTAGCCTACTATGCAATGTCATCCAAACTAACGTGTATGCAAAATTACATCTTAATCGGTGGAGGATAACTGCTTTAAAATTCAGTGTCTAGATTTGACCGGAACACAATTACTTACCTACATTGCAATTTAAATAAAAGCTTGTAAAATAGGTCACTTTAAAACGAACCTCGCCAAATTAGAACCCCGTTCCCGTCGACAGTCGATACACTTGCTTGAAGAAGTGTAATATTCAGGTCTTTATGTATATGACAAACAATAGACATCCATTTTTCTCTGTCATTGTCACTCCTTTGTTGTAGCAGAGTCATTAATCTATTCTTGTATGTTTCATGTTTGGGCTCCTCGTTTTATTGTCAGTTACCCTCATGAACAAGATATCGTCGAAAAGACGAATTTTTGAGCTAACACGGGTCTATATGACATATTTTAATTTAACCTCGTTTTAGCAACTAAAGGTGGGTCCACACTACACAGACTTTGCACAAACTTGACATACATTGACCGACATTTGTCTGTACGACATATTCCACATTCGGCACCCGTTTTAACGGCACCTGAGGTATTCCACATACGGCACCTATCGATATTTTTCGCAGGTGGAATCATATATTATTTAAAATTTTATTCCACATTCGGCATTCGGAGCAGTAGGTGTTGGCATGTTTATTTTTTTTGGAGACTCCATCTAGAATCATTACCGAGACACTCAGAACTTTCTACGTAATTCTAGATAGAAAAAAAACGCGTAAGGCCTTTTTCACAATGTGGTACCTTTCTTGCCATAGTATACACGGTATTAGCAGAAGAAAAAATTGTTCATTATAAAAAATAAAATAAAAATCAGACTATTTAAATGTCCATATTTTTCTAGTTTTTCATTATGTTATAAAAAATCTTTTTTTTACAAAAAAAAATACTACCGACTTCCAACTAAAAACACTACAAAGTGAAAAATAATTTTCTTTTCCGAAGTCGGTGTCTTTGGTAGGTACCAATTTATTTCGTTATGGACACCGACTTTGACAAAGGAAAGTTATTTTTCACTTTGTAGTGCTTTTAGTTGGAAGTCGGTAGTATATTTTTTGTAAAAAAGATTTTTTATTTTTCACTTTTTAGTCGTACCTATTAAGCAACTTGCCTTTAGTGAGGTACTTATAATGCCAGAATAGATTAACTGATTGCCATGAAACTTGATCATAACCTGTGAAATGAGAGTGTATCAAGGTGAACTGTACACATCTGCGTACCCCTTGAGAGCGTACTGGCGTGATGTTATGTTATGAAATGGTATAAACAATAAACAGACATGCGGTTGCAGCAACCCGAGAGATTTGCTGTCATTTATTGAAGAGTTCTGCTGTATATCTCCGAAGTTCTTCATCAGATCTTCACCAAATTAAAATGGGACCAATTTCGAAACATACTCTAACAAACAAAAAAAGAATTTTCAAAATCGGTCCACAATTGACGGAGATATCGGTGAACATACATAAAAAAAAAAAAACTCGAAGTCGAACATAGAACCTCCTCCTATTTGGGACGTCGGTTAAAAACAGCATGTTAGTCATGCTCATGAGGCCCAGAAGTTTGGCGAGAACTATATCTAAGTAGGTTATACAAAAATCGAAACAAATGATTGTGTGTAGAAGATTTGTGAACAGTGGATTCGAAAAGCACTCACCTCTCGCCTCCGTAGGTATACTGCTTCGCGCTCCTCGGGCTCGGCGTCGTATCAGGCAGCGAGGGTCTGGATCCAGCCGTTCACACACACGATATCGTCATCAAAACAAGTCCATAGGCATAAGTCCTTCAAATTGTTCACCTGGAGCACTACTAAACCACCAGAAAACCGGGATAACAAAAAAAAGGCGCGGAGAGGTCCGCCGCTCGTTCGACGTGCGTAGACAATCCATTTTTTAAAGAAAAGATGGATCTGAGAGATGGCGCTGCATTGTGGTTCGCCGTTCGGATTGGTTAGCGAGTATCCAAAGAGTCGATGGCGGGAGTTTCAAATCCACCGTAATTTGGTTCTTACTACACACAATTGATAAGACACTCTCAGAAAACTACTAATATTTAGAATGTTTACAAAATAAAGAACAGTACGGAACATGCCGCTCGCCTTAAAAGAATGTAATTCTTTTAACCTTAAGTTAAAGATATTGAAATAATGAAAGATTAAACGAAAATAGTCGCTAATCGCATTTAAAACTGAAATAAATTCTATTAAAAATAATTAATACTTAAGAGGTAGGTACTTAGCTAAGAAACGTAACAGTAAGAAATAGGTATTCTTAATTATTCTAAAGGTAAAGGACATATTTTAACTACAGAACGTTTTACAAAAGTTTTGCCCATCTGAAGGGTTACGACGCGGGTGATATTATCTGACCCTGGATGAAGAGCATGTACACGAGCCAATCGCCATTGCAAGGGTGGCAGGTTGTCTTCACGTACGACAACAATCATACCCTCTCGGAGTGGAGAGCCGCTATCCTTAAACCATTTATTGCGTTGTTGAATCTCGTGTAAATATTCACGACTCCAACGCCTCCAAAAATGCTGTACGCACTGTTGCACTCTACGCCATCTAGTGAGACGATTTGACACGTCTTCGCATAAAGAAATATCAGGCAAGGCCGTCAGAGGACCTCCTATTAAAAAATGAGAAGGGGTTAAGGGTAAAGGGTCTAACGGATCAGCACTTAACACGCAAAGTGGGCGCGAATTTAGTACCGCTTCTATCTGGCAAAGAAGAGTATGCATCTCATCATAGGTTTGAGTCTGAGTGCCAAGTACTCGATGAAGATGGTGTTTAAAACTTTTAACTCCAGATTCGAAAAGACCACCAAAATGTGACGCATATGGTGGTTGAAAATGCCAAGTGATACCCTGTTCTAATGTCTTACTGTGAAGAACGGTTTGGACAGAATCGTTACGTAAATATTTATATAAATCTTGTAGGTAATTATTACAACCCACAAAGTTCTTGCCACAATCCGAGTAAATATCAGAACATAAACCTCTGCGGGACGTGAAGCGTCGCAAAGCTGCCAAAAAGGCATCAGTTGACAACTCGGATACGAGTTCAAGGTGAATGGCCTTGACGGACATGCACACAAAAACCGCAACGTAACATTTGACTATTTTTGCATTGCGAACCTTATTTGCCCGAACGTAAAACGGGCCTGCAAAATCAACAGATGTCTTAAGAAAAGGTCGCTCAGGTTGCACTCTTGCGGCGGGTAGGGTACCCATAGCTGGCTGCGGGTGCGTGGGCTTCGCACGAAAACAACGAACACAGCGATGTATACGCATACGTATAGCGTCGCGACCAGACACGATCCAGTACCTTTGTAATAATATGTACTGTACAGCCTGTGGACCGGCATGCAAATGACTGACATGGGCATGGTCAATAAGTAGATTGGTGAGATGGTGTCTTTTAGGCAGAATTAATTGATGTTTAGAAACAAACGGCAACAATGACTTATGAATCCGCCCACCGACACGTAAACTATTTTGTTTGTCAATGAATGGTTTTAACCTACGTAGTTTAAGGGAAGGATAATTACCTAATGCAATATTTTTTATATCTTCGGGAAAAGATGAATGTTGAACTAAATGAATAAGTCGACCTAGACAAAAATTAAATTCGGGAACTGTTATGTAGGTTGGATATTGAATTTGAACCCTTTTGCATCTATTATAAAATCGAAATATGAGTGAGGAGACTCGAACAAGTTTACCTAAACTAGAAAATCTTTCTATGTAATCCGTAGCATCAGGAGGCGCCGGCGTCGTGATGGACGAGTTTGTTACCACCGATAGTGGGGAATTACGCTTTTCCTCGGTAACTTTAGATACCTCTTTAGGAATTGGCCAACACTTAAAATCACGTGACAACCACCAGGGCCCCTGGAGCCACATTGAAGAATTTTCAATAAAACTAGCAGGCAGCATTCCTCGAGAAGGTGCGTCTGCTGGATTATCAGCAGAGGGAACATGTCTCCAGCAATCGGCAGGAAGCCGGGATAAAATCTCACTCAAACGATTAGAGACGAATGTTTTCCATTCATGTGGTGGCGAACGAAGCCACGCTAACACAATCTGAGAATCAGTCCATGCATAGACATGATTGCAGTTCACACGGTCACCGTACACCTTCATAATTTTATCAATTAGCTGTGACAATAAAACAGCCGCACACAGCTCGAGACGCGGAATAGTGAGAACCGGTTTGAGCGGCGCTACGCGAGTTTTCGCTAGTAAAAGAAATGTTTTAACGTTATCACTACTATCAGTCACACGAACGTAGACGCACGCAGCGTAAGCACGCTCAGATGCGTCCGAAAACCCATGAATCTGAATAGAACTTACATTTGGAAAAACAAAACGTGGGATTTGAAAACTTGATAGCAATGATAGTTCATTGATGAAATTAGACCATGAATTAATTATATCTATGGGAGGTGACTCGTCCCAATTGACACCGGAGATCCATAATAGCTGAATAAGATGTTTTGCATAAATAGCTATAGGAGATAACCAGCCCATAGGGTCATAAATTTTTGCTATTTGGGATAATATGGTCCGCTTGGAGATTTTATCTAAAGTTGCTTGAACACTAAAGGAAAATGTATCTGATTTTGGGTTCCATTGGAGTCCTAAAACCTTTGTTTGTTTATCGCTTTCCATTAATGCAAATGAAACATTATCGGGCCGCTCGCCATGAGCCTCTGATGTATGTACAGCAGCGAGTAACGCTGACGAATTGCTCTGCCACTTTCGCAGTTCGAAACCAGCCGATGAACAAATACCTACTAACTCTCGTTGTAAAATCAGAGCATGTGTGACGTCACATGTGCCAGTGACCACATCATCAACAAACACTTGGTCGCGGAGGACCTTAGAACCTAACGGGAAGTTAGTAGCTTCATCATCCGCCAACTGTTGAATCGTACGAAGTGCTAAGTACGGTGATGAACTAACACCGAAAGTGACGGTTCGCAGCCGATAATCACGCAAAGGTTCGGTTGGAGATTGTCGCCAAACAATACGCTGATAGTCCCAATCAGAATGTTGTAACAAAATGTTTCTGTACATCTGCTTAATATCAGCAGTGACAGCGATAGCATGAATACGAAACCCTAATAAAACATCTACGATGTCCTGGTGCAATTTAGGCCCAGTTAATAAAACATCGTTAAGTGAAATACCATTAGAAGTTTTGCAACTCGCATCAAAAACAACACGGGTACGAGTTGTTTCACTAGAATCTTTGACCACGCAGTGGTGCGGAATGTAATAGGTACTGATAGAAGGAGGGGAATTTACGGGCTCCATGTGACCAAGATCTAAATATTCCTGGAGGCACGTGTGATAATCAACCTTAAGTTGTGGATTACGTTCTAACCTAAACTCTAATTTTCTAAACCTAGATACTGCCGTATCTCGTGATTCGCCGAGGGCAGGTGCATCGGGTTTAAATGGAAGCGAAACTACATATCGCCCATTTTCGTCGCGAGTGTGAGATTTTACGAAGATAGACTCACACAAGGCTTCGTCAGGGCTGGTAACTCTTTTTTCAGGAAGGGACTCTAATTCCCAGAATCGTTTCAGATTTATGACGTCATCGTAGGATGAGCTAGAACTACTGAAACACACTTGAAGCGAAGAAGGCGTATTTTGGTTGCAAGAAACATCACCCATTAATAAATAACCAAAGATACTATTTAATGCCATTGGGGACCCGGAAGGGCCCGTAATCACGTGACCTAATATCACCTGGGATAGAATATCCGCACCTAAAAGCATTTCCACCGACTGTGGAAGATAAAATTTCGGATCTGCCAAATGTAAGTGTTTTATGTGTGGCCAATCCCCAAATGGTAATGTTACACAAGGCATGCGTGACATAAGTGTAGGTAAAATCAATGCATCAACTGAAAGGGATGGTTGATCAACATGAGTAGGTGTGACGCAAAAAGAAACAACACCCTTAGGGTATATAGGATCACTACCTCCTATACCGAACACGGGAACGCGCGCATGCCTACGCTGCAATCCTAACCGCTGCACACAAGGATCGGTAATAAAAGTCGCTTGACTACCGGTATCTATAATACACCGAACGGTGTGTTTTTGCGAGCCTACGTGTACATTAACTAGCGCTGTACACAAAAGCACTGTACTTGCGCGCACGGAAGGCGCAATGGATTGCGGAGCGATCGCGTTATCCCTCGACGTATGATTCACAGCTGTCAGTACGGATGGCGCGGTACCGGGCGCATCTGTCTCTGTCGTTTGATGCACGGTAGGTGAGACAGCACTAGCGTTCGAATCTGCTTCACTGACAACCGGAAAACTATGCTGTTGATTAAAATGAATTAAACTATGGTGTCTTTTATGACACGAACGGCACACAAAGTTAGATTTGCAATGTTTCACATCATGTCCTACACTTAAACAATTGTAACAAACATTTTTGTTTTTTATGAAAGAATACCTATCTTGAGGGGATAAGTTTAGAAAATTCGCACATTTCGTCAACGTATGTTGAGCACCGCAACTAATACAAGATATCCTTTTACTATTTGAATTGTTGGACTGTGAATTGTCTGACTTTGTTTCCGGGCCCGCCGCGACGCCGGCCGAGAGCGCACGGCGCGCGTTCGATGCGGGCGGAGTCCTAGAACTACCTACCTTTTCCGCATTATGAATGGGTTTGTTTTGATACGCAAATTCACTTGCAGATAACTCGCGTTCTAAGAAATTTATTAATTCACTAATTGTGGGTATCTTAGATGGTTGGGACAACGACAAATCGAAACGTCTACGTAATGTTGGTGGAATCTTACGTAAGAAAAGAAGCACTAACATGAAACTCCACTCCTTCGTAGGAAAGTGCATTACTTCTAAAGCCATGATATTTTCATGATAAGTGTTCAGTAAATTTCTTAACCCTTGAACTAATTTGTCGCTTTTATCGGACTGACAAGGTTCAATATCGAATATTTTTTCTAGATGAGCGGAAGCAATGGCTCGTTCGTTAGCATACCTAGACTGTAGCATACCTAACGCGACCGTATAGTTCTCGTCAGTTATTGGAATAGATTTAATTAGATTGTAGGGTTCATTTTTCAAAGAAAGTAGCAAATAGCGGAACTTCTCCGAGTCTGAGTAGGTATTTTTGCTGTGCACTAGTGACCGAAATAGATCGTAGAAAGCAGGCCAATCTGTTATTTCTCCTGAAAAGGTAGGCATTGGAAGAGTAGGTAATCTACTAGCACAACTACTAGACGATGGCACGTGAACAACAGAATTATTAGGGGATCCGAATGACGACATCCTACGTTTATGTTCAATTTCATCTTCTTTAATTTTATTTAAATGTACCACAATAGCATAATAGCAATCATTAAAACTGTTACGAATTCTTAGCTGTTCCTCTTTATCAAAAGTATTAGACTTAATGAGGGATTTTTCAATTTTAGCTTGAAGTTTGAAAAACTTGCGCTGTTGTGAAGTTAAATCTTTAGATCGAGATTTAAATTGTTGTTCATCGGAATCTATGAACTGTAATGTTCGTTGAAGCTCATCGAGAATTATTTCTCGTTCAAAAAGATCTTGTTGGATTTCCGCCATATTGATAGACGCGTGGCGGCGTAACTTGAAATTCGAACAACAAGGGAATATGGAATGGAAAACCTCACAGGTGAAAAAATATGAACAATCCGGCTCGAAGGACCAAACAATTATGTGTAGAAGATTTGTGAACAGTGGATTCGAAAAGCACTCACCTCTCGCCTCCGTAGGTATACTGCTTCGCGCTCCTCGGGCTCGGCGTCGTATCAGGCAGCGAGGGTCTGGATCCAGCCGTTCACACACACGATATCGTCATCAAAACAAGTCCATAGGCATAAGTCCTTCAAATTGTTCACCTGGAGCACTACTAAACCACCAGAAAACCGGGATAACAAAAAAAAGGCGCGGAGAGGTCCGCCGCTCGTTCGACGTGCGTAGACAATCCATTTTTTAAAGAAAAGATGGATCTGAGAGATGGCGCTGCATTGTGGTTCGCCGTTCGGATTGGTTAGCGAGTATCCAAAGAGACGATGGCGGGAGTTTCAAATCCACCGTAATTTGGTTCTTACTACACACAATTGATAAGACACTCTCAGAAAACTACTAATATTTAGAATGTTTACAAAATAAAGAACAGTACGGAACAGATTGAATATAAATTAAAATTAAATTTTAATAAATAATCACACTAAAATTGTAAAGGCGAAAGTTTGTGAGTGTGTGTGTTTGTATGTTTATTACTCTTTCACGCAAAAACTACTGAACGGATCTGAATGAAATTTGGCACAGAGATAGATTATGGTCTGGAATAGCACAAAGGCTATTTTAATCCTGGGAATAGGTTCCCGTGGGATAATTTCCGAATATCACGCAGGCAAAGCCGCTGGCAGAAGCTACTTGAAAATAAATTAAAATTAAATTGAAATAGATAATTTAAAATGGACTAAAATGGTAATTAAATACATTTTATTAAAACCACATGTTTATTGTTGAGTAATCTCAATCAAATTCAATCACCAGGAAATTACCGTAATTCAAATTCATTTATTAAACATACAAAGTTATAGTTATGGGTGTTTCAAAAATAAAGTTCAGCGAAAACCAATAGGCCGTAACCCTTTGTTTTCCGTTAATTAAACTGTCAGTAGCAAAAAATCTCGTGTTTGTATTTCGGAAAATCCTTTTTCATTTTACACTTTGTAACAATTGAACGCTTTGCATTCCAGTCTTCAACAGTAATTTTATTTTTAATATCGCTTCCCCCTTGTCGTGGTGGCTCCGTGGCTCTTTGCCTCTCGTGCTCGAGGTCGTGCGTTGCCTCTCGTGCTCGAGGTCGTGCGTTGCCTCTCGTGCTCGAGGTCGTGCGTTCAAATCTTGGCAAGTACCAATGTGATTTTTTTCAATTCATATTTACGTTCTAAGTTTATCTTCGACATTGCTGAAATCGGTAAAAGAAAATATCGTGATGAAACCTGGACTTAAGGTTAATATAAGTTTGAAATCGCCAATCCACATTGAGCAAGCGTGGCGATTAATGTTCGTACCTTCTCTGTATGAGAAGAGGGCTTTGACCTGCAGTGAGCCAGTAAATAGACTGGTATTGTTATTATTTTACTTCCCTCAATGTTTTGTTCTACCTATTGACTCTTTAGTGCTCCAGTTTAAAGCCTATTCATTAATTTGGGTCTACCTTTTAAGACCCTTTAAATGTAACAAACGATATAGGTCACCCGACCTGGAAATTGTAGGGTTGACAAATAGCTCGAATAATACAGTCACATCTTTTTTCGTCTCGTTGAATACAAGTCAGAGTATAACTGTATGGTTTCAGGCTAAAAATAACTCAAATCGCTATTGTCTAGGGAGCTAGAAGACCCAATTCAGAAATTAAATCGGGTGAATGGTTATTGTTTATTTGGATATGATTAGTTCATTTTACGGTCACCAATTTGTCTGTTACCGAACTAAATGTCTATAGTATTGTCGCTTTATTTATTAGTTTATTCTCGCACTGGAACGCCTTGCAGCAATTACACCAATAGAGCACAATCTTATAAAATCACTAAGTCTAGGTTTCCTCACGATGTTTTCCTTCACCGTTGTCAGCAATGTCCAAGATAAACTTGGAAAGTACATATGAATTTGAAAAAGTCACATTGGTACTTGCCCGGATTCGAACCCACGACCTCAAGCACGAGAGGCGAGGTCTTAGCCACTGGGCCATCACGACGATAATAAAAGCTTTGTAGTTACTTTAGAGTATCATTCGCATTTTGTGGAATTATTGTATAATCTACGAATTTTCATTAGGCTTCATCAGTAAACAATCTTTCATTATCATCATTCTCCAGCTCTTATCGCAGTATTGGTGTTGTTGTAGTATGTTCATCTTCTCTCTATTTGTTGTTTCGATAGTCACTTTCTTGCTAGCCATGTCATTTTTCACATATTGTTTCTTTAGTCAATTCAAAATAAAAGTAATATCTTTGTCCTAATTTTTCTCTTTCAAGATTCCAGGTGCTTTAGAACCACATTCCCCATCTAGCAACCCTATTCTATCCGTGTTTATGTTTTTAATTGCCACGAGTGGGAGTTGCGTCTACGTAGAGAGGCTCTCGGTATGAAATGAGAGCGACCGGGGATTAAACATAACGCCCTTAACGTTGAGCCATCGTCAGCGGAAAATTTTCCGAGTGATATGTGAATATTGTATGCGCAAGGGTTTTTTGAGATGTGTCGAAGTGTTTAAGGTTCGCTGGCTCTGAAGTATTATGTGTTTTAGCACCGTTTATTAGCATTTTATATGCTTGGCTTACGAACGTTTACAGTGTAGACCACCTGGAAGGTATGCTTCAGCTATAAAATTATGTAGGTTAATTGGTGAGGGTGTTTAGTTTTATTCTAGTTCTGGTTTATAATTGTACATACTCACTCATACTTAAATTTACGCCTTTTTTCTTTATAAGCAGAAACCACGAAACGCGAACTCCACCTGCTACGACCCTGACGTACTTAGTCCCTTTGTTTCAGAAAAAAAAAATTACAAAACAAAAATCATAAATTAGATTATTAAATCGTTTAGATTATAGATTACTAGTTAACAGAGTAATATCTCAAGATATAATAGAAAAGTCCATTCAAACTTTCAATAGCCTGCCAATGCCTGTGGTTTTTTAGCTTAGTTTAAGTATGTTTTACTGTAAAAACCACCTGGAAAGTGTTCTATTAGCTATAAAATTATTGAGATTAATTGGTGAAAGAGTTTCAGTTTGCTATTAGCTCTGGTTTATAGTTATGAATCTTTGAAATCAGATGAGTAAATCGTTTAGATTAAATAGATTACCAGAATGTTATCTAAGTGAGGATTTGAAACCAAAGAAAAAAAATACAATTGTGCATTGTCATCCAAACCAAACGTGTATGCAAGGGGTTGGGGATAATTGATTTAAAATTCAGTTGCAACATTTGACCCATATATATAGAGTAACTAACGAACAAAAAATTACTCATTAAAAATCTTTTTTTAAAACAAGCTTTTTTCGTATTATTCTCAGCAAACCCTTTCATTTGATACCCATATCTTGGCAGTGCACAAAAAATACTAATCTGCTATCTTGGGCCGTCCGCCATATTGGATATAGAATGACGTCACTTAGCTTTTGCTAGCCATGCATTGTCATCCAAACCAAATAAAACGTCTATGCAAAATTTCATCTTAATCGGTGGAGGATAACTGCTTTAAAATTCAGTTGCAAGATTTGACCCGAACACACTTACATACGTACATACATTTCAAGTTAAATAAAAGCTCGTAAAAAAGTACGAAGTGTAAAGTGTCTTTTAAAAACAAACAAGAAATCTGTACCAAAAGAAAAGAAAGAAAATATTCAAAATTTCCTGCTATTTCTCCCGTTTTTTACAGAATGTTGCCGGCTTAAACGCATTTAAAAGCGCTCTTAATGCACCCTTCATCGTCTAAATCGAGTTATGCCTTGATATTATGGCTGAGCTCATTCCGTGATGCTATCATTACATTTTTTGATGCATTTTAATCTATTATTAGCTTCTTTTTCATCTTTATGAAATTCCTTATTTAGAGAGTAATTTTCTTGGTGACATGGTGGTTCAGTTTTTTTTTATGTATTATTCCGAATTTTTTATTGTTGATACGCTTGCGTTTAAACTCTATGCCACCTGATGGTAAGGGAAGATGTAATTGATGGTGAAGCACGCTTGCCTAGAAGTAACCTATTCACTTTTGACTTAAAAATACCAAGGAATCAGGCAACAGACTCCGGCAGCGAATTCGACACCTTAGCTGTATGCACAATGAAAGTATTCCCAAAATCTTTAGTGCGTATGGGTGGGATGTCCACCATGCACCACTGGCGCATCAGAGTACGTCTTTTAGTCCGATGATGAAACTTTCGTTTTATTCAATTTTGTCATTCAACTAGACAGGTTATTGTCTGTGCTATGATTTGTTTCCCTTTCTAGAGCCAATTCTTTTTTTATCTTTCACAGCAACATAAGCTAGTTTCCCTTCACTAAACGTATGCAATATAACATGAAGTATTCGCAATACGTTTTCCATATTTCCTCACTTTGCACCCGTAATTCTATTTCAGTGGTTCCCCTACTACTGAATCTAATATTGTCTTCTTTTTCCATTTCCTTTCTTCGCTCCGTTTGTTTCAACTGTTTGTCTTTGTAGATATTTTGTTAATTTGTCTGCCTTGTTGGTCTGAGCATGTGGTCATGGGTGCGATTTGCCGGTCGAACAAAGTTTTATTGGGTTATTTAATCTGGAGTGTCTTAGTATCAGCCTGGAGTATGGATTTGTGCCAGGTTCATGGCAATATGCTCATTCCCATATTACATGCGACTTAAACATAACATTTTTTTATATTTTTACGTCAAATAATCCCAACTATCCCCCCGTTTCGTTTGATCCACGATTTTTTGCCCACCTTGTATTGATGTGTTTGTTAGTAAAATCTGATACACTGGCACTGTTTTAAAAATATCTAGGGATAGTTAAAATAGGTTTGCTATCTCAAATTAAATCAATAAATGCTTTTCTTTAACATCAATTTTTAATATAAATTCCTATCTTTTGTATATCTTCTTCTAAGTCGCTTTCGCTATATCTTTAGTAAATTTTCCATTATATGGGGTGATTGGGTGCGGTGCTTGAAATGTCTGTTTTTGAGTTATCGAACTTCTACGTTTTTTCTGGAAATTTTCTACCTCACGACAAAAACTTCTAATTGTGAGAAATATCCTTCATTCTTGATAATAAATTGAATACGTTTCTAATAGCTCTTGAACGAATATACCTTTCGAATAACAATTTATAAAAAATACGCATTACTTTGAATATCAAGCGGGATGAAGTTGTAGCTACTATAATTAATTAAAACACTTTCTTGTTTATCGAGGCCGTGAACAAAACCTAATTTGGATCCCAAGTTATGGGGGTCATAATCGTTGCAAATTAGCTCTAGAACATTTCATCGGACGCACCCAATTATTATTTATCCTAAAATGTGTCAGTTTTAAATGTAATTGCTGAAATAATTGAACCAAGAGTACTACTCGTATCATATTCACTTACGGGGACAACGGGAATACACCATTACTGCATGAAAGAAAGAAAAAATATTTATTTGTGAACCGCACGGGAGACACGAGAAAGGCGAAAACAAAAAAAAAAACTGGGTGATACTAAAAAGGCTCCTATCTCAGCGTGTGCAGCGATATTTAAAAGACAATAACGCTGCGCTGGTATTCTGGTAAGGCCCACTTTTGATGCCACGGATACTTTCACGGAAACGGAACATACAATATTTAAATATAAAATAAATAATAACAAAATTGTTTATACCATTCCCCCTCTAAAAAGCTTATTTTATTCACTGAAAACAGTGAATAAAAAGCACTTTTAATCACTGTTTTGGTGTTTGAATTTAGAACACACCAAAACATTCAAACTCCATCTCAATGCTATACAACCTCCTTGCGCATAAAATACTCGATACAAACTTCGTGTGCGAA
Organism: Orthosia gracilis; assembly: GCA_947562075.1. Taxonomy (NCBI): domain Eukaryota; kingdom Metazoa; phylum Arthropoda; class Insecta; order Lepidoptera; family Noctuidae; genus Orthosia; species Orthosia gracilis. The sequence goes on from OX387275.1 coordinate 4,859,234, forward strand.
GAATATTCGATTTTCAAAGTCCTTCGTCGATTTAATTTTGAGTTTGTTTATGTTTAGGATTTTAATAATGGTTTTGATTTTGGTCGAGGATGTTTAGTGAATACTTATTTGGATTGTAATTCTAATATCAATTGCATTGGTGTTTAATTAATTAAAATTATGTAACGTAACGGAGGTGGTCATTGGCCCCTGAAACACAGGTGCTGTTACCTAGCTCAGCTTCAATATACAAAAAATGTGAAACCCTGAGGTTTCTCATTTTTTGTATATTTTGAAGGTAATAAACCATTTATTTATTTATTATTATTCCTTGTACTGTTTGCTTAAATCCTTCTTTTTCTCGTAGTCATGGTATAAAATATAGTATGCAACTCATGAATAAAACGGATTTATATCGAGGGCCATGGATCACTCGCGACGTTCAGGATTCTAACACTTGAATCACTCGCTATGCTCGTGATTCAATAATCATGAATCACTCCCTACGGTCATGATTCACTTTTTAGAATGCTTCACTTGTTCGTGATTCATCTATGGCCCTCGCTTTAAATCCGTCCTTTATTCACTAGTTGCATAATATACTATTAAACACAGGAGTCAAAGTATGTGTGTTTAGTTTTACCTACTTTCATTATAAGCACAACTATGCAATAGGCACAGTTTGACGTCTTATCTTGTAGACTCAAGTGATGGAACACTGTTTTGTCCTATTTTGCTGGCAATCAGATTATCTTCAGATTGCATCTTTGCTTCCACTAGTAGGTAGTTTAACTGCATACATTTTTAAACGACTTCAAAAAATTCTATGTACAGTCGAGTATTTAGTTCTTTAATTCTGGTCACCGATTTCCCCCGTCAAATGGGGACCGATTTTGAAAATGATGATTTTTGTTCTGGCTGTTTTAAGAATGTATTCGCTTTGAGTAACGAGGCTACTGCGTCTTCAAAATAGTGCTCTTCTTGTATTCATATTCATTTTTTTCATTAAATGTTGAGTATCTTAAATAGGGCGCAAAAAAATACCTTTACCTACTAAAGGTTTTCTTTTTATTCCTGACGAATCCTCGACAGCAATGTTTCAACATTACTGCGAAACATTTTTCTCTCACACTCGAGGTGCCAAGCATAATAAATTTTAGTAGTGCATTAATTAAAGTACCGAATACAGCAAAAGTAAGCTTATTAAAATTTTAAGTTTTCCACCATCGTCTCGTAATTTGCTTCAAATGAGAACTGCATCTTCAAAGAGACTCCTTTCCCACCCATTCCAGTACAGTATAAAAAAAATAAACATTTTTGTCTATGTGTTGATATTTCCTTCCTGTTCCCTTAATTTCGAGTCTATTTTAAGAATTTTTGATTGCGTCCACATGATCGGCGTCTAACTAATTATGTTCTTAAAATAGTCATGGGCAGAGTCTGTTTTTTGTCGAAAATGTTTCCCTTTTAAGTTTTTTCAAAGTATTGCTTTCGAAACGTGAGTTGAATTTTGTGTGGAGTTAAAATACTTCAGAATTAAATATTTGAAACTAACTTCTGCCAGCGGCTTCTTCCGCGTGAAAAGTGTTTTATCATCCCAAGAGAACGTTATATCGGGACGAAAAGCCTATGTGCTATGCCAGACTTTTAGTTTAGTTTCGACGGGCTGTTTCCGCAACTCCACGACTAAGCGCGTATTTTGCGTACGGGAAAATTCCAGACTTTAATCTATGTCTGTGCCAAAAATGATCCAAATCCATTCAGCCGTTCTGGCGTGATTGAGTAACAAACATACATCCTAACTTCCACACACACATCCCTCCAATCTTTTTCAAATTTATAATATTAGTAAGATTAAGTATTGGTCAAACTCTACTGTAGCCTAAAAATCTGTCAAAGTAGGGTTGAGGCGTTCTGAACTCAAAATACTCAATTCAGATATCAGCCTACCAACTTAATTATTATCTTCTAGTAGAGAGTTATTTGTATAGGTATACTCGTATCTACTAGCTCATTGAAGACCCCGTATTCCAAAATCACTCAAGATTTTGGGATACGGGGTCTTCAATCTAGATTTGATTAAAATGTAGTCTCCTCCATATGGTGAAATTGATTCTTCTTTACAATAAGAAAACCTCGAAAATTTCATCAAACCCGAACCACGATATTTTTCATCACATATTGTAGTCCTTCGACCCCAAAATATCATGTCCTTTCCAATTACGATCTATATAATAACTAATTTGTATGTGCCCCAAAACCGCCCTAAGCTTAACAATTATATGGATACCGCTGCACCTAAATCAGATATGATATAACTGCATACAGTCACGCTTGTGTCAATGTCCTTTTTATGTCATAATTCTATTTGGAAAAAAAATTAGGACGGTGTGTCCTTTTAAATTTTCATGACATGCAACGGGTGTAAGCTGAAATAGTAACAAACTGACACAGGTCAAGCACCTACATATAATAACAAAATTAAAACTCTGGATTTTTGTCAGGACTTTTCAATTTTCGAAATGGTAACCCTATATGAGGGCAAAAAAGATATGGATGCAATCAACGCAGATTGGTAGGCAAGAGCTCAACCCGACTTCGTCGTCACTGATGGTGATGATACTGGGTCTGTTTGCGGACACTGTAACGTGCCATTTATAGCAGCGCCATTGTATGAAACACTTCTTCTCTTTGTGATATCGATGGAAAAATCTATGAATATTTTTGGCCTAGTAAGTGATTTGCAGCGTCTTATTTGTATATGTAGTGATATTTGTAGTGGTGTTTATTAGATCCTCTAAACCGCAGGTGTATGGGACTTGAGCAATTCAGCATGTATGTCATATTCTGCACAGGGGCACCGTACTCACGTTGGTTATGAAATAGTGTCTCTGTCGTTGGTAGAGAGGTAATACTGGAAACGAAGCTATGGCTATCCATAGCTTCGTTTCCAGTATTACCTCTCTTATATTCTCCATGACATTCACCCTATCTCCAACCCGCTTTCTAAATAACTAACTTACAAGTCATGTCTATTAGGGGAGTGAAATACTTTCCCGCCTTTCCTTTAATTGGTAGGGGAGCTAATTTTGTATTCGGACATGTATGTTGTGGTATTGAAATGAAATATGTGGTGTAACCTGTCGGTTTTGTTTATGAACGACAGGTGGGCTCATGCTGTACCGGAATTAGATGTATTTATTTGTTTGAAGGGCTATGCCTGCGTCTTGGGTTTTCTGTGTAGAAGTTTTTGCATTACAAGCAGTGTGTTGCAGGTTTTGATAGGTTTTTGGTAGTCCACCTTCTTGATATACCTAAGAAACTATATTTTGTCCGTAGTCTATCATACAGGTACCATGCATTTTTCCGGCATAAGAAATCATATGGCTATCAGCCATAGTGTAACTATTTATAAGCTTTAATCGGATCAGTAGTACTTTCAGAGTTCTCCGAACCACTTAAAATCAAACAAACAATTTTGCTTTCAATAATATTAGTTTAAATATGTCAGTTTGTTCAACCCTTATACCTACTAAATTCGTTAAATCTTGTCACTGCAAGTCGTGCGACGCATTTTGGGCATCATCCTGGCTTATGTATTTTGTTTCTCTAAGCAAGGAATAATTACTTATTTTCAGGCAACTAATCAAAATCCCATCTCAATATCTATTCTTACTATAACCACGTGTCTAGTTCAACAAACTCTACCGGTTCAATTGTACGCGTGTTCTAAAGTAAACAGTCGCACGCGCACCTAATCTTGCATCGTTTTCTGTTAACGTTATTCGTTTTTATAACGTGTCTGTTTAATTTTACGTGGTTATCTATAGGGTTGGCAGGTAGATGATTATTATTGGGATGATGTTTGGCTAAATAAAGGGTCTTAGGAGTAAAGGTGTCTACTAAAGTTTTGCTTTCTTGAATGTGCTGAATCTTTATATGAGACGATATAATGCTAGGAAGATCGTCGTCATAAACTTTTGTAAGGCTAGTAAAAAGTCGCACGCGCACCTAATCTTGTATCGTTCCGTTAACGTTATGCGTTTTTATAAAGTGTCTGTTTTGTTTCACGTGGTTATCTGTAGGGTTGGCAGATGAAGGATGATTATGCCGGCAGGATTTTTTTTAGATGAGTCCATCTTCAGTAACATCCATCATAATCATTAGCTTTTTGCACCCTTAATTTTGTTTTTTTTTTTTGTTTTTCTTGCAATGACAAGAATATTTAATTTTTAAAGTATTATACCCGAATTTCCTTTCTTTGGTATTGTTCGTCGAATCGTTGAGCTCCTTAAGTTCTGAGTTGAGCTACGCGGTTATTGACAAATGCGTGCACTGACTGAACAGGTCCACTTAATCTGGCTGGTTCTTTCCCCAAGACCATTTCAGACATCAGTCTACATGGTCTTCACATGATCTAACCAAGATTTGATCTGGACTGTGGCCTCTGAGTTTGTTTCGGCCTTTCTTCGACATGATCGAAAAAAATATGATCGATATGTGAAAAAGTGTTTGTACAAACCAACTTACAGAAATAAAATCATTTATCATAGCCTTTTAATATTCCCACTGCTGGGACACAGGCCTCCTCTCTGTGAGAAGGAATGGGCCGTAATCAGCGACCACACAGCAACTCTGTGGTCGCTGGCCGAAATCGAACTGTATAAATCTTTCCTTTTCTGTTTATTGAATATAATATCTTTCAAATTGGTCCAATATTGGAGGAGGAAATTGGCGAGAGCCAAATCTCGGATTATGACTTTTTACTTAGGATATTCAGTCGGATGTCTGCGACCACATTTTCTCTTAATACCACACGATGAAAACTGAATCTCTCTGCGGACTCATTACAATAGTTTATAGTCACGAACCGTATAATGACATTCGAAGATGTAGATATTCTAACGCCTCAAATAAACGCGTTCATTGACCTTGGCCAAGTTGTAAATCAACGCACCTTCAATAATGGCATTTGAATAGCCAAAATAACTTCGCTAGACTTTTGAATGGGTGGAGTACGATTAGCTGATCTCATAATTTGTTTAATGAGCGTTCAGACTTGCCCACCTGGTATAACCATCTGCGAAAAGTATTTAAGCCGCGGATGCCCTTGAGTAGCTGATTTTAAAATGAGAATCACGTATAAACGGCTAATCGTAATTTTTTGGGAAAAATATATATTACAATAGTCCATTTTCTTTATAATTTGATCAAAGAAAAATTTTAGTTTTATTCGTATAACATAGTGTAATTCATTTGTAAAGTTATGTCTAACAAGGACAAAAAACGACAATCGCACTCTTGCCTTTGAAGGACACACATTTCTCCTATAGACATTCAGTTCTCATACCTAATTCGATGATTGAAAAAAAAACTTATTACAAAAAAATACTACCGACTTCCAAATAAAAAACTAAGTGAAAAATAACTTTATTTTTGGAAGTCGGTGTCTTTCATAAGTACCAATTTATTGCGTTATGGACACCGACTTCCTTAAATAAAGTTAATTTTCACTTTGTAATTTTCTAATTTGGAAGTCGGTAGTATTTTTTTTGTATTTTTTTAATTTTCACTTTTTAGTTGTACCTGCCTAATAGGCAAGTTGTGTAGTATGTACCTATAACACCAGAATAGATTACCCGAATATCATGAAACATGAACAAAACCGGTGAAATTAGAGATCTGTGTACCCCTTAAGAGCGTACTGGCGTGATGTTATGTTATGAAATGGTATAAACAGTAAACTGACATGCGATTGCAGCAATCCCGAGAGATTTGCCGTTATTTATTGAAGAGTTCTGTTGTGTATCTTCGAAGTTCTTCATCAGATCTTCACCAAATTAAAATGGGACCAATTTCGGAACATACTCTTTCAAACAAAAAAATGATTTTCAAAATCGGTCCACAATTGACGGAGATATCGGTGAACACACATAAAAAAAACATTCATAATGTCGAAAATAGAACCGTTACAAGTCGGTTAAAAACGAAGGAACGATGAACGATGGGAACGAGCCAAAAATCTTCATTTGTTCCGTTTCTACAAATACATAGTTCCAAACTCCTAACTTCCGAGTTTCTAACTTCAAACGGTTATCTGCCCACATTTGAGGCAGTATTTAACTTCAGCTAATAGTTATTTAGTACTTCAATTACCGACGAACCTTAGTAACACAAACCTCAAATATACCAGCCCATTAGATAGTCACAATTACGTTAACGTTAACATCTTGTGCATACACCTCAGCTACTGTTTACAGAACAGCGGTTACACAATTTTACGTTTGTCGACTTCCAAGTTTACGTTACGGCCAAACAGTTTATATTGGCGTGGTTTTCGTATCGTTTAATTGGTTTTATTTCGGGTTATTTAGGTTTTATGAAATTATGACTGGGTCATATTCGTAGTGTGATATGAGCTTTGGTTGCGGAATATGTAAACTTTGGTTTATTTCAGAAGTTAGAAGCGCCTTTCTCATTTTCGCTTTTATAAACATACTCCTACTGTATATCGTGTGTTGATACTACACATATTATTCACGAACATCCATCGTTTGTCAGTGGAGGCCTATTGAAAACGGTCTCCGTTTTACGAGTTGTAGGTCGTGGGATCGATCACGTTCTTGCATGCTTTATACTTTGTGCAATTTAATTTAGCATCACTAAAAACAGCGAAAGGAATTGTAATATCCCAACACTAAAAGTTTTTTTTATCGTCTATAGGCTTGCGCTTGACCACTATCTCGCCTGATGGTAAGCGATGATGTGGTCGACGGTGAAGCATGCTTGCCTAGAAAAAACAAGAAAGATAGTGAAACAGAAAAAGAGAAAGAAAGAGACAAAGAAAAAGAAGAGGAAGGAAGAAAGAAAAGAGAAAAAGTGAAAGTGTAGTTCGAAGAAATGTGACAACCACCAACCCGCACTGGGTCTGCGTGATGTATTACGGCCTTTATTCTAGCGGATAACATTATAATATACTGAAGAGCTGAAAGTTTGTCCACGTAATCATTGTGTAAATACTATTTAAGTCGGCTGAAGTTTCGATTTCATAGTTATATAGGCGTTTATAAAGCGTGCTGATTTTATCAATATTCCCTCAGTCATTCGAAATTTTATGGTGACAGATCAAGCTGATACCAAGTTAAATATAGGTCAACACCTGTTCTTCCTTGTGTGCCGTAAGCGGCTATAAACAGGAGATAATAATCTTAACGGCATACGGCAGTATAATGTTATATTGCACCATTAATACTGGCAGTTGGCTCTGGTGTATAAACACCAAAAGGTGGTATCATTCGCATAGACCACGGCTATATATATTTCCATACATATATATGGAGTAAGGTTTGAAAGCAGTTCTTTGTATAAACATAATCATATCCTATTACACTAATCAATCTGTCTGCCTTTCTTCAACTATGATGGGGACAGCATCCAGTCTAACCGGAGGTAGCTGAATACTAGTATTTCCGGCTATTCGATCTAAACAACCCAGTAACTGGGTAACACAACACCACTTGGCAATACTGGTGTTGATTTAACTCTGTTCTGATTGACGATAGGTCTTGTGGAGTAAAATGTAAGTGCGAAAGGACTGTTAGAAACCAGATTAAAAAATCTTTTACCAATGACATTATTACCATAATATGGACGTATATAACTTAGTTTTTGTGGTTGACACTGCAATTGGCATTGATAAAATGAAGATTGAGATTTGGATGTATAAGGTAAAATAGATGAAGGCAGAGACTTTACAAATAATTGAACCATCTTTATCCTGGTAACAAACACCAAGATATAAATAAAGAATTCGTCACCAACACTCAGCATCAAAATGTCCTGTAAATCTGTCACCATTCGCGAAAAGCTTTGCCCTCACATCAAGGCCTTGTTAAGGAGGCCCGTTTGAGCCAACGCTAGCCATGTTGATTTCCCTAACAAGGTACGGCCCGGTCATTGACTTTTATATCATCACTTATACGCTACGGTGGCGTTGCGATGCGCGATTTTCATATCAAGTAGGTCATGCATATGATGAGGTAAACAAATGGTAGTAATTGTCATTCGTTGCTTTGTATTGTTGGTTTGTAGTTTCTCTTTAATTCGTATACATTTTTGCTAGTGATCACACTAGCAAAAATGTATGGTCACAGATCACTGTGTCCATAGGTTTTCGGGTAGATTCCGGATGTTACTTATCCAGAAACCTAGTCTCAGTTCACTGTCGAAATTTTCGGTAGGCTAGGTATATAAGTTTACAATTTTCGCCTCTCTTTAACACCCACAACTCGACCTTGCCCACTGCTGGGATTGGCCTCTTTAGTCTTGTGCCAATCTAAACGCTTCTGAGTAAACCTTATCCTGGTTTTATCCAGACTATTTTTAATCGCAGACGATTAAAAAAACGTCTGGATAAAACCTGGATATATCAATATATCTTCACAATAATGGATCTGATAACCCCTCTCTAATTTAAACATTTAAATTTACAGTAACTCTGTCGATAACGAAGAATCTTTTCTGGAATGCCTTGACGGATCTATTATGTCTGTATTTGTGTGTGTTTGTTACAATCTTCAAGGACTTACCTACCTACATAAAATGCCCATCTCAAACTTCATAGTACGAAAGTGACATCGCATCTCGTGACACGTCCCGCTGTCGTATCGTAAAGTCTAATGAATGTTGCGTGCCGCCCAGATATTATGACGGCTGAACGAGCTGTAGCCTGTAATGGTGGCCCGAGTCTCTCTTAAACTGGATACACAAGGGATGATCTTCCCACCCTTTTAGATGTCCCCAGTTCCCCACTTTCCTTATCCTTGACAACTACTTTATGTAGTGACTCTAACATTTGTAGTTTACTGGACTAAAAAGTAGAATTTTAGTTGTAAATGTTTTATGTGAGATCGTGTCGGCCTCGTCACGAAAGTTGTAAAATCTGGGGCATTACTGTTTTTATGTTTTTAGGCTAAAGTTTCAAATAATGATGTAATTATGCTGTCATAAATATTACTTAGTAATAATATTGGAGATTTCACAGTATTTTGTAATCAATGCAAATAAATTATACCGTTTCCGATGGTTTTTCTGTAGCTACTGAAGTTCTATCAGTGAGTTAGTAATTTGTTATTAGTTTTGACGTTATTCAATGAAGAACCATCACGCGCTTTTTTTCGACCAATCAAAAAGTAGATAATTCAATTGAATATTTTTCCTAAATATGTATAGGCACCTCAATTGTAATTTTTCACAGTTACATGTATTGATCGCCTGTATTTTACAAGCTTTTATTTAACTTGCTATGTATGTATTTAGGTAGGTGGGTTCAGGTCAAATCTTGCAACTGAATTTAAAAGCAGTTGTCCTCAGCCGATTAAGATGAAATTTTGCATACACGTTTAGTTTAGATGACAATGCATGGTTAGCTAAGTGACGTCGTACTGCATCCAATATGGCGGAATGCTCGAGATGGCGGACTAGTTACTTTTTTTGAACTGCCATGATTTAAGTATCAAATGAAAGAGTTTGCCAAGAGAATACGAAAAAAGCTTGTTTTATAAAAAGATTTTTTCATTAATGATTTTATTTATTAAAATATTTTTGGTTTTCGCTTAGAACTTCACTGACGATATCAACTTTATGCCATCGTGTCTTACTCGTATCGTACGTTATAAACCCGGTAGCATGTGACACAGCCATTATTACGCTTCAAGTACAACCGGACAGTTCGGTCGGCGAGTGGCTTACGGGATATTGAAGGGTACGAAACACACCCTCCCTTTGAGAGGGTTAATTGTTTGGATTAAAAATAGAATTTTGTTCTGCGGTCTTTGTCGGTTGCCGCTTTGGGAGTATTTTTGCGTTGTGATGTAATGAATGTTTTTGACGTAATTCGGTGCTTTGGTACGTTTCTCTGTTGGTGGCAAAGGTCGGGTCAAATCAATTATATTTAAAACATTCAATCCTACGCCTTTTCCAAAATGCGGTCTTGTCTTTTGTATCCAGTATACTAGCCTTCCATGATCGGATCGGATCGATTTTTCAATTGAGAATTGCAATTCTGTTCCTACTACATGTACTTAAACATACACTTTTTCCCAAGCAATCCTAAACTTAGCAAGAATGTTGATGACCGCCACAATCAAGCCTTTTATAGAACATTCATAGATATGGAGAATGGACTTATAGACTGAGCCTTTTCTTTCCAAGTAAGAAGTGCATACGGCCAGAAAAGTTTGAGAGAGATAAAACGATCGTGCGATCAGTAGTTGTCGTTTTCTAGAATTCTTATTGGCCGACGTCACATGATCAGTGTCATCATTGTCACTACGTCCTGCAGAAAAGTTGGCCATAAAGTCGCTTTGTCTCATTGTACAGAGTGGTTAATTCATCATCACCCTCTTATCCCAATTTATTTGGTGTTGGCGCAGTATGTTTTGTCTTCCATGGTTTCTTCAGTCTTCCTCTACTCTTTTTTATTATTATTGATAAGCTCGCGCTTGATCCCTATCTCATCTGATGGTAAGTGATGATGTAGTTGACTATGAAGCACGTTTGCCTAGAAGAAACTTATTCACTATTGACTTAAATACTCCCAGGTTGTAGCAATCAGGAGATACAGACTCCGGCAGGTACTCTTTTAGCCATCCACATTCTGCTTTCCCTACAGAGTGGTCAATAATGTAAAGGCATAGCTCGCTCCATTCTCCATGATCCAACCTTTCCACGCACGTTAGAATGATCAATCAATCGTGAACCCTCATGGTTGATCGGGACACGCTTAATTACGTCACAAATCCTAAATCAACATCGATTAGGGACCAAACAAACATTATAAACAGTTTTATGAGCGATTTGGGAGCTATTAAGGGTAGAGTGGAATAGGTGGGTACCTATTGGAGTTATTAAATTTATTGATTGTAAGGTTTCGAGAATTGGAGACAGTTTTGTTGAAATTGTAATGTAAGTTACGATTTATAGTTTGCTGGTTCATCATTTCAGCCGAAAGACGTACACTGCTGAACATAGGCCTCCCCCAGGCGTCGCCACATTGACCGATCCCGTGCGTCTCGCATCCAGCGTCTTCCCGCAACCTTAACCAGGTCATCGGTGCACCTAGTGGGAGGCCTTCCAACGTATCGTCTTCCAGTTCGCGGTCGCTATTCCAGAACAAGCTGGCTGTTTGCAAGCAATATTGACAAGTTTGACTGACAAGTTTGCTGGTTAAGATACGATTAATATTTCGTGGGTAGGATCAGGTGAATTTGTTTATTTAATAAAACTTTTCGGACATGCGGTTTCTCACTTGAATGACTTCCTATCATTATCATCTTCCATAACCCGACTTCGCTGCTATATATGCCTGCTTTCGGAGATGTTGAGCCCTCATTTCTTCTGCTAATCTTCACGTTCGTGTGCCAACCACATCCAGGTTCTACCTGGGATAGCAACAATGTGGTATGTCTATTTCGGTCTATTTATTTTCAATATCAATTGAAGCTTTTCTACTTTAAGGTTAATAACAAAAGGCTAGGCACATTTTAATACTTTTCGCCGCAATAAACGAATATAAAGTAGAACATTTACGTCTTATATCGGGCCTCTCGGGTCAGAGTTTTAATCTAAACGACTGATCCGTTTCTCTAAACAAAGCAAATGCCTTCTTTCCGCTGTAGATAACCTCTTTAACAAGATCGAGGGTTACGGTCAATATGATAAGCCAAAAAAATACAGATAATTTGACATGCATACAACCTTGTTGATATTTCTCACGAGTTGTTTGTCGTTTGATATATGTCATGCTTGGTGTCAACATTTCTGTCACTTTATACTAGGCATCTGTTGATATGCCCATCAGGTGTGTAAAAGAAACATGTGGAGAGCAGATGTCAGTGATTCAAGTGTGTATTGTGAAGCCTACAAAAGTCATCATCATCATCTTCCTTCCCTGATACCATGTTATTTGGGGTCGGCGCAACACGTCTTCTTATTCCATACCGTCCTGTACGTTTTATATTCATAACTCTTTCAGTAACATGCGTTTCATCCCTGCTCATCACATAACCATATCAGGACAAACGGTTTCCTCTCAACTTTTCTGCCACTGGCGCCACTTTAAACTGCCTCTAATATACTCATTTCTCACTTTATCCATTCTCGTCACTCCGCACATCCATCTCAACATTCTCATCTCTGCTACATGAAATCTATTTGTATCTATCTTTTTCACCGCCACACATTCAGATCCATACAGTACGACAGGTCTAATCACGGACTTGTAAACTTTCCCCTTGAACTTGAGGGTCATCCGTGGGTCGTAAGTACCTATGTTATTCTGTAAAATATCGCTTTCATTTCAGTTGACTATAATAACTTTGTGCTGATGTAGAATGGTTTACAAAGGCAGACAGTAGGAGAAGTAAGAATTGCTTACCAAATTATAATCTGCTATTATGTTCTACTTTCAATATCATTTCAGTCTAGCATCACCCACCATGGGATAGGCGAAACCTTTTTTACCCTTCAATAAAGACTAATTTCAGCTATTATTAAAACGAATTCACATTTCCAATCGATCATATATTTCGCAACGTATGTTTCACCTTCTTCAAAGTTTTGTCTGTATTATTTGACTTGTAAAGGTCATTGTTTCAAAGTCATTACTTAAAACATTTCATTAAGCATTACACAGAAAAATTATATGCCAAAATTATAAAGATTGCACAGCACTTTTTTGTGAACTCATAATGGGGTTTACACACCAACCGACACGGTACGTTCGGTAGCTAACAATTATTCGTGCGTTTGCCTCCGGTTAAAGGCAAAATAAACAGTTCAGTAAGCTTATTTATCGTTCCGCCGTGATCCTATATGTGAGCCGTAACTTTGTTTAACCTGAAAACATGTCTGTGGATTGTGAATTGGTATATGATATTTTACCGATTTCTAAAAAAGGAGGTTATCAATTCGTCATGTATTTAATATTGTTGGATTTGCACAATATTCACATATGTTACTCTATGTAAGCTTCTAAACAGGTGTGCCAAATTTCTTAAGTGTATGTATTATGTTTGTTTGTATGTATGTCTGTCCACGCATATCTTCGGTAATCATATCGTGATCATGATTTTTGTATTGGATTAGGCATCTCCCAATTTAAAGAACAGTGCAAGTGTCATCAAAATCAGTTCAGCAGTTTTCAAGATATGGAACTTACAACCGAACTCCTTAACGATAAACAGCATGAATGTGTAAATTGGTTATTATGCGTATTTTGTCACTCCTTTAGGTACCTTACTATAGAACTTGCTCACTTTTTGAAAAGGTTTTTTGAATTATGCGTGGTCATTAAGTCTGTCAAAAATGTTAGTATAATGCTTCTGTGGTCATCCTTATCATGGCTGCCATGCTGCCCCATTTATTTGGGGTCTTCTTCCATGCATCTCCATTTGCTATCATGGCTATGCTCTTTTAACCGTCTTTCCAAAAAGGAGGAGGATGTATGTTTTTTTTTGTGTACGATCAACGATGATACACAAAAAAATATATTATGATTTCTTCGTCAATTGTGGACCTATTTTAAAAATCTTTTTTTGTTTTTAAAAATTTCCGAATTTGTCGCAGTTAAATTTGGTGATGATCTGATGAAGAAGTTCGGAAATATACAACAGAAATCATTTTAGTGTTTTTATTTGGAAGTCGGTTGTATTTTTTTGGAAAAAAGTTTTTTTGTGTCCATATCATCTTTCTCAAAATCTGTTCATAGTATCTTTGGTTTACCTGCCTTTTCTGGTTGCCTCCTTGTAGACATCCACGCACGCGCTACTCAAAATAAATACTAGGTATTAACAGTATGATGTAGTTTGATGAAATTAGCACCAAATTCGAAACAGCATATTAGAAGAACGATAGACACAAATGTCAGTATTTGAAAGAAATCTTCAAACCCAAAATTGTAGTCGGATTAATCAAATCAAATGTAGATATTTATATTTCGTATATTTTATACGTCCTAAAACAGCATAAACCACTAAAGAAAAAATAGTTTTGTAGAACAAAAGGCGACTTACAGATGCAATCCACTTACAGCATTACATCGACAAATCCGAAGGCTTTGCTGGTTTGCGCCGGCTCACCTTCAATAAAAAAAACCTCTATTAAACTAAAAACATATAAAGGTTAACAAATAAATTGAATACGAATAAAAAGTTATTACGAATCGTTCCTAGAAACAGTAGGTAATTCAATCACCGTTACCAAGTTTTATTAACCGGTGAAAAAAGGAGGAGGTTCTCAAGTCGACTCGTATATTTGTTACAAAGTTTTTTATTACAAGTATATTTGGCTTGAGGTTCGGTTACATACAGTCTTTGAGGCTTCAATATTGTATTTTTTGGGTCTGTTGCGAAGGTCTAGTTGTGTCTATGTAGTCGGTAGAGCCTCTACATTTGATTTTTACAAGCTTTTATTTAACTTGCAATGTATGTATGTGTGTTCGAGTCAAATCTTGCAACTGAATTTTAAAGCAGTTATCCTCAACCGATTAAGATGAAATTTTGCATACACGCTAAGTTTGGATGACAATACATGGTTAGCTTAGTGACGTCATTCTAAATCCAATATGGCGGACGGCCCAAGACGGCGGACTAGTTATTTTTTGTGCACTGCCATGATATGGGTCAGAAATGAAAGGGTTTGCTGGGAAGAATAAAAAGAAGCTTGTTTTAAAAAAAGATTGTTTAATGAATAATTTTATTTTGAGCCTGTACCTATCAAGTGATGGCGCAACGCAATTTAATTTGCCTTATAGGCGATATCTCGCATGTATTTTCCAAGTAAATTTCATGTGCATATCGGTCGTATTGCATCACAAGTCATCCATGTGAACGTACTTGCAATTTCACTTAGTAAAAATCGCTTATAGTGCGCGTCGAGCCATCAGGACAGGAAGGTCGCTAAGGTTCGCGTTACGACTTTGTCACCAGCATCATCATCATCGGCCTTTTAACGTTCCCACTACTGGGACACAGGCCTCCTCACTGTGAGAGAGGGAATGGGCTAACGGCCCACTCTCTATCATCACTAATCCACACTGGGCCTCTACCACGCGGGCCCAGTGTGGGTTAGTGGATGTCACATGTCTTCGAATTTTTGGTTCTAAGACATGCCGGTTTCCTCACGATGTTTTAGACGAGTCATCGCAAAACTAACTCGTCTTATTTTGTCTACCAGACTGATGTTTATCTACAGGATATCTTTAATGTCCATGTTGCCTTTTTCGAAGTTCTTTGAAATGTCAAGTACAAGATACTTCAATTTTGATTCTCGTTTTTTATCTGCTAAAAATATAACTATTTAGTGTGGAACAAACAACATTTTATGTAGTCCGCCAACCGTCTTGTCTTAGATTAGCAACTTCGCATTGCTTGCAAAAACAATTGCATTCCTTCATAAGCAAAACATAACGAAACATCACGCCTGTATTTAACAGAAGTTTTTGGCTAAATAAATGGCAGAATGTGATTGTTCTATAGGTGTACCCTAGCACCAATAGAACACTCACATCCTGCCAGTTATTTTTACCCGGCTACCGACTTTGTGGCGTTCTAGAGACCAAACGCGTTGGCCGCTTTTGATGATTCTTACGTCAATCGATTCGTCTTAACACTGCGAGTGTCACTGTCTACATTAAAATTGGAAAATAAAACAATGGCGGCTTTTAGGTGCCATATTGTGAGGGCTCAATTTTTTTTTCGACTTGTGGGGTATCAAAATAAAGGGTTTTAAGAGGTGATTTTTAAAAATATATATGTTACTTACGTGCACTTATATGTTTAAATGGACCTAAAGAAAAAAAAAACGAAAAATATATAAATAAAAAAAGTGAATTGAAAAAATCAAAAATCCGACTGCTTAAAAATCTTTTTTTAACAAGCTTTTTTCGTATTCTTCGTTCTCAGCAAACCCTTTCATTTGATACCCATATCATAAACACAGCACAAAAAATAACTAGTCCGCCATATTGGATTTAGAATGACGTCACTTAGCTAACCATGCATTGTCATCCAAACTAAACGTGTATGCAAAATTTCATCTTAATCGGTGGAGGATAAATGCTCTAATAAATAAATGTTACTTGGGGACAGCGCAACACGTTTTCTTCTTCCTTACCGTCCTGTCCCCGCTATCCCTGACTTCTACAAATTTATATCTAACTAGACTACGACTAGCCCACAAATCATGCATCCTTAAGTTTCCTAAGTTGTTCTTTATTTCTGTCCTACACGTGCAAAATCTACATTATGATACTGTTGCTACTGTTTCACGACACCCTCGGGTTCCAAAAAAGTTATTCAAAACAGAAAAGTTATAAATCGTGGGTGGTTCTTATTAAGGTTCTCTGCTCACATTTCTGCTATTTATAACTTAGGTAGGTATATGGTACGAGATTTTATTCAGGGAAACTTAGTCTGTTTATAACCTGGTACAGAAATAATTTTAATTGGAACCTGATTTCCTTCTAGAAAATGTTATTATTATTTATGAGCGTGTTGTTTCACTACAGGACACCCTTCCATCTTTCCATTTTCTCTGTATTTTGCTATATCTATCCAGTCCTAGAAAATTGCCTTTATTAAAAACTTACAAAAAAATACCGACTTCCTAATAAAAACACTACAAAGTGAAAAAGAACTTCTTTTTCGGAAGTCGGTGTTCCTGTTTTCTTTTCTTCGTTTTTTGACACTGACTGTATACAGTTTGTCACGGGTGATGTCAGGTTGGGTCGCTAGTAAACAATACGGACATGCTATTGCAGCAATCCTGAGAGATTTGCTGTCATTTATTGAAGGATTCTGTTGTGTATCTCCGAAGTTCTTCATCCGATCTTCACCAAATTGAAATGGGACCAATTTGAGAACATACTCTTTCAAACAAAAAAAAAAGAACTTTCTAAATCGGTCCACAATTGACGGAGAAATCGGTGAACAAACACATAAAAAAAGCGAACATAAAGTCGACCATAAAACCTCCTTTTTGGAAAGACGGTTAATAATTAGGGTAGAAGTCAAAATTTTTGATCCTTTTACTATACCTCATATAGCGATCTGAAAACAAAATCTAGTGGAAAGTAAGGATCAAGAACAAGACCAGGGAAAAGCGAGATGAAATGACATGACTTGACGGCCGATAGAAAGGTACTCAATAAAACCTATTTGTCATTTGTTGTTGTTTGATGTTCAGGACCCTGTAATTTTTAGGCAAAGGGTCTAGACAAGCATAATTTGCGTCGCTAAATTGAGACCTAGAAATAAGAGGGTAGAAACGAAGGGAGAAGAGGAGTAGGTAGATAACAATGTTCGAGTAATTGGAGTGTAGCCTTTTTTGTTAAATAAATATTTCAATCAAAGAAGAGACAATTGATCTAGTGGTCTTAGTTCATAGTATAGCAAATATCATTCTAGTCTAAGCCTAGCAATGCTTAATAGTCTCCAGTAATTAAAATTCATGACTTCATTTATTCACTATTAACGATGACAGAATAGTTACAATGTTCTCTGATATATGCATATCTGATTGCTGCCCAGTTTTCGCAAACAATTTGATTAACCCAATGAATAGTTACGTGGAGACGTCATCGCCGATTTTGTTAAATGTAATCAATAAAATCATCATTCATTAAATTATCGTTCCTTTCATGGGCGTTGTTAATATCATTTGGCATTCTTAGGAGATGGACATTAGTTCAAATGATAAGGGCGTTAAAGTCAAGGCATACATTGCAGAGAACCTTGGAATGATTTGGGATATTGCCTTTTGATTGATTCTATTTAAAACGACATATAAAGGCTTCCTCAAATACATACCATAGTGTGTTTATGTCCACTGCTAGGCAGGCAAGGTAGAAATCAAGTCTTTCGGTACGGGCTGAAATCAAGTTCGTGCTTCATCTTTGTTTTGATCTGTTGCGATATCGCTTAGCATACCTGTTATCTGGAATATTTGAACGCAGTTGACAGATTTAGTATGTTATATGTGTATGATGGGTTTTTCGTCCGCACTACGTCACTGTAGCAAGAAATATAGCCACAAAAACATAATGAAGGACCAATTAATAGGAAACGTAAGAGGTAATGATTGAATAAGATAAATTATCTGGCTAATCACTGCCAAATTGATACACCTAACTCCCAAATTAGGGATAATGACAACGAAGTGGCTACGGCTAGCAAAATTGATGGCATCCTTATGTGGTCTCTAATCGTCTGTCGGCCGCAGTTATTATGGCAATCTTTCAAATTTTATCTAACAACGGGAGTCTTCGACTTGATTTGAATATACAAATCTATATCTATGTGTTTTGGCCAGTTTGTCTTTCAATTGGTGCTAGCTTTTGTTTTAACGATGGTACTTAAGATAAGTACAAGTTGTGGGTTCAATCTTATACAGGCGCTTAACTTTGTGTAAATTATTTCATCAACACTGCTCTCACCGTTTTTGTGAAGGTAAGCATCGTGGGGTAACCGGCATGTCGTGGAAACCAAATTTCGAAGACGTGTGACATCCACCAACTCGCACTGTGCCTGCGTGGTGGATTACGGCCCATTCCCTCTCGAAGAGAGCAGGCCTGAGTCCCAGCAGTGGGAACATTAAAAGACTGATAACGATGATGATGGTGAAAGTTCGCTTATCGGTGTGATATACATCAAATCGCGTCGAACCATCAGGAAAGTCGCTAACTTCCAAAATCAGAGATATTGACGATGAAGTGGCTACAGCTAGAAAAATTAATGGCATCCTCTATGTGGTCTGTTACCGCTAACCGTCGCAGTTATTATGTCGATCTTTCAAAGCATAATCTTTAGTTCCAGTAATTTGACTAACAGAAGGATGTTCGACTTTGAATATACAACTCTATATCTGTGCTGTGTATATTGTTCAGTTTGTCTTTCAAATTGGTGTTAGTTTTTTAAGAGTACTGTGCGATCATAACTAACAATTGTTTCTTTTTAACGAAATAGTCCATGTATTACACAGAACATAAATATTTCTTCTCAATATTCTCACTACTGTTATTTATGTCATCTGTTTCAGTTATGTTATTTTTCTGACCGTCATTGGGTTAGTGTGTTTCATGAATTCAACTTTCCTCGTTGAATATATTATGAATTGACCTTATATTGCCTGACAGGCAAGGCTGAGTACGTTGCCCTATTGCTTTTATTACGATTTTACAGTTTCCTTCGAAGCTCCATGTAATTTTAAGCCTCTTTCAGCGACATATATACGTAGACATACATAACCTCACATCTCTTTCCCATGAGGGTAGGCAGAAGAAACTACAGAACGCCACCTGCTATGATCCTTACATACTGCTTTTGCTTCACTCACTTTCATTCATCTTTTCATTCACACAGGCCCGTTATGTAATGCGCACCACACCTTTCTGAAGAACTTCACTAAAAAGATCTGTGTACGCAAATCATTCAGCTGGACAATCACTATCTATTTTTGTCGTACCAATATTATGATAATCTGCATGTTTGAATGTGTCTTAATCAATAACGCCTCAACGGGTTTCATTGAAACTTGGTACACGAGTAGATTATGACCTGGATTACTGATGGCCGACATACACACGGGTGAAGTCCCTTGCTAGTTTGTGTCTTGATGATGATATTGTGTTTCCTCAGCGGATATGAAATGTTATCTTCCAAAGTAATGTTACAACCAAGTAAACGTGACCATCCTTCATACGTTCAGCCGAACAATTACCAACAATCTGTTTACCTGTACAGACAAATTGCTCCCGTCCGTCCATTCAACGAACACCTTGAGAAATGACTTGGGTATGTGTCTAGGAATTTGAGTTTTAAGACCTCAGTGTCAAAGTTCAAAGTTAAGAAACGTGTAAATTTGGGCAGGTGGACTAATAATATGTGTTCTAGGAATTTGAAGTTAAAGTCCTGAGTAACAAAGTTGAAAGTTAAATAGCGTGAGAAGAATTTGGGAAGGTGGAATATGTGTGTAGGAATTTGAATTTTTGAAGTTAGGCTGTAAGGTTTAATGTTAAGTGTAGTGTTTGTTACAAATTATGTAAGGTTTTGTGGCTATGCAAATTGAATTTTATTTCTTAATACTTGTATCACTGCTCACTACCTATATAATATCATACGGTTAAACCTTGTGTTCATCTTTACCATCGAAATCAAGAACTTGGACCATCGGTTAATCATTATCGTAATCAAATAGTTGTCATTTCTCGTTGTTGTCTTGACATACTTTTAAAGATTGTCAGTTTTGGGCTAGCTCACTCCATTGTAGATCTCGGGCATCACTTACCAACAGGCGACATCGAGGCCTAGAGTGGGCTTATCTGTATTTCAATATAATAATCTGCATCTTTCGGATACTCCCAAACCCAGCTTGCTAACATCAGTTCAGTGACATTTTCTCAATTCTTCATCATTACAACAACACTTCAACACTTTATTAACAAACGTATTACTAAAAAAATAATGTACGATACTTTTGACACCAGCAAACAATCCAGATTCATCATCACAACACCGAGATTGAATGATTGCTCTTACATTATCGCTAGGCACTAATGTATTGGATTTCACAAGGTGATTGACAAATTACGCAAAATTGCAATCATCAATCAGTACCTTTATAATCTCTTTCCATATAGTTTCGATAGCTCTCCGCTTTCGATACGATTCGAATGTATTCAGCTTTCGATATTGAATATATTTCATTGCGATTGTCAATGTTTTGCGGTAGTCCATAATTAATATATCGTGTTCGAAGTAATTTTTGGGAGTACCTACTGTTTAATTCAAGTGCAGATTTGTTGATGATTTATTCATGATTGGTTTCGTTATTGTTATTCTGTTGTATGAGGTTTATTATTTTGTTTATTAATTATGTGCTGGTTACCGTTTGATTTTGAGACATCATCATCTTCCACAGCCCGACTTCACATTGGCCTCTATGTTTAACCGACTTCACAATAAGGAGGAGGTTATCAATTCGACTGTTTTTTTTTTGCGTTTGAACATTTCACTAGGTGAACCGAGTTTGCTGATTATTTTTTTATTTGAAAGCTGGCGGACTGGATTTGATCAAGATCTAATGAAGAACTTCGGAGAAATACATCAGAACTCTTCAATAATCGACGGCAAAACACTCGGGATAGCTGCAATCGCATGTCTGTTTATTTTTTATACCATTTCATAACATAACATCACACTGGTACGCTCTACAGTGGTACGCATATGTGAACAGTTCACCATGGTATACTGTCATTCCACCGGTTTGGTTTAAGTTTCATGTTATTGGGTTAATCTATCCTGGCATCACTTTGGACTTTATAGGCATCTAGCCTATAGAAGTGGTCCATTATGTACCACAACTAAAAACTAAAAAACTTTTTTACAACCGACTGCCAAATAAAAACTCTACAAAGAGAAAAATAACGAAGAAACGAAAACAGGAACACCGTTTTTTTTTGTAAAAAGTTTTTATAGTGGCAATCGTCCTCGCTCCTGTGCGAATCTCATCGAGGTTTTACCTGCAATGGCAACAATTTCGTCTGTCAATCTCGTAGCGGCAGATATAACTAACTCAATCACAAGGATGGTAAAAAATACCATATATCTATCATCAACTTTGGATATAACCTTTGTCAGTATCGCCCGATTTCTGAAATAAGCATTTGAAGTGAAGTTTTTGACAAACTTTACTTTCGCCAGAAACTTGTCAAACTTTGGCATTAAAGTACAGTTTGACATATTCTTAACAACAATCACTCAATTCAGTGAGCCGTCTTATGGCTCTGATTGTCTTGTTTCCCTCTAATTTGAGTATACATGCAGAACTTAATTGACATTTAACTAATATATTCCCTTCTCTTTGTCAACAGAACAGCGCACCGATGTGGGAGGAGTTCATATCAAAGGCGACGAAACTCCACTCAGCATTGAAGTAAGTAACAGTACAGAATTCCTAATAGTTTCGGTAAGCAGTAAAAAAACCTCCACAAGTGTCGATACTCAAGTACATGTCCGGTGAAGTTACGACAACACACTCTGAAGTTTGATACGTTTCCCCTGTTAACCTCATCGAATATTTACCTTTTTACAAGAATATGTAAAGCCCTCATGAAGTGCTTATCTTTTTACCAGGACTCATGTCTTTCTGTATAGGAACACATCTATTAAGATACCAGAAAGTATCCTTGTGTAGTTGAATGATACTGGAGAATAGATAACAGATGATGGCAAACATGATTACTACATTTGTGATTAATCGAAGGGCCTGCATTATGACGACTTTTAGAAAAAGAAGAGGGGAAGACTCCGGTAATTCAGAGAGTGAGTGCATATTTGTAAGGCAAAGAGCTACACGCTCTTGTCAAACTCTTGCTCTTGTAACATCTTTTAGTTTTTCAGTTCAGTAACTTGGGGCACAGATAATAAATAATACTAGCATACTGATGCCTCATCGCATACAAAGAAACTGTGCCGACGTAACAAGCGTTTTTCATCTGATTAATCTGATATTTTTTTGTACATCGAACGCGTTAGGTTCTGTTTCACGGTGATAGATGGTGTTAGCAGCGACTTACAATTAAAAGGGAATTACTAGGTTCGTGAATTTTTTTTCTTTAAATACAGTGTAGGTTAGTTTTCGTTTTTTTTGCATGTTTTACAGTTTTTATGCACCAAAATGTGTTACAATTAAAATTTTAACAATCGAGTGGAATGCCTCAGAAATTTAAAAATGCGCCATCTATTTGCATCAATTTTAAATATCAAGTTGAAATGTGAATTAAGAGCCCAATATTCCATAATTTTGTACTTAGGAGAGTTGATTAAACAAGAACATATTTTTTTTATGTTCAATTCCAGAAAGTTTTAATTTTACACACTTTTAATAATAGATAGGTGCATATCGCGAGATTCATCTAGTGAGATCTATTTGAACCAAATTTTTTTACCCTTTTGGATTATGTTCAACGGGTTTTTTTTTACCCTGAGATGTTAATAATCAGTCTACCTAGCCGTTTTCAACTATATTGGGGTCGGCTTTCATTGTCACCGAATGCAGCTAAGAAATTGAGCTACTGCATATATAATCTTCACAACCTAGAAACTGGGTAAAGCGATACCCCTTTGTAACATTAGTTTTATTATTTTAGAACTTTCATATTTATACGTGCCAGCAAATCTACCAACCTGCATTAGACCAGCGTGGTGGATTACGGCCCTTTCCCTATCACAGAGAGGAGGCCTGTGTCCCAGTATTCACGATCTGGCTGACCAAAACCAGATGTATCCTCCGACTGTACAGCAAGATTTTCATCTTGCTTACGTCTTTTTAGTTTGTCTTACTGCTTTTTAAGCAGTCGGGTTTTTAGATTTTTTGAATTAACTTTTCTTATTTACAACTTTTTAGTTCTTTTTTTAGAATGTGGCACATTTCAACATAAGTGTAATATATTTCCGAAATCCCCTCTTAAAACCCTTTACTTTGATATCCCACACGATAGGTTCGGATGAAAAAAAAAAATTGTTGCCCACAATATGGCGCCCAAAATCCGCCATTTTTCTATTATCCAATCTTAATGTAGCCAGTGACACTCGCAGGGTTAAGACGAATCGATTGACGTAAGAATTATCGAAATCGGCCAACGCGTTTGGTCCCTAGAACGCCCCATAAACACATTATCCTTCTTCGGCAGTCGGGTAAAAAAGGTTGATGATGATGATGATAAAGTGCCAACAAATGCCTATTGATTTTATATGCGATCTAAGGAATGCAGATTCAATCAAACACACGCCCTTCCAATTCTCCCAATCCATAAACATTATCATCTGCACTTAAGAATTGACTCTTATATTCAAACGAATGCATACCGCGTTAGGTATGAAAAGTTAACCTTCAATACGATGCATCGTAACTCGACTACAGTCAGCCATTTAGCCGCAATTGAGTGGCCGTTCACTCGCAAATTGACAATGATATGGCTACATGTGATCTGATAATAAAACTTTATTGTTATGTGACTTGTGCTGTACATATTTCATTCGTAGAGGTCACGGCTGCAGTTGGGAATGTGAGATCAATTTGAGATGTTGACTTTGACTGTCTGGTGAAGAGCGGAATTTCGTTGGTGATCTGTGCTATGACGCTATCTATATAACCTTTCCAAAACTATGTATGCTGCGGTCGGCTTCCAGTCCTACTGGATTCAGCTGGATACTAGTATTTGACATAGCAGAGATTCTGATACGTGGATTATTGGCAGCATAAAAATAAATCGCCGAACCACCGATACAATATAATAAATAGAATAAGTTACCCGTGGTGAACTTCACTCTGCTTGTAGATAAAACTAGGTATATATCTAAATCCTCCAATTTGTAAAGGGCCTTTTTAAGTTGATTCATAATAAGTTAAGTCGGAACTCTTATATTAGCATAACTACAGTTTGCTTCCTACTTTCGCCCAGCTTTTCATTAATCAAGACAATGGTGTTATGTGAGCTACTATATTTACTTTCGTTTTAAGTTTCAACTTGACCACATATCATATTTTCTTTTTCAAAACTTGCAAAATATAGATCTCAAACACGTTTTCCGTTTTGGCAGGTCAGCCCTGGTAGCGATTGCCGCTTTCCTGGATGCCTTCCAGAAGATTGCAGACGCAGCCACCAATGCTAGGGGTGAGTGAACTCATTATTTGTATTTCATTCTTTTCGTACACGTGTGAACATTTTGTTTTACTGTTTTTGGCGTGGTGGAATTGTTTAGTGTTTCAGTGTTGAGTTATATTTGTAGCGATATTTATGACGCTACATACGAACTAAATCCCAAAAATCTTGCATCGCGCAAGCAAACTTTTCGGCGTGATTTAAACATTATACAACAGTCCGACAGCAACCGTCGGGCAGTGGCCCGGATACATCACCCGTATGGTCGGAGGAACCTCCCTATTCAACGGAGCCTGCGGGACTTTAAACTGTGTACCGAATAATCAACCAATTCATTATCTGTATGTTGAAGTATGGTAGATGATGATGTGAATGATATTTAGGCAGTAATCAGTGATGATATAATTACCTCGTCTTGGATACTGTGAAACTGTGTATAGATCTCGTCGTAAAAACTAAAAGAAGTGAATATGAAGTGAGCTAACAAACCATATCATCAAGGAAAGAAGGTCGAATGGGAGTTCACTTCAAGCTCACGGTAAGGTGTTCACAGATTAGACTAACAGCATTAATTTGCTCTCGATAAAAGTAACTAAAACAACAGAATATTGTGAGAAATAATCACAATTTATTTTTAAAATAATCTCAATAACCGATGTTTTGACTTAGAACTATTCAGATCCGAACCAGCTTAAAGGCCTTGAGATCTTTACATCACTCGTGTTGTAATACATATCAGGAAAGAGATTGATAGGTTTTTTTAAATAATTGTTACAACATTCTGAACAAGGATAAAGAGTTCCCAAGTATTTGAGATAAGGTCGCGGCAGAAGAAGATTCTATCAAAATATAAGCTTAGTTGTAAGTTGGTGAGACTTCAGAGACGCTATAATACCTGAAGCCAACTAGTCTGAAAAGTTTTGCGAACTAATATAAGAAATCTTTATATAAAAATAATACAATGTCAATTTGTAAATCATTACCATAGTTTAACAATAAAGAAAGAAAGAAAAATATTTTAGTATCAATCTCTAATCGACGCTTTTAACAACAAGCATATTTATCAGCTATGGCATAAAATATTGAAGTTATTTCAATATATAGTACCAAACATTAAACCTATGTTTATCTTAATACAGATATGAAGCGGCATTTGACTGTGACCATAAAACATTGATCAATATAATATGTTCCAAATGATAAAGTAAAAAGGTGGACAAATATTTTAGGGGTGAAGAAACTAAACAATTTTTAGAAAATGAATTTAGAGGTGATAGAATAATAATAATATTGTTAGTCATAACATAAAAGTGAGTCATGGAAAAGTCTTTTTAAATCGAAAATCGTAAACGTTGATAGTGACCTAATTCAAATAGATATTAAATTAATTATTATGCTTTAAGACCCTACTTTGACCTTCACTGTTCTATCAGTCTGAAGTTTATATAGGTATTTCTTGAGCAGGTCGCAGATTTTTACCAAAAGAAAATTCAAATTAGATCACTCAACGACGAAATTAAAACAATTTAAGGGACAATGCTTCTCCTAATCCAGTCGAGATACTCGTATACTTTGCTGTAGACTCCAGGAACTCCATCCATGCCACAAGGTACGGGTCCGAAACTGACGATTCCGACGACTTCATATGTTCTTCCGTCTTCGAACATGAGTGGACCACCGGAGTCTCCTTTGCATGAGTCCTTGCCTGAGACACCACCGGCACACAACTGAGCTTTCCATAATGGGACGCTGCGACCAGGAAAACTGTAGACTGGTTGGCATTTCTGTGGGCAGAAGGGTGTTATCAATTAGTACTACAAATCATGAATGAATACAGCTAGGAATCAAACGCATCTTCTTAGTTGATTTCTATACAAGCTACTTTAACTAATGTTAGGTTTCTGGGCAACTCAGATAAACCAGTAGTTTCAATATTGATTCTGCTAGCTGTGGTAGAAAAATCTGTCCTTACTTTGGGGTGTGAACTATTGCGATGGCGGCTAACAGAACTTAATATCAATATTGATTTAATAAACAAGCTTGTATTATTCCTTTTATGCTTTTTTTCTTTTGCGGAGCATGGGGGTGCAATCGGGTGCAGAAAATATATTGATCCACCATCATTGGGAATCAATTCTATTTATAATGGTTTCCTTAGCAAATCGCGCAATGTCATCCAAACCAAATTTGTATGCAAAAAGACTGTGTAAAAATTGTATTGCAAGAAATTGACCCATACATCATAATGACAAGGCGAAATAAATAAAAGCTTGTAAAAATACAGCATACATACATAGCAAAAGTGCAGGTTAGAACATGATGTTGATAACGACTTTGTGCGTACTTAAAAACTTAATAACTTACGTCTGGGCTGACGAATGGCAACTCCACGTGCAGCTTGACATTGCTGTATGATTTCCTGTCGCTGACAGCCCCCCAACCTGCTGCGTACAGTAAGAAGTTGGAGGGTGTGTTTGGCGACACAGTCAGGTCTTTGCTTGGTAAGCAGATCGGACGGATGAAGTCTGAAAAAAATAATTATAATGGTTTTTTAACAATTACAAAAGCAAAATACTTGTTAAAATCAAAATAGTTTATTTCAAATAAAGCTTAGAGGTACTTTCGAATTGTCAAACAAAAAAAAATCTGACATTAGTTGCAAATTCACAAGCGTCAGTAGATCTCAATGGAGAAGAATTTGCAAGAAACTCCGCGGACACTCTAACTAGAAAGAAAACAGATCTTATTGAGAGGCAGACATTTAAATAATTATTATTTATTTATTTATGTACACACAAAACACTTAAAAGAGAAAATACATATAAAGATAGAATCATTTTTCATCGGCGAAATGTTCTAGATTAGGCGATTTTTTTTGTTGTAACGAGTTATTTCTTACTTGACTCATGCTAGGAATATTTACAAAAAATGAGAGAAAATTACTTTAATGCCTTGGTATTCATTACGTTTTAGGTTGGAAATTTTATTTCGGCAATCAAAGCCCTCAAGCTTCCGAAGGCCAAACAGATGACATTCCTGCTGTAGAACTTTATCAATACGTTAATAACTTCACTATAAAGCCGAAGATTACCAAGCAATCAGAGTTACTTTGACAAGTACTTAACATAACCTATAAATATGGATAGCCTTTTCCCAGTTTTTTTTAGCTTTGTATCTTTGGGCAACGAACGGACACCGGGTTTGGTACATTCTGGTACAGCACACAGAGGCATATTTCTAGAAAATTAAAATATACTGAATGATAGTTTACAAAATGTATGGATTTGACAGCTTTCAATAGCCTTAGCGACGATGAGCCACCTATCGTGAAAAAAGGCAGTTCGCATCCCCATTGCTTTAATACATAAACCTGTCTTTGCGATTAAAAATGCTAGAATTAGCTATTTTACAAGAACGAATTAGCCTAGACAACATCATAGTGGTAAAGTTTAGCGATTGTAAGAATCTTACAACTGGACATTTTAAACCCAAAAAAGCTTGCAAAAACGATAACTTAACGATAACTTTATTAATTTACCCGACAATATTTCTAAACTGAATTTAAAATACAATTTCAACAAACCTGTAAACGGAGCTGTCTCCTTGAGTCTCAACAAAGCAATGTCGTTCCTCTTCAGAGGACTAACAGGATTGTACTCCGGATGGGGGATGACCTTCTCAATAAGGATCCTGGTGACTCCTTCAGTGCAGTCCTCGCCACCAGCTTCGACTGCTGCACAGTCAGGGCCTTCGTGGGCAATGTCGTATTCTCCGAGACGTACTCGCTTACTGGAAAAATTAATATAAAATTCAAATTTAGGTCAAATTGACTTCTTTGTCCCAGCACTGGGAAGATTATATTCTGATTATTCTTATGCTCATGAAATGTGTTTCTAATCTCTGTCTATGGATGTTTCCTGGATAGAAAAAAATAATAATATTTAGTCCGTCAGTGAGATTATCAAATAATATCGGTCACGTATTTTTTGACGTGACAACGTCTTATAATTCGATGGAGCCGGCTGCACGCACGAAAAAACATGACTCATGCGGCGTTACCTCGCTGACCTCGCTCTGAGGCGTTCCATTTAAGGCTTGAAGTGCAAGCGAGAGCGCGGAACGAGCGACAAAGAGGCACAATCGGCCTCCGCGTTCGGCAGCGTTCGACATCTGTCTCTCTCCTACTTGAGTGAGCGATATGCGTCCGCGTGGACAGCTGCTATACAATAATACATTTACATGTTTTCGTCAAGTATGAAGTGCAGTGAAAAGTGATTTTCTTATGACGTTGTCACGTTCAACTATCGTCAGTAAACCGACTTTATTTCTTTACCAAATCAAAAGAGGAGCTCGTGGCTAAATAATAACAGCCGCACGGGTCGATCTTCAAGGTTAAGCAACGCTTGACGAGGTCGGTCCGTGGATGGGTGACCATTTCAACATAACGAGTTTCCTCCGTGCCTCGAAAAGCACGTTAAGCCGTTGGTCCCGGCTGTCATTTGAAGATCTTTGACAGTCGTTACGGGTAGTCAGAAGCCAGATATCTGACACCAGTCTTGCCAAGGGGTATTATGTTACCCAGTTACTGGGTTGTGGAGGTCAGATAGGCAGTCGCTCAATGTAAAAACTGGTACTCAGCTGAATCCGGTAAGACTGGAAGCCGACCCCAACAATAATTGGGAAAAAGGCTAGGCAGATGACCAAATCAATAAAAAATTACAAAGATATAAAGTGCATCAAAGTTCAGGAGTGGGGGGCTTGTGACGTCACACGATGTTTCAACGCAATATCGTCACTTTATGTTTACGTGTAAAAGAAAAATACGTGTCCAATATTTTTTATTAATCTACTTGACGGACGAAAATCAAATTTTCAGTTAGCACCCCTATAAGCTTGAATCGGCTCTGAAACCGTGATCTCGCTTGTTATCACTTTCAAGAAGTAAATTTAAAACTACTCGGTTACTTCTTTAGTCAAGTCTAATGGGGTGAGATACACAGCTTGGCAGTGATAAAGTTTTCTCGTTATGATTTAATTAGAATAAGCTTGCCCCAAAATACATGTTTTCTAGGCCTTTGGGAATAAAGACGTGAGACATCATGATGTGGTTATGGTCTATGAAAAACACTAGGATCTTGCTATTATTTACAAATGGCTTCTGCCTGCGGTTTCGGCCGCGTGATAAGTGTTTTTCATCCCAAGGGACCAGTAACAGGGAAAAGGAGTCTATGTGCTATTCCAGACTACAAACTATCTCTGTGCCAAATTCATCCAGATCCGTGCAGCTGTTTTAGCGTGATTGAGTAACTAAGATACGTTCATCCATCCATCCAAACTTTCGCATTTATAATATAACTTAGCTTTTACCCGCGGCTTCGCTCGCTATAAACTATCTCTGTGCCAAATTTCATCCAGATCCGTTCCGCCGTTTTAGCGTGATTGAGTAACAAACATACATTCACACACACATACATCCAAATTTTCATATTTATAATATTAGTAAGATTATTTATAATTATTCATTTAAACATATTTTTTTGAAACTAGATTTTTTTATAATATTCTCAGCAAACCCTTTCATTTGATACCCAAATCATAGCAGTGAACAAAAACCAACTAGTCCGCCATATTGGATTTAAAATGACGTCATTTAGCTAACCATGCATTGTCATCCAAACTTAACGTGTATGCAAAATTTCATCTTAATCGGTTGAGGATAACTGTTTTAAAATTCAGTTGCAAGAATTGACCCGAACACACATACATACACTCATTGCAAGTAAATAAAAGCTTGTAAAATTAAATTTATCTGAACTCACGGTGTGCCAATAGTCAGTACTTGTCCAGCAACACAATGGCCTGCAGTCATAACGTATTTGCCACTGATCAGAACTCCGCCACAGAGCAACTTCGTCATGGCACCTTGCACGTATTCGATCATCACCAGCCATGGGTACTGGTCTACAGTTGTCGCGTTCCCACCTGGAAAATACAAGTATATATATTTTAGCTTTTGTAAAGGCAGTTTATATTGAAGAGCATATTGTCGTGGAGTTTTAGTAACATACTGTTTCGCCAGCGACTCAAATAAGAATAACGTGAAACGTACATATTTCGAGAATCAAGAAGAACTTGCTTTTTCAGTGTTCCTTGATAATGACAAAAAGTTACTATTATTAAAAACGGGTAGTTATTATCAAGATATTGTTTAGCATTGTATGAATGCATAAGTTTTGAAAGTCTTTTAATACTGGGCCGAGTCCTTCATCAATGTTTACTTTACTTCATCATCATAATTATGACACAAGTGAATATTCTCTCACAGAGAGGAGGCCTGTGTCCCAGCAGTAGGAACATTAATTTAAAAATAATATTATTCATTAAAAAATCTTTTTTTATAACAAGCTTTTTCCGTATTCTTCTCAGTAAACCCTAACATTTGATACCCATATCATGTGGCAGTGCACAAAAAATAACTAGTGCGCCATCTTGGGCCGTCCGCCATCGTCGAATTGAGAACCTCCTCCCTTTTGAAGTCGCTTGTAAAGGCTGATGACGAATCTTTTTCCATCCCTATGAGCACCGTACGGTCCATGGTGAATGTAGCTGCATTGACACCGTGTTATTCTTGGCTTCAAAAACAAAACATACTGACCCACAATCTTGTTGCCGACTCTGCTATCAACACCACAGCACTCCGTGCGAGGGTCAG
This sequence comes from Orthosia gracilis, assembly GCA_947562075.1. NCBI lineage: Eukaryota > Metazoa > Arthropoda > Insecta > Lepidoptera > Noctuidae > Orthosia > Orthosia gracilis. The sequence continues at coordinate 4,890,646 of OX387275.1, forward strand.
GCGGATACGCAGACATTATAGCATTGCAGTTTCCTGATGGAACTATTATTTCATTTTTACGATCTGGTGGTGGACCGCAGCAGACGCTGTACTGTTCCTTTCCCTCGCATCTGTAAAAGGTAATTTGATTTCGTTAAGTCCTGGCTTTTGATCCGTCGACATTTTGGAGGTTTCGTCACTATGTTATCTATATAATTTGGGGTTTATCGTAGTGGTAGCTATAGGCTCGAAATAATATATTAAATTCAGTACATTCCAAAACGAATTCCGTTAATAGTGTTCATAGTTAAGTCTCGTCCGAGGTGCTTTAGTTTTTAACCCCCGAGGTAAAAAGATGGGTGTTTTAAGTTTGATGTGTGAACCTGTGTGTTTTTGTATTTGTGTATCTGTCTGTGGCATCATAGCTCCTTAACGGATGATTTTGATTTCGTTTTTTTTTGTTCGAAATCTGACTTATATCGAGAGTGTTCTTATGTGATGAAAATCAGATCAGCCGTTCAAAAGTTATTGGCGTTTTACTATTGTCATAATTACGTGTTCAGTATTATAAATTGTAGATCGTAGCGTGATGTAATATGAAAAAAAATATGTCGGGGTTTTTTTTGAATTTTTATTTTGTTAACTTAATAACGTTGTCTTTTGGTAAACGTGGAGAATAAAAATCTACAGTTGGAGCTTTAAATGACTCACATCACATAGTATACGATGGTTACAACTACGAGTATGAAGTCATAATTGTTGTTTAAATGCGAGTTAAATAAATGTCGGTTAAAAAAGAGAGAATTCTGATGATAAAAGTTACTTAAACTAGTTAGACATAACTGTCTATGAAATCACGAGACGTTATGATTTAACTTTAAACTCAAGCATACTAGATAATTTTTCTAAAGCCTCATAATGAATAATAATTTATGCTAATACAAGTCTCACAACACAAACAATTTATGAACGATTTTCCTCGATTGTCTGTCCAAACAGGTTACTGATTTATATTATGTTTATTTATATATTTTTCATCTACGTGTCTAAAAAAAACAATATCTGCTTCTATAGTAGATCTTATCCTAGAGCTTAGTACGGACTTGTACGCGCGAAATGATGGTACAAGTGATTGCAAATAGTTTAGTCGACATAATATTATAGCGTTAGACGTTTGAGGGTTATAACGTAAAGATATATGTGTAGAGGAAGATCAAAGAAACGATGAAGGAACTTTGAGGTGAAAGATAATATGGCTAAAAGAGGTTGAACATAGAAATGACGGGTGATAGAATTATAGTGTTGGTCGTTTAGGTATAAATGTTACGGCTAATACCCGAAGTGCGGCTACACGTAGTATTAGCCGGAGCTTAGGGCACCCCGACACGGACAGGTTATGTTCGAACGAGATGACGGGAGCTGAAGTGAGCGAGCAAAGCGAGCGAACTCAGCTCCCGTCATCTCGTTCGTGTTAGGTTACTTTAGACCCTGCGGACGGAAATAGGAGCCCCGCGCAGCGGGGCTCCGTCGCGTGGCTACACCTAGTTCTAACCGGCTAAAACTAGGTGTAGCCGCACTAATACTAGGTGTAGCCGCACTTCGGGTATTAGCCGTAACATATATACTCGTAGTAAAGCTCTGTGTGTAGAAGAAAACAAAATAAACAATGAATGTACTGTGTGATAAAAGATAATATGACAAAAAGAGGTTGAATATAACACAACATTCAGGGTTGAAGAAGATACGCTTCGACGAGAAGTGAATTAGGATATCGATAGATGCCCGATTCTCTAGAAACACAGTCATTCGATGTTGACGACGGCTATGGCCGAAAAGCCAAAATGTAACGGAATGACAAGCGCTATGTCTCGTGATCAATTCATGTAACTTTTCAACATGCATCAATTCACTTTAATGCAACACTCAGTGACTTGATTTCTTACGACGATATCAAAATAGTCCTTGACATTCATCTACTAGTGTTGCCTTGTGTTAAGTGTATTATTAACTGTGATTACGTCATAAGATCTAGTACGAAGGATTCCCCTGCTGTATGATCTTGATTGCACATTTCCTTAAGATTGTTGTCAACGACTTACTACGTTACAACAAAACTTACTTACGTTAAACTTACTTACGTTGTTAATATAGTACGTGTTTTTTAAATGATTCATAACCATAATTATTTTAAGTCAATTATGCAAGAAACCAGGTCTAGTAATATACATAGAGTAGCAAGCCTTTAGAACTTGGTTATTTTATCGGCGAAGCGGACAATCCTGCACTACCTGTGCTTAGCAACTTAGCAACTTTTTACCCGGCTGCAAGGTAAGGGTTAGGTTCGCGCGTATCTTGTATGTAATATTATTTATTACATCGCATCTTTCAAACCACTTGACGGATTTTTTTAATTAGACCTCGTTAGATAGGTCTTGGCCGCCCAAGTGTTCTTAGATAAGTGCCGTCAAAAAAAGGACTATGTCTGATTTTGGGCGCCATATTGTAGGGACTGCAATTATTTTTTCTTTGAACCACATTGAGTGGTGTATCAAAATGAAGGGTTTTCAGAGGTGATTACAAAAATATATATCACTTACATGTTCTAAAAAGTCGTATATAAAAAAAGTTAATTAAATCCAAAAAAAACCACTATAAAGATGTAGTAAATAAAAAGAAAATCATGCTGTAGTGGAGCGCCGTAAGATCTATACCTCGGAATCCAGGGCCAGTCAATGAATCTTTTTAAAAACTTTGGGAATGTGTTTTCAATAGTATATAACAAAATGTTAAAAAAAAATTGTGCGATCTCAATTTTTATTTTGTAACTTTTTTATTTGAGCTTTTAATAATTCAGTAAAACACTCGTTATACAGATTCATTGACTGGCCCTGGGTGCCGAGGTTTTACAATTTTATGCCTTACGGCGCTCCACTACTGTGCAGTCGGAGGATATTTATAGTTTTGGTCAGCCAGCTCGCGAATATGTATCATCCGACTGCATATCATGATTTTCTTCTTGTTTCCATCGCAGTCGGGTTTTTTGATTTTATTAACTTTTTTGTTACTTCTATATATTTTCTGCCAGGATTAAGGAAGCTTGCGCACTAGATCCTACTCTTCAGTATCATTTCAGCCGAAAGACGTCCACTTCTGAACATAGGCCTCCGTAAGTGTCGCCACATCGACCTGTCCTGTGCGTTTTGCATCCTTCGACTCCTAAAATATTCTACTTACTTGGCCTTCTGTACATAGGCGATGTTCTCGCTAGGCACGGGTGGTTTGAGCATGTTTGCGAGGTGAGTGCACGAGTACAAACTGACGCACTGCCCGACGTTCCCTTCAGGAGTGTAGCAATTGCCTTCTGTTGTTGGTGTTGGTGGTGATGGCGGTGTCGTCTTTTTCGGGCAGCACACCTGGAAGAAGAGAGAAATAATGATCGAGTCTATATTTAATCTAAATCTAAATCTTTTAGGTTGGGTTTCCTTCAAATTGTAACAGAGTTCGTAGCAAACTCGAGATTTGATTACTTTATTGGGATCTTGGAGTTTTTTTCTTCGTCGACAATTCTATTCGACAATCTAATTCGATAGCGATAGGATTAGCCTACGTGTGGGTTTTCATCCTATTAGTTTACTTGTGGGTTGTAAAAGGGCTCTTGGGCCTCCTAGTAAGTCCGTGTTACTTCAAATGGTGTGATTAATAACCAGAAAATCTGGTAATTCCTGATGGATTGCCACATTGCTTTTAAACAGAATCCTCCTCCTATTATATCCTATGTGGGTGTCACTTCGAGGAATACAGGCTGATGATATTATGAACTGGTGAAGTTATATTGTATTTTAGAACATCTCGCCAATACTGACGAAAAACAAATAAAATCTAAATTCAATCGGAATAAAAAAGCTCTCGAAAGCTTCTCAAAGTGATTTTCATTCGAGGAAATCTCTGAATGGGATATCAAAGAGGGTAGTAGGTATAAGAAGTGTAATCGATGACGCTCCATTCATTCAGCCTCGCCCTCGAGGGACTTGGCGTTTTGTAGACAGACAGTAAATTGATTGGTGTCTCTTAGAGATAATGCCATTGATATAAATGTCGGAGTTTCCTTTGAGTTTCCAGTTTGCGTTTTTATATATGGTTCTTTAGATGATTTCCAATGAATGTGTTGGAAGTATAGTTGTCGGCAAGTTACTTATCAAGAGTCGTTAGACGCGCACTAGTCATTTTTAAGTCTCTTTGGATACGAAGCGGGACGCGGGGAACGTTTAGCAACGTTGCGAGCGCGCGATTGGTTGGTCAGTTGACACAAGGATCGAGTGACCAATCGTGTCACGACCACGTTCCGTTCGCTGTAACTCTGCCAAGTTACATGCCGGGGACTAAAGCAGTGCTGCTTTATCGATTACAGTCAAATAAATAGACAAGAGATATATAGTTAACATTAAATCACGCCTGTATGCCTGTGTTTTCTCTCACAGAGAGGTGGCCTGTGTCCCAGCAGTGGGAACATTAAAAAGGCTGATGATGATGCCCCGAGAAGCTAAGCTGTGGCGCATCTATACTATCTATAGTATACCCCCAGACTCCGGACTGCTTCTGTGAAATGCCAGATGGTAAACTCCAATAACATTTTGCTCGACCCGGCCATCAAACCCAGGACCTCGCGCTCAGCAGTAGGGCTTGCGACCACTACACCAACGAGGCAGTGAATATCAAATAAATTAACATTATAAATGTTATGTTTATTGTTATTTATTACGAAAACAAACACTATCGTCGTATGGGTCATCATGAGTAATATGTTTAAAACTATTTATTACGTTAATGTTCTTTATTACTTTTCCATTAATCTTAGCTTTGCGGCTGAATTGAGTTCCAATATTCCTTTAAACTGGAATAACTAATAAGATGCGTCATATGTGATAGGAATTATTCCTTGTAACTTTATAATGAAATAACTTATTAAAAGACCCTAAAGTATTTTCTGAGGGAAATAGCGCATTAAAATTAAATTTCAATGCTAATATGAATTCTGAATTCAAAGGAAATGTTAGTGCTGAAAACGGAATTATCGAAATTGCTTCACTAACCGGAGAACAAGATGTACTTAGGAAATCCAAAACCGACAAATGACTAATCAATGACAATTATACGGTTCTTTGTAAATGTTACTAATAATTCAGATACTCACAGCCGGTAACTTTCCTTCGAACCCGCATTGCGACTTCTTCAGCAGATCAAAGTCCTGGCTCGTCCGATCCTTCTTGTTCACCAGGTCTAGCAATACTTGACAGTTGTAGACCGATATGCAGTCGCCACTGGCCCCGTCAGGAGTTGTACACGGATTTTCTGTAAGGAAACAAGCTTATATTAATAATTGAAACAAGGGTCTTTGTAAAATTTTTGTTCGATCGAGCACCGGAAAGTGAGTTAAATTTAACTTTCAAGATTTGATTAGGTAAACACAAACACCTAGATAGTGGAAAAAGTAAAATTGAATAAATATGGGTTGTGTTGATAAAAACATTTTTGGCCCATTATAAGTGTGTCCGAATATTTGACTTGATGAAATTAAAGTCTTTGAAGAGGGTAATAGAAAATTCAGATGATGTTGTCCCAAAGTCGTTTGAGGATAAAGATTGAGACAGAAATTGAAAATGCTAGGAGAACGTTCTGTCTAGAAGACGTACGATCCCATAAAATTTCGTCTTGTAAACCAGCGCAACATTACCGTAGCAACAACGATAGATGCGCGCCTTTATAAAAACTTTAATTATAGAATTGGAAAAACAGAAGTTCCACAATTCTACAAAGGTCAACCATTTGTTACCTTTTTTGTATTAATGTATTTCACTATACAGGTTTTTTGCATATGTTTTTTGCAACAACGTAAACACAGTTAGCGACAATTGAAGGTTATACATTTAAAGTATTGTTAATTTTGCGGAAAGTTAAAGATGAATATAGATTAAGATATAGATTCTGACGTCAAAGTTATTTTAATTACTATGCTGGACGCAGTATTTTTCGATATAGTCAAAAGGTTATGTATGTATGCAAATTCGTTAACGATATAATCCGAATATAAAATGCCGTCGAACAAGCTGCAAATCACTTCAAACGCGGGCATTCACAAACACTCATTCGCAGTTAACGTAATTTTTTCATGGCTACTGTAAGTTCCTTGGTATTCAATGATTAGGTTACGTGCACCCAGCTTTAAATATATCATTGTTTGAAGTGTCAGAAAAAAAATCACGCATACAAAACAAGAACCATATATATATAATAACCACATATAGTAAGGCTGAAATTTAACCAATTGCGTAGGTATAAATTAAAAAAGGCAAGAAAAAAGCTGTCTTGATGATAGATCCAATACTTATTAGTATTATTATAGGTAACTCACGTGGACTTTGAATCTCCTCATCTATCGATACAAAAGTATGTTTAGTATTAGTATTAGTAATTATCAGCAAACGAAATAAGCTTATAGGCCTGAGGCTATGGACAAAAACAAAAACTATAAACACAAGCGTCGCGATAGTGATGACTTATATTGAAACGGATCGAAGTCACCGTAAAGTTCGTATTTCAATTGATCAGTTATTTAATTCACATTGGTTTCTTATTTAAAATTGTTGATTTTAATTCAAGAGAGAGTGCGTGAAATAGAAAGTAATTGAAGCACCACTGCAAGTTTTCGATTCTGGCAATTATAAAGTTTGTATAGAATCGAGTGTAAGTTCGTTCGCTCGTTGATAGTATTAATGTAAAGTCAGGATGATAGTTCAATAGTTGAAGCAAGTAAATAATAAATCGTACGAAGCTATAGTACTATAATAAGTTTAATTTAGGCTTAACATTACTATGCTGTTGATGATTATGAGTATTATGTTCGGGCAATTCTAAAGTTCGTGTAATATTTAGAATTGTTAGAATTGATACGAGTATAAAGTCAAGAATTCTATTTCTATGGTTGAAGTAATACGAAGCAAAAGCACTATAATAAGTTTAATTTATAGCTTACCAGTACTATGTTGTTGATGATGAGTACTATGTTTGTGTTCTGGCAATTCTAAAGTTCGTATAGTAATAATTATTTAGTATTAGTACAATGTCAGAAGAGTTCAATGGTTGTCGCAAGTAAAATAAAAATCAGATGACGCTAAAGTACTGCAATAAATTAATTTTATAGCTTACCAGTATTATGTTCAGCGGATGCCGATTCTGAATTGCATATATTATAGTATGATTAATATGAATAAGGAGAGGAGAGTAGATGTTTCCGTTTCTGGTAATATTAAAGTTCGTATAGCAATAGCTTTTGTATTAATACAAAATAATAACAATATAATATCAGGAGGAGAAGTAAAATTATAATTCATAGGAAGCTAAAGTACTGTAATAAGTTTAATTTGTAGCTTACTAATACTATGTTCAGTACTATTTTGTTGATGATGATAAGTACTATGTTCAGTGGATAAGGCTTTTATAGTGCATATTGCATTATTAATATGAATGGGGCAAGAAGACTAAATGTTTAAGTTTTAGACAATTCTTAGTTCGTATAGCAATTCTAAGTTCCTTTAGTAGATGATATTTTGTATTAATAAAATGTTAGGAAAAGAGCTCACCGACTAATCCAAGCAAAATTGTAAATCGTACTCAACTAAAGTATTGTTAATGAGTTTTATTTGTAGCTTACCAACACTATCTTCAGGGACTGGTGATTAAAGAACATATATTATGATTAATATTAATAATTAGAGGAGAGTAGATGTTTCTGTTTCTGGCAATTTTAAAGTTTGTGTAGCAATAGTTAATATTTTGTATTATTAAAATGTCAGAAGCAGAAGTTAAATTATAAATCGTATGAATGTGAGGTATGATACTACTAATAAGCGAACGGAATAGATGTTTCATTTTCTGGCAATTTTAATGTCCGTATATCAAAATATACGATATTTCGTATAAATGTCAGGAGAAGTAAAATTATAAATCTTGCTAAGCTACATAAAGTAAAATAATAAGTTTTAATTTACTGCTTACCAGTACTATGTTCGGGATGATGATGAGTACTATGTTCAGTACTATTTTGTTGATGATGATGAGCACCATGTTCAACGAATGGAAAGTCTAAAGTGTAATATTCAAAAGTTTCATAAAATGATTAGTAGGAAGAGGAAAGTAGATGTTTCCGTTTCTGGTATTTCCTAAGTTCGTAAAGTAATAGTTTATTTATTTATTTATTATATTCTTTATTGTACACCATAAAAAAATAAATACAGAACAAACATTTTCATATAAAGTGTACAATGGGCGGTCTTATCGCACAGGGCAATCTCTTACAGACAACCTTTGGATGGACTTAACGATAGTTTAGAGTTTATATATAGTTTTTCGTTCTTTTTGTGTGTTTTGTTTATACGATGTTACTGTTTCTGGCAATTTTAAACTTTGTATAGCAATAGTTGATATTTTGTATTATTAAAATGTCAGAAGCAGAAGTTAAATTATAAATAGTACGAATCTGAAGTACGGTACTAAATGGGGAAAAGATATTAGATGTTTAGTTTTCTGGCAATTTTAAAGTTCGTATAGCAAAATATTATTCGATATTTTGTATTAATGTAATGTCAGGAGTAGTAAAATTATAAATTGTACTAAGCTACATAAAGTAATATAATACATATTATTTTACAGCTTACCAGTATTATATTCGGGATGATAATGAGTACTATGTTCAGTACTATGTTTTTGATGATGATGAGTACTATGTTCAGCGGATAACAATCCTAAAGTGCATATTGTATTATTAATATGAATGGTGCTACGAGATTAAATGTTTGAATTTTGGGAAATTCTTAGTTCTTATAGTAACTCTAAGTTCGTTTAGTAGTTGCTATTTTGTATTAAAACAATATCAGGAGGAGAAGTAATATTATAATTCGCATGATCTTACAATAACAGGAGGAAAATTAAAATTATAATTCGAAGCTAAAGTACTATAATACGTTTAATTTGTAGCTTACCAATACTATGTTCAGTACCATTTTGTTGAGCACCATGTTCAACGAATGGAAAGTCTAAAGTGTAATATTCAAAAGTTGCATAAAATGATTAATAGGAAGAGGAAACTAGATGTTTCCGTTTCTGGTAATTCCTAAGTTCCTAAAGTAATAGTTTATTTATTACATTCTTTATTGTACACCATAAAAAAATAAATACAGAACAAACATTTTCATATAAAGTGTACAATGGGCGGTCTTATCGCACAGGGCAATCTCTTACAGACAACCTTTGGATGGACTTAACGATAGTTTAGACTTTATATATAGTTTTTTGTTTCTTTTTTGTGTTTTGTTTATACGATGTTTCTGTTTCTGGCAATTTTAAACTTTGTACAGCAATAGTTGATATTATGTATTATTAAAATGTCAGAAGCAGAAGTTAAATTATAAATTGTACGAATCTGAAGTACGGTACTAAATGGGGAAAGGAGATTAGATGTTTAGTTTTCTAGCAATTTTAAAGTCCGTATATCAAAATATTATACGACATTTTGTATAAATGTCAGGAGAAGTAAAATTATAAATCGAACTAAGCTACATAAAGTAATATTATAAGCTTTAATTTATAGCTTACCAGTACTATGTTCGGGATGATGATGAGTACTATGTTGTGTATCATTTCGTTGATGATGATGAGCACCATGTTCAACGAATGGCGATTCTAAAGTGTAATATTCAAACGTTGCATAAAATGATTAATAGCAAGAGGAAAGTGGATGTTTCCGTTTCTGGTAATTCCTAAGTATAGTAATAGTAGATACATAGTATTTTTATTTATTTTGTGTTTTGTTCGTACGTAGCTAAAGTATTATAAAATAGGTTTAATTTGTAGCTTACCAGTACTATGTTGTTCATGATGATGAGCATCGTGCTCAGTGAACGGTGATTCTAAAGTTCATATAATATGATTAACATTAATAAGTAGAGGAGAGTAGATGTTTCCGTTACTGGTAATTTTAAAGTTTGTATAGCAATAGTTATATTTTGTATTAAGACAATATCAGGAGGAGAAGTAATATTATAATTCGCAGGAAGCTAAAGTACTATAATACGTTTAACTCGTAGCTTACCAGTACTATGTTGTTGATGATGATGATTACTATGTTCAGCGGATAACAATTCTAAAGTGCATATTGTATTATTAATATGAGTGGTGCTACAAGATTAAATGTTTGATTTTTGGGAAATTCTTAGTTCTTATAGTAATTCTAAGTTCGTTTAGTAGTTGCTATTTTGTATTAATAAAATGTCTGGAGGAGAACTCACAGATTAAACCAAGTAAATTGTAAATCCAACTAAAGTATTATTAATGAGTTTAATTTATAGCTTACCTAAATCTTCTTCAGAGCCTGGTGATTAAAGTACGTATAGTATGATTAATATTAATAAGTAGAGAAGAGAGGAAGTTTCTGGCAACTTTAAACTTTGTATAGCAATAGTATAATATATTTCGTATTATTAAAATGTCAGAAGCAGAAGTTAAATTATAAATCGTACGAATCTGAAATACGGTACTAAATGGGGAAAGGAGATTAGATGTTTAGTTTTCTGGCAATTTTAAAGTCAGTCGTATCAAAATATTATACGATATTTCGTATAAATGTCAGGAGAAGTAAAATTATAAATATTGCTAAGCTACATAAAGTAATGTAATAAGTTTTAATTTATAGCTTACCAGTACTATGTTCGGGATGATGATGAGTACTATGTTCAGTATCATTTCGTTGATGATGATGAGCACCATGTTCAACGAATGGCGATTCTAAAGTGTAATATTCAAACGTTACATAAAATGATTAATAGGAAGAGGAAAGTAGATATTTCCGTTACTGTTTATTCCTAAGTATAGTAATAGTTGATACATAGTTTTTTTATTTTGGGTTTTTTTTCGTACGTAGCTAAAGTACTATGAAATAGGTTTAATTTGTAGCTTACCAGTACTATGTTGTTGATGATGATGAGTACTATGTTGTTCATGATGATGAGCATCGTGCTCAGTGAACGGTGATTCTAAAGTTCATATAGTATGATTAACATTAATAAGTAGAGGAGAGTAGATGTTTCCGTTTCTGGTAATTTTAAAGTTCGTATAACAATAGTTATATTTTTACAATATCAGGAGGAAAAGTAAAACTATAATTCGAAGCTAAAGTACTATAATACGTTTAATTTGTAGCTTACCAATACTATGTTCAGTACTATTTTGTTGATGATGATGAGCACCATGTTCAACGAATGGCGATTCTAAAGTGTAAAATTCAAACGTTGCATAAAATGATTAATAGGAAGAGGAAAGTAGATTTTTCCGTTTCTGGTAATTCCTAAGTATAGTAATAGTTGATACATAGCTTTTTTATTTATTTTGGTTTTGTTCGTACGTAGCTAAAGTACTATAAAATAAGTTTAATTTGTAGCTTACCAGTACTATGTTGTTGATGATGAGTACTATGTTGTTCATGATGATGAGCATTGTGCTCAGTGAACGGTGATTCTAAAGTTCATATAGTATGATTAACATTAATAAGTAGAGGAGAGTAGATGTTTCTGTTTCTGGTAATTTTAAAGTTCGTATAGCAATAGTTATATTTTTACAATATCAGGAGGAAAAGTAAAACTATAATTCGAAGCTATACGTTTAATTTGTAGCTTACCAATACTATGTTCAGTACTATTTTGTTCATTATGATGAGCATCGTGCTCAGTGAACGGTGATTCTAAAGTTCATATAGTATAATTAACATTAATAAGTAGAGGAGAATAGATGTTTCTTTTCTTTTAAAGGTCGTTTAGCCAATTAAATTTAAGAAACAGAATTATATTATAAATCGTATTAAGCTAAAGTACTATAGTTAGTTTAATTTGTAGCTTACCTAATACTTGATAATTATTTTTAATTGGAGGAGAGCTTAATAATTTAACCTGAAATTAAATATATGGCTTACCAGTATTATGTTCAGTACTATGTTGTTTTTGGTGATGAGCATCATGTTCGACGTATGGTAAATCTAGAGTGCATATAGTATGATTAATATCATAGACGAAAAGAGAGAACTATTCTAAATATTACTTGGAAAATAATGATTCTACCGTACTCTTAAATAAAATAAAAATAGGTTAATGAATGGCTTACCAGTTGTTAATTCATGTAACGGCGATTCTAAGTGCGTAAAGTTTCATTTGTATTAATGACGAGATAGTGATGCAAATTAAGACAAATAATAAATATCCATTAAATATGTAGATAGGAACAGAAGGTCGGCCCCATACTACAATTGTAAACAAAAAATTGCACACAAGATACGTACCTACGAAGATATCAAAAATGCCTGTTCGTGAAGCGTGTCTATGTGTGCGAGCGTTTTCTCTCGTTGTATGGAGTCTCGACTTCTGCCCCTTAAGATTATGTGATGACAAATTCAATAACGCTTCAGTTCAAATAAATGCTTACCAGTAAAGACTGTTTCCGTTTCTTTTTCTGGATTTGAGATAATGAGAAAATAATAATTTTCTTGTTTACTTTCATTGCTTTAAAGTCATTTTGGTATTTTTTTGCAAAACTTTGAACTGGACTTAATGGGCCTTATTTCTAAAGATCTCGACGATGTTTTGCAACTGATAGTGGATTTTTAATTAAAATTTTCTAGTTATAGATATATTTGATTTTAGAAACTGCTAAGCAGTTGCTAAACACTACCTATCTAAATCTAAATAAAGACTAAATATCATAAAACGAAGCCGGCATAGTTATTAATCTGATTACACTGTTACAAATTGTTCATCGGAAATTCCATCATCAGTGTCGTGTTTTGATTCAATAATGGCACTAGTTAATAATTGAAAGCTTACCAATTAATACTGGTTCCGTTTTAGTTTCTGGATTTGTGTCTAAAGTTTGTGAAACATCATTAATAGTAATAGCCAGCGCATACGCATGTATTTCCCGAAAGATTGGGCGCACATATAGTGCACCCAAAAAATTAAAAACAAAACTGATAATAACCCCATAACCGTCGAACGATCTTTAAATTTCGCCTTCTCCGGCCAATCCGTCAAAAACGAGACCTTTGTCCCAGCAGTGGAACAATATAGGTTAAACAAAACAACAACAAAAAAAAACAGAGCCAAAGCAATACCCAAAGATCATGTAATAAGTGAACAGCGATATGGTAAGTTGATTGATGTATAAAATAAGAGCCAATGTAGCATTACTAATTAGATTCACAACGCCAGGTTAGATGCTTACCAATATTTGCCACTTCTTGTTCATGTTCATGTTCTGTTGATACAAAAGATATCAAATTCTAAACAATATTTCGTCATGTTTTTTTTTTTACTATATAGTTTACACCCTCAATTATTAGCGATGAATCTAACGAGAGTATCACGTACAATAATTTTGTGATTTTCCACCATTTACGGAAATGATAAATCTGAATAAAACTGGTTCAAAAAACTCACCGGCTACTTCGTCATCAGTCTCATGTTCTGTCAAATTAAAATATGTATCATTATTGTACATTTTCTTTGTTTTTTTTTTCTTATAATCTTTACTCACACATTCATACTAAACTTTTTTCTTTTTATCACCTCTTTTATATTTTAAGTAATATATTATTTCAATATACAATAAGTGTACAATGTAGAATAGTGTTTTTTTTTTAAAGTTTGATTTTGTTTCATAAACCTAATTCAATCATTAATATTTAACTCACCCCTAGCCTCAGGATACGGAAGTCCTTTGTCCACTTTATCTGTTAATAGATATCGTTGCTAAGTCATATTCATTCTTGTGTACTAAGTGCTATAGTTAGTCTTAGTCTATGTGCTGCATTGGTTTCATGGCTATACTGCCAAAACCAAATTGGACAACATTTAAAAAAGTTTTCTGTTAACAAAATCGGTTTGGCGTCCCTCAAGTGCTTCTATTTGGACTTGGGAGAGGCCTTTACAGTATAGATAGACTAACAAAATAAAATTAATATCTTAGTGTCTTATGTTGAATGATCAGTTTCATAATATTTTACAATGTTTTCCATATAGGTTGCTAGATCAATGTTGCAAGCATAATAATATAGTAATTTATAAGTTAAACATCAAAAACTTACGCTCAGGTAGATGCGTGTGGAATGTGTGATGTGTTGTTGAAGAAAACGTTGTTGTGGTCACAGATGGTCTTATAGTGTTATGCACTGTCAAAATATTTGACGTAGTTACTCTATTAATCTTACATATAAGGAGATGTTTGTGGCCAATAGCTGCACAAACCCTCCAATTTCAAGAAGCCTAATTAAGCCCCAAGTCAGTTAAAAAAATATATAAATAAAATTAAACTGGGCGCAAAAAAATGTTTGAAGCAGCAATGAGATATTCAAACTTCTAAACTTACTGGCATGAGTAGTTGGCCTAGTATTTTTTAATTGTTTTGCTGTTAATAGAAAAATCAATCCGAATCAAAATTAGGCTGAAGAATATTTAGAAAATTTTGTATTTTCATGTGAAAAATAACTTACTTGAATTAAATCCAGGTTTTCCTGTCAAGAATTTATAAAATAATTAAATTGTGCTTCATAAATTGAAAATGATACTCAATTTTTTTATTTATTTACACTATTTCAAAAAAAAATCTGCGCTTAAAAAAAAATTGCTTCTTATTTTTGCTTTTTAATACCTTTTTTAACATTTTTAAAAATTAATTTTCCGCCGAATTAAGCGCTACTAGTAATAACATAACACTTGCTATCAATGATCGTTTCATTGGTGGCAAGAAATTCATGGAACGACCAATATTAATTAAAACTTACCAAATGGTAGACCGTACATATTAGCATTAGGAAGCAAACTCCCTGCCAAAAGAAAAAAATACCTTTACTCGGATGGAAGAAAACTTAAAATCTACTAGTAAAGTTAAATTCGCAAATATTACATATTTAAAAAAAATAAATAGGGAACGACTTACCTAAACCATACATTGGTGGCCGATTTTCTGTTTAAAGTAAAATCAAATAATATTATGAAAAATCTTAATGATAAAAAAAATTAATTCTTGAAAAGTTTAAACCCAAGTTTGATCGAAGCGTAGATTTTTTCGAAACCACAAATTTGGCAGCAAAAAAGAATTGAGTTAAATTCAAAATCGAAAGAGATCTTTTTCTAAAGATTCTGAACTCGGGAGAGAATACTTCCTACAAATATAATAGACTTGAAAGAAGATTCTTCGAAGAGAAAAAAAATCCTAAAGTGAACGCATCCGTGAGGTCGATCGGTCGAAAGATCAATTTAAAATAAATTGTGATTGAAGAGCGAAGAAAAGAATCATCCTTCGAAAACTACATCTTGGCACACTATTGCTAATAAGGAGACACACCTGAGAAATAAGAGAAACATAATAGTTTTGAAAATATACCATGAAATCAATACATCAAATAACTCACCCATGGGCTTTATGATAACAATTTGTGGCCAGTATTTATATGTATGTTTTTCTGTCAAAAAAAAACATTGCAATATTAACTCCGTGTCAATTTACCTAGTCTTTTACTAAACGCAGGATTTAGAGGTGGGAAATTCTTAATAGATTGTTCTTGGGAAAATTTCGATTAGTTTGCTGTATCTTTGGAAAGTTAAACATCATCAGTATTCTTGTTCGAGTGGAAAAGGGAATTATTACTTCAGATAATTTTGGATTTATTTATGGAATCTCACCTTTAGGTTTCACATCATCGTGTACGGATGTTGAGTTTTCTGTCAAAAATGTAAATGAATAGACGATAATAGAAAATGTTTCAAAATATTTATTTCACTAAAATTTAAAATACAAATGTTTTTGAATCTACTTATGTCCTTCATCTGGTCATAAGCCGCACCCATGTTCATTTATGCATCTTGTTCTTCCGCTTATTTGGCCAATTTACACTGTAGCTTTTTCGCTGACGAAGCCTGACGCTTTTTGCCGCTCTTTTGTTGCTCCTTGAGGAAGCCCTTTTTGCGTAATGACCTTTGCCACTCCCACTCCTGTCCGGTTAGCATATGCATACTTATTGGCATAGTCTTTGCTACGGTAAGTATTTTCGAATCGAAGCTTTTCATCATCGATAAACCTAGACATGCCTTATGTGCACTGTTCTCCGCGTATTTTTCCCAAAAATAAAATGTTATCAAGTCTCTTACCGTTAACATCATTCAGAGTATCTTGCCCTGTCAAAATGAAATAAATTTAAATGTAAGTAATAATATCATCTAAGAATAATGCTGTAGATGTTAAGTTTGTGAAATTAATTAATTTAATGAAGTGATAAATTAAGATCTTATCCTATAGATTATAATAATACTTTACTTTTAGGTCAGTCAAAACAAACATTAGCTCAGCAAAGAAAAGTAAGTAGGTTTTTTTTTCTGTTCGTTTCTTCCTAGTTACGAAAACTCTGTTAGTTAAATTAGTTATTATTATAGACTTACCCAATTCTTCATCTGTAAAAAAATAACTTTAGGTTTGATTCCATTCATACCAAAAACTTGTATTGATTTGAATGCTAAATTCATCTGTAAAGTTAATAAATTGTAGCAAGTAGAAATAAAAAAAGTGAACTTACCCTCGTGATTAATTTCATTTGACTTTTGGTCTGACAATAAAAAAAATATCTCGATAAATATCACAAGCTATCAAATAAGGGTAACAAGTAACGATAAATATCACAAGTTAACAAATATATAAACAAATATAGCGTGCACTGACTGGACAGGTCCACTCAATCTGGCTGGTTCTTTCCTAAAAAGACCATTTCAGACTTCAGTCTACATGGTCTTCA
Source organism: Orthosia gracilis (assembly GCA_947562075.1). NCBI lineage: Eukaryota > Metazoa > Arthropoda > Insecta > Lepidoptera > Noctuidae > Orthosia > Orthosia gracilis. The sequence goes on from OX387275.1 coordinate 4,907,504, forward strand.
CATGATCTAACAAAGATTTTGTCTGGACCTTAAAAGAGACTGTGACCTCTGAGTTTGTTTCGGCCTTTCTTCTCAGAGTAGTCAGATAGGAAACGCCGACTTCATCTAGTTTTAAAAATATGATCGACATGTAAAAGTGTTTGTACAAACCTACTTACAGAAATAAAATCATTTATCATTTATCATTTATCAATATAAAAAAATAAGAATTTCAATTTCCATGTTAATAAATTAGTAGAATATTACCATCTATCGTGTTGAGATCTGAAAAAAAAATCCTCGCCTGATTGATAAAGTTTTAAAAAAACATGAATCCAAGCAAAATAAAATTATAGCGGTGAAAACTACGTGAAAGCTTCGATATATATTTAAAAGAATACTATAGAAAAATTGTAAGCTTCGCGATCTATTCAACAAGTAATGCCTCACCGTCAGCCCAGGATTCAGTTGGATAATTTGGATCCGCTTAAAGAAAATTCTTATTTCAATATCATACAATGTTTTAAAATCTCATACTAAGTAACTTTAAATTTGGATTAAAGGTCAATAATACACAAGATGTATACGCCGCCGCGGGTGCAGGGGCTGGACGGCGACGTGGCATCCCTTAGCATTTTGTATGAAACGTTATTTTCAAAACACATCGTCCCATTCCGTCCGGATTTTAAAACGACACGTATGCAGCAACCTTTTTATCATGCCCTGACTTTGAAGTGCTAGCTAAGCCTTATCCGTGCATTGAAAAAGTGAAATACTTTCATTTCTAAACTCACCCTCGTTATTTAGACGCCTCAGACTATTAATGGAACGGTGTTCTGCCAAAAAAGAATCTACCTTAATAACAATCATGACAATCTATAAAAATCAGCTGTTGATATATTCGATGCATATATAATAATAAAAACAGCTGATTATACATATACAAGAGATACGGCTATAATATATGGAATGGGTGAACGAAAACGCAGTTAGATATTATTATTTTGAACGCATATCATTTATAGCTGACCTTTCCAGCATAAGTTTCTGTAAGTTGGTTTGTACAAACAATTTTACATGTCGATTATATTTTTTAAAACTAGATGAGGTCGGCGTTTCCCATCTGAATACTCTGAGAAGAAAGGGCGAAATAAACCCAGAGGTCAGTCTCTTTTAAAGTCCAGACATAATCTTGGTTAGATCATGTTAAGACCATGTAGACTGAAGTCTGAAATGGTCTTTTGAGGAAAGAACCAGTCAGATTGAGTGGAAATGTCCAGTCAGTGCACGCATTTGTCAATAAACGTGCAGCGTTAACCCCTTATTGTAAGGAAAGCAATTCAAGGTCAGTTTAAACTGGTAATATGTAACATATGTCGTCGTGGTCGAAGGCCACTTCTTATAGAGGCAAGGCAGGTGAATTAATTAGAACAATCAATCTGCCTAGCCTTTTCCCAACTATATTGGGGTAGGCTTCCAGTCTTACCGGATTCAGCTGAGCACTAGTGTTTTAAGTGGAGCGACTGCCTATCTTACCTCCACAACCCAGTAACTGGATAACACGGTACCCCTTGGCAAGACTGGTGTCAGATCTCAAGCTTCTGACTACCCGTAACGACTGTCAAAGATGTTCAAATGACAGCCGGGACCAACGGCTTAACGTGCTTTCCGGGGCACGGAGGAAACTCGGTATGTTGAAATGGTTACCCATCGACGGACCGACCTCGTCAAGCGTTGCTTAACCTTAAAGATCGACCCTTGCGGCTGTTATTATTTAGCCACAAGCTCCTCGGAGAATTAATCAGAACACTCCTCATAATAAATTCAGGTTTCCTAGTTATGTTTCACCGATGTCAATATGTTCAAAAAGTAATGTATTTTCTCCTGCAATCTTGGAAACGGTCTGTAACCTGAGATAAAAGGCGTCAATGTTTGGCCTTTACTGTTTTTTACGACTGTTGTTGTTTTGCTATATACGTATATAACTCGTTGCCTTGTCAGTTTGCGATCCGTGGACGAAGGATCAACGCGCGGTATCGACACGGGTCGTGATTTGCAAAGTTGTGTTTGTATTGATGATTGTCTTGTTTCTCATTTCATCGCAGTTAGCAGTTGATTTTTTGATGTGTAAAAATATCATTTACTTTAACTGGCTGAATGTTTTTTGACTTAAGTAAAAAATATATACGCTGTCTCGTTTTAACCTAATGAGTCATGGTTCAATGGTCGTTTAGAATACTATGTGTTTTGTTGATAAAGGTTTTCTTTAGAATTAACTTATTTGATTTGAATATGAAGTCAAATTCTGATCTTTGATAGTCAGAAGCCAGGAATCTGACACCTGTCTTGTCAAGGGGTATTATGTATTTTTAGAATGAGTCACATTTCTAAGAGAAGAGGTTATTGAATTGTTGAACAGTCAACCATTTATATTTCTTCGAACGTAATGTTTCCTGTAATTAAAAAATATGTTTTACTTTTGTGAGCAGCCATTCTCTGTAAAATTGAGGTTTATGGGATTTAATTTTTAGGATTCCGTATCGTACAAAGGGTAAAAATGGGACTAAGACTCCACTGTCCGTCTGTCTGTCTATCTATCTCAAAAAGCAAAATAGTTTATTTCAAATAAACCTTAGAGGTACTTTTGAATTGGCAACAAAAAAAATAAAAAGATGACTAGTTGCAAATTCGCAAGCGTCATTATGTCTCAATGGAGAAGAATTTGCAAACAACTCTACGGACACTCTTTTCTGTCTGTCTATCTGTCTGTATGCATGACACCAGGCTGTATCTCATGAACCGTTACAGCTAGACAGAAGAAATTTTCACAGATGATGTATTTCTGTTGCCTGTTGTATTTATGTATTTAAGTGGGGCTCCCATACAACAAACGTGATTTTTTGCCGTTTTTTGCGATAATGGTACGGAACCCTTCGTGCGTGAGTGCGAATCGCAGTTGGCCAGTTTTTTTTTTGTATTGAGTATCATGTCTGGCTTTTCAATGATGTTTCATAGGTAATTAGCATCTAATACTGACAGAAATTAGGCTTTCCTTAGTTATTTTACTACCTGTCTTAGTTTCGGTTCTTTGAATATTTAAATTTTGAACTGTTAATAACAACTACCACAGTGAATACTACGAGAACCATAAGCAGTTTAATTAAAATAAATATTGTTTTTAGCTCTTAAACTTCATTGTTTAGTAAGAAGTACTTAAAACTGGTCTTATCAAGATAGTATTGTTTACTTCTGAAATGATTTTTCTAACTTTCCTACTTACAATCTCATTTATTAAATCATTAATTAACAGTGAAAATCGAGTTCTTTTTTAGTATATTTTTGCTTCATTGATCTAGTGATCGCAAGCGATATTGGTGAGCTTGAGGTCAGGAAAAATGTTATTGGGTTATCTAGTACAAGTAGCCCGGAGTTTGGACTTGTGCCCAGTTGATGGCTATAGGCTCGTCCCTATTACATGATGTTGAGACTTAAACCTAACTGACGTAACTACGGGTGTACCTCTGCTCTGTCTCTCTCTTCGGGTAATACCGGCATGATGATATGTTATGTTCTGTATTTATGACAAAGATGTTTTCGTTTGACCTATTCGCCTCAAAGTGGCAATGAGTTTCGGAAAATTATGTGAGGTAACATCATCTTGTAACGTGTTCTTCCAAGATCCGGTTGAAAGACCAGTTTTTAAATGAGATTTTGGATAATACAGTTTTCGTAAAACATATGTTTTCTGACATATGTAGGTTTAAAGATGGTGGTGTGTCTTCGAGATTTACCTATTTCTATATGTGAGTAAACGTCAAATTATCATGGCAGGCCGTACATGAAGTGGACTTGAATTGACCTTACGCCATAAAGCATTGACTACCAGCTAAACTTTATGTTACAGAAATCCAAACGAGATATATAAGACCGCCATTGTACAAATAGTATTTTTGTTTTGTAAATGAGTTGTGTTACTATTTTGGTGTACAATTAAGCATATTCTAACTATATAAATTTCCTTTCGTTTGTTTTTTAATTCCTCAACTTCGATTATATTTCAAGTGGTTTTTATCAAGAAACTGTAGTTTGTAATAATTTTATGTTCCATCTTTGAATTCTAGTGCGTAATCTTTATCTTTATTAACCTTCCGAGTCTTAGCAGTTGCACCTGTATCATTTGCGTATCTTATTCGTCCTCAATCATCCTTGTCTATCATCATTTCTTTTATTTTATCCATCTACATGAAGACAGCTTCTTATACTGGCTTAAGACGAGTCGCAAATAGTCCTGTTCTAAAGGGTAACTAGTTATTTATTAACGCTTGACGAGTTCCCTCTATACTTATATTCCAAGTATTAATTTTATGTTTTAAGTGTGAAACTATTTTTTTTTCAGAAATCAATTTTTGTTCGTAACGGTTTAAGATTTCGCACGGGTTAATACGAACCTGTGTATGTAGTTGCCAATGGTAATTTGGAAGGCCAGTTTTTGTTCGAAATTATGTAGATTTTGTAACTGAATTTTAACATTAAAGTAAAACTTTGAAAACAAAAGTTTTTCTCTGCTTTGGGTTAGAATATATTAAAATGTGCTTTATTGTTCACTAAATTAGTTACACAACTCTTTTACAAATTTAAAAATCATTCTACGCGTATAATGCTGGTCACAGCGATATTTACCAGACAATCTTTGGATGGACTGAAAGAATTAGAATAAGAACGGGTTGTCTGCGATATACTACTAGTACTACACAATATATATATAAAATTGATGACTCGGTGTACCTTGCATTATCTAGTGAAGCTGGTATATATATATATATAAAAAATCGGTTTTGGTGGTAAGCGTATAAGATTTTGGATATGTATCAATTTGATGAAAACTGTAGGACCAAAGTTAGCGACAAATTGATTTTGCTTAATACTCAAATTAGATTCGTCACCTACTTTTAACAATGCTCTAACTTCGATATACATATTTTAATAATTTCACACTGTTATTAGTACATGCATAGATTCGTATTGTAATCGCGCGTAAAATTACATTTAAATACATGGTAGTTGTTAGGACCGGTTGACGATTAGTTCGCATCAAAGTCATAGAACCCGTTTGTGTAAGTGCCTTCTGCTTATAATGTTGTTATATGTTTTTTTATAAACATTTTGTTATTGAGGTATTCGTGTCTTCACTGATATTTTTGCAAACATTTAGATTTGACATTGAAGTTAATCAACAAAAAGAAAACGGTTGGATTTTTAAAAACATAAATTTTCCACTAATGATAAACAGCCTTACTTATAAAAAAATATAAATAATAATAAATAAATGTATTGATATTAAACCGTATGATTAGTTCAAACACGGATTAGCAAATTCTATACCAATTTTTTATGGAGAATTGGCATTAAAAATCCGAATTAATGATATGAATATATAAATAATTTTATAAATAAGACCCGATAAATCCAAGCAAAAACTGCTGATTGCATAGTTTAAAGACCACTGCGAATTAGGATTGCGTAAAGCTAGCTTAGGGTTACTGCACTAACTGAACTTAGGGTCATCTAATGAGCACGTTTCTAAGAAATAAATACGGCTACTCCAATGATAATACAAATGCGTCTAGAGTAGTAAACACGATATATACAGATAAGTATGCACTCGATGTGTACAAAGACAATGCGTTCGAGATTTTTTCTGCAATGTACCCACTCATCAGAATTATTAAAAATATAACTATTTACAACAACAACATAACTTGACGCCAGTATTCCCCAAACGATTAGGCAGAGGAAACTATTTACGCTAACTTAAAAGTACATAAAATGTGCGACGAACGCCCTCGACTTTATGTTATCTTTGAGAAATAAATGACATATAAACCGAAAATATTGTAATAATCGCAAAGATAATAAGCTTTCCTAACTATGGATAGACTGTGTGAAAGACGATATGAAGACGAAGACATCTTGTTTATGGACAAGAGAATGATTTTCAAACTACTTATTTCTACGTAAAATTCACCTTCATAACGGTTTGTTTATCTTTCTAGATTTTCACTGCAGTTTGTGAAAACCCACTAGCATTTTATTTATAGCGGTCTTCATTATCTTTATCTTTACGAGTTGCATCCATCTTTAGATTGTTAGTAAATATAGCAAGATCTACGTGCGCCCGATGCCTTTCTAGTGCAGTAATATTGTGTGCATTTTCTTTAAAGTTTTCTTCAAGATTGTTTATATCAGGTTATTAAGATGAAGAGATATTTTTATTATACGGTCATTGAGGTTAACTTTTGATATCAAGCTTGCTGGATCTAGTAAAGTCACAGCCAATTAGCAAGTCAGTCAATTAGTTTTGTCATAAAACGATGGCAAGGTTATACGTCATATCGACCCATAACAAGTTTTGTGTCATGTATTTTTGTCATCTATTCTACTGCTCGTTGGCTGTCCAATTTAAAGGACGTAATGCAAATCCTATATTGCCTACTTTCACAGTCTTTATTTTAGCTTCGGTTCTTAACAGTTCTTAATTCTTATTGTGTACAATAAAGAGCATTCTGTTCTAAATACCTGTCTTCTACTTTTCGTATCGATGGCAATCTAACCCCTTTCACCTAGACCATAAATAAGAATATTGCATGTATATATTGCTTTGTTTGACCATCAAAATCCACATTGAATGACGCATCTCCGTCAAGAAGGATTTCCTCTTGAGTTATTATTATCGTATGTTTACTCATCGTCAAAGGACCTTTGTCGGGTAGTAACCGCGTAAAGGTAAACACCCTGTCGATATTTATTTTAATAACGACAATTATACATGCATCATACCGGTTCTTTATAGTTTTTGATCGCATACATGGTCAATTATTAGCAGTCTGTTTATAATGTTCGTTTCTGCAATGCCAATGTATTTGTATTGGGTCATGTAAACTTATATTATACAAGTGCGAGTCGGACTCGCACACGAAGGATTCCGTACCATTATCGCCAAAAACGGCAAAAAAAGCACCTTCGTTGTATGGGAGCCTCACTTAAATGTTTATTTTATTCTGTTTTTAGTATTTGTTGTTATAGCGGCAACAGAAATACAACATCTGTGAAAATGTCATCTGCCTAGCTATCACCGCTCATGAGATACAGCCTGGTGACAGACGGACAGACAGACAGATAGACAGACAGACGGACCGCGGAGTCTTAGTAATAGGGTCCCGTTTTTACTCTTTGGGTACGGAACCCTGAAAAAGGTAAAGTTGCTCGTTTATATACAAAATAATCTCTTGAGGTACTGATACGATTATGAATAGTCTTTCACTTATAGAAAACTACACTATTTCCATTTTATTTAATTTCTAGGCTATTTCAGTGCCATAGGCTACTTTTCAACCCGAAATAACACACGGTTCTTGAAAGCTAAGGTTTTTGAATATCTGATCGATTATTATTCTTATTATCATCTTTTGAATGGTTCATATATTCTCGTAATCGCTCATGACATTTCACATTCACATTGTCAGAAAGACAAAGCAAAAGAACTATCAATATTATAAAAACTTTATGATTGGAATTACCAAATCACCTGTCCAATTCCACCACATTTGGTAGTATCATAAGACGATGTTAGTAGTTATGACTTATGTTATTTGATATTTTAAGTTTTTAACTCATGTATACTATATACTATACTATAATATTATAAAGCTGAAGAGTTTGTTTGTTTGTTTGAAAGCGCTAATCTCAGGAATTACTGTTTGGAATTGAATAATCCTTTTTGTGTTGGATACTCCATTTATCGAGGAAGGTTATAGGCATATAACATCACGCTATTACCAATAGGAGCGAAGCATACATGAAAAATGTTGCAAAAACGGGCAAAAGATATTCTTTTTAGAGATTTCGTTGCGTGCGCTGCGTAAGCGGTTAAAGTTACGCAACAATAGTGTAGGTAGGGTAGGCAGGGTAAATGGATAGGTAGCCAGTTGACGGGAGCGAAGCCGCGTGAGACAGCTAGTAATATATAAGTGTGTAAATGACTAATGACTAATGACCTTTGTCCCATGTTATTTTGGGTCGGCGTTACAAGTTTTCAAATATTAATATTTATTTAATTTCGATACTTAATATTTATACTACACTTCGCCTATTCTATAATATTTGTAGGTATTCGGAGAGAAATCTGAAGCCATCTGATAAATGTTTTCTATTCTATTCCATCGTTTTGTCACCATAAATTTAATGATAATTTTACCAATGACCTGAAAAGGTTAGCAAGCCTGTCTGACTAACCTTGGTGAGTGTACTGGACATCTTTACTCATCGTTCTGCTCATCTATATACAAAGTTAATTGGTCCAGGCCACAGACATAAGTCTAAATAAATAACGCAAGTCCCTCCATCTGTATAGAAACCAAGCGTGCCACTTTTCCACAAACAATTTAAAAACAAATTTACTTACCAATGAAAGAAAATATTTCCAATGCCTCGCCCAACTTTTCTGTACATTCTTTACAGCTCAAAATGGCATAAAAAGGCATTTTCCTAGATTCCGGTGGATTTCCGGTGGCGATTATGAAAAGCTCAGATTACGATCATTTTTCGTAACTTTAGACCATTTTTTGGCACACGAAGTACAAACAATCGCGTCGTCTGGTCCAGGCTCTTTATAAACCCCGACGGAAAAAGAGGGTGTGTTATAAGTTTGATGTATGTATCTGTGTGTTTGTGTATCTGTCTGTGGCATCATAGCTCCTAAACGGATGAACCGATTTTGATTCCTTTTTTTTTGAAAGGTGACTTTATTGAGAGTGTTCTTAGCTATGTTTGATGATAATTGGTTTAGCCGTTTTTAAGTTATGGGCATTTTACAGTTTGATTCGGGATGTTTTCGCAATATATTGTGTCATAATTACGTGTTCAATAGGTTGTCGAGGTGATGATCGAATCGTGTCCACTACTAGATAAATTATGTAGCATGAAATAAAAAAATGTGTCAAAGGTACTTAAACTTTTAAATTTTATTTATTTTAAATATCAATGTTAAACGCTGGGTTGATTTTTATATCCGTCAGGTATAGGTATTGATAAAAAATATTGGATATTTTTTTTTACGTGCAGTTGGTGGCTCAGTGTGGCCGCGATTTAGGTACAAGTTGTAAGTCGTGGGTTCGTACCCAGCCAAGTAGATTTCTTAGTGTAATTTATTTCATCACCACTGCTCTCAAAACGGTAAAAGAAAACATCGTGTGGAAACCGGCATGTCCTAGAACTACAAATCTACCAAACCGCAATGGACCCGAGTAGTAGATTATATCCCATTCCCTCTCACAGAGAGGAGACCTGTAACCCAGCAGTGGGAATGTTAAAAGGCTGGCTTTGCTCAATTACTCTTGTCGTGAAAAGGTCTTGCTAACCCTGGGATGTCGCACAGGGTCTACCGGAAAAATCTTTCTGGTCAATGATGTATAAAGTTCATTGGTTCAGGGTCTTTTTCTACACGTAAATGTTATGACAGCCCTGAATAAGGTTCACTTTTTATCGATGATCGCAGAAAGAGTGTTGCAAAGGCAGTTGGACAAGGGCAGGAAGATGATGAATCGCATGATATTTTTCTTAGCATTTAAAAATTTGTAAAATATAGCAAATAACCGTTTCTTCGTCTCGTGTTTCGCCCATGTTCAATCAAATACTAAATGATGTAGTCGTGTTACGAAAAATCGATTTTCTTAATATTGTGTTGTCGATAACCTGACATGGCGGTTGTTGCCGGGTTTTCGCTTTTTTTTTTGTGCAATTGACGGAGGCATAAGCTAAGGCAGATCGATTGATGGAGTCTTATACCCTGCAGTAAGAAATTGAGGGTTGGACGATGACCTTATATTCAAAAGGTCAATGTTACTCACTGCTATTGTTTGTACACTGTATATCGAAAGGTTCTAAATATAAACGTTGATATCAGGCTATTGAAAAAATTACCTGTGAGACATTATTTTTAACCGACTTACCAAAAAGGAGGAGGTTCTATGTTCGATTTCATGTATGTTTTTATTTTTTATGTATATTCACCGATATCTCCGTCAATTGTGGACCGATCTTGAAAATTCTTTGTTTTGTATGAAAGAGTATGTTTCGAAATTGGTCCCATTTTAATTTGGTGAAGATTTGATGAAGAACTTTGACGATATAGAATAGAACTCTACAATAGATAACGGGCAATCTCTCGGGATTGCTGCAATCGCATGTCTGTTTATTGTTCATACCATTTCATAACATAAAATCACGCCAGTACGCTCTTGAGGGATACGCAGATCTCTCATTTCACCCTCTATGTTCAAGTTTCATGATATTCGGCTAATCTATTCTGGCGTTAAAGTAACTTACTAAACAACTTTCCTATTAGGTAGGTACAACAAAAAAGTGAAAAATAAAAAACTTTTTTACAAAAAAAATCTACCGACTTCCAAATAAGAAAACTACAAAGTGAAAAATAACTTTATTTTTGGCAGTCGGTGTCCGTAACGCAAAAAAATGGTACCTACAAAAGACACAGACTTCCAAAAATAAAGTTATTTTTCACTTTGTAGTTTTCTTATTTGGAAGTCGGTAGTTTTTTTTTTGTAAAAATGTTTTTTATTTAAGCTTGTAGAAATGCTCATGCATACTGTGCTACCACGGGGAGATAGCGCAGTTATGTGGGACTCCAACCTACACAGCCAGTTATGCACTGCTTTTAAAGTTTCTATCGACTCTTTTGAATATCATGTCTACACATAATATCCAACTTCAACTGCTTATCAAGTAAAATGTTTCAGAATGAGGTTTTGAGATTCAGGTGGCGTTCTGTAGTTTCTGTCTATCCCCATGGGGAAAAGGCGTGAGTAAAGAAAATGTATAGGTATGTATGTAATATTTTTCATAATATTCAAGTAAGTACAGGTAACTAAGTCCACGATAAGATTATCTTCAGAGTTAGCTGTTTAATTACATTATAAATAATTCATAATGACGTATACAATTAATTTGTTATACCGATTATAAATATTCCTTTAATTACAAAAATCTATTAAAATACGATTAATTTATCACTGTGTTAAGCTTACTTACCAATCGCCTAAAAAACTTAGAGCAATAGATAAACTTTTTTAAATTTATTGTAGGTAGGATGTAGATTTAAAAAAAGTCGCAAGAATTTTATTCGCACACACAATAAATGTTCCGTATTTACATAAAAACCGTTTTTGTTACAGTTTTTCCTTAAAGAAAACCGAATTGAAACTTCTAGTTACCTACAAAAAAAACCAACAACTTACGTCCATTTACGTAGCAGGCGCACGCGGCGAAAACAGCAAAAAATATTAATTTCATTTTTATAAATTTTAAATTGAGAATATCACAGCATTATACACAAACACTTCAACACGTCCGTCTCGGTCCGTGGTCAAACCAACTGTGCTCGGACAGACCAATGCCCAATATGTTTTACCGGCTTACAATCTCGTATGGTCATCGAGTCACAACAAATATGCAAGCGACTACCACCTTTATTTACCTTCAAGAAACATTCGCTAATTGCTTGTGCTACTTCAGTAATGATGATGAACTTGTCGGTAGAACTGGTATGAGCTGTGACTTCATACAGTTTCTTGGAATGTCCCATTCCTATATTTATGTTTGTTTATTGTCTAGTGTCTGTATTATATGGATCGTTTAATTTACTAACTATGTACAATTATTATGTTCCTTGGGTGCGTAAATTAGCAGTGATCCCAATAATTGCATCAATGTAGTCCCCGAATGGTTATGCAGAGTTGCACTCATAATATGCCATTAATATGCATGGTTTTTCTGTGGGTTTTCACAGCTAGTCCTGTTGATTTTTTAGTACAGCTGTTACAAGTTCTTGCTGTATTTTCTGCTTCTTTTTCTGTTTTTGGCTTATCTTTCAATTTATTTTTAGAACCTATGGAAATTTTGAGCAGATAAGTAGAAGGGGGATTTGGCTTTTTTTTTATCCGACTTGCCAAAAAGTAGGTTCTATGTTCGACTTTGTGTTTGTTTCTTTTATTTGGATTTCACATCCACCAACCCGCACTGTGACCCGTATGGTGAATTAAGGCCCATTCCCTCTCACAGAGGAGGGTCTGTGTCTCAGTACCACTGCTATTGAATATGAATATTAAAAGGCTGATGAATATTCTTGTTTCGTTTGAAAGAGTATGTTCCCAAATTGGTCCCATTTTAATTTGGTGAAGATCTGATAAAGAACTTCGGAGATATAAAACTGAACTCTTTAATAAATGACGGAAAATCTCTCGGGATTGCTGCAATCGCATGTCTGTTCATTATTTATACCATTTCATAACATCACGCCAGTACTCTTTAAAGGGGTAAGCAGATTTGTACATTTCACCTTGGTACTCTCGTTTCACCGATTATGTTCAAGTTTCATGCTATTTGGGTAAACAACTAAAAAGTAAAGGATTAAAAAAAAATACTGAAAAAATACTACCGACTTTCAAATAAAAACGCTACAAAGTGAAAAATAACTTTCTTTTTGGAAGTCAGTATTCATAATGAAAAAAATTAGTAGGTACCTACCAAAGATACCAACTTTTATTCGGAAATCGGTAGTATTTTTTGTAAAAAAGTTTTTTTGTTATTTCTGCCCGTCTGTAGTTTTAGCGAATCTTTGGTCAAATTTCATATAATTATAATTTGTAGGTACATCAGTCTTCAATTTTGGATTCAAATGTGAACGTTAACAATGACCTGTCTAGATTATTGTAAAATCAAAGAAAACGTCTACCCACAACTTTTTATTTCAGCAAAAGTTTCAACAAACAAAAATAATGCTAAAACTGTAATTTTCACACGCTTAACTAATATGTAATACGTATGTATTAATCAAAGATTATCGATCCGTAACACAGCTTGACCCATGCCCCTACAATCTTAACAGGAAAGTTATCGCAATACCGTGTTCAGATAAGTTAGACACTGTTTTAATTGTGTGTGAACTTCATTAAAGTAAATAGTTTTGGTATTAATAGACCTCGTTGCTAAATAATAAAAAAAACTGACCAAGTGCGAGTCGGACTCGCGCAAGAACGGTTCTGTACCATTATCGCAAAAAACGGCAAATGAATCACGTTTGTTGTATGGGAGCCCCATTTAAAAATTATATTATTCTGTTTTTAGTATTTGTTGTTATAGCGGCAATACAAATACATCATCTGTCCAATTTCAACTGTCTAGCTATCACAGTTCATGAGATACAGCTTGGTGACAGATAGACAGACAGACGGGCCGCGGAGTCTTAGTTGTTGGGTACGGAACCCTAAAAAAGAAAGAGGTGTCTTATGGACATCCGGTTGGAACAGAGATCGATTAATTAAATTTACAGTCTTTCAGTTTCGTAAAATACAACGAAGCTGAAATAACAACAACACAGCTGATGCTCAGTGTAAACACACAATGGCGACAGCTAGTGTTGGTACTGTATGTGTCTAAATAGCGCGTGCTCATACGTCTTCGGTTTTCCTCGTGGGCCTCCGGCTCTCTCCTCGGCGCGCGGCGTCTCCCTTTTAGTGTGCGTCTGAATGGCTGGTTGTCTGTAACGGATCGCGTCAGGCTAGTGACCAAAAGGACATGGCCAGAATTGGTATAGAACTGTGCCCTAACTATAAATATTCATGAACATTGACATATAGTACGTCGTATTAAAGTTAAGAGGTTAGTTAGTTTAAGTTTTATGATCAGAGAAAAAGCGAGAGACACTATAAATAGGACAAGATCGTGATAAGATTAACACAAGACTTCACGACAGACGTGAAAATGACTAGGACGTTCGGATACACACTCTGGAATATATTGTCGATGCATTCAGCATAATGACATAATGCTCGGCAGCTCGAAAAATCGTGTGATAATCGTAAAAGCTTAACTTTTATTTTAAAGGTAACCTTAGCAATACGTTGTTGCAGTTGTAGTCGTTTTATATTTTAATCTGATCTTCAGGAGTACCTACTTCAGAAACATTGTTTGTCTTATGTGTTTATCCAGACAAAAATGCATTGCATAGAAACCGCACAAAAACCATTAACACACATATTTTCTTTGTCGCCTGTTCTATATAAATGTAATCGTTGCGATTAATTTTAATTTATTTTACAAGTAATTTTCACATATTAATAATTACTTTACATTTATGTATTCTGATTGATCCAAAGGGCAGAATCTGGCCATGTTCTTTGCTATCTATTTGCTACTTTCTACTACCTGTAGTCAATTAATTGCAACCTAACTTTGAAACGCGGGAATATAAATAGGTTGATGATGTGATGTGATGATGTGATAACTTTGAAACAAAATAAAGGGACTTCAAAACGACCGGCCATTCTGATATCAGGATAGCAACTCTCCGTTTGTGGAAACTATTCAAATTCATATTATTATTTTCACTTGAGTAATTACTACCTGATTGCTACCCTCACTATGCTAGTATTATATTATCTGTGCATCATGTATTTCAATATCCACCTTGTAGTTTAAATAAGTAAAAAGTTATGATCATTTGAATTTTTTTCAGAGAATGAATTACGATTATTGAAACAAAGCAATTTAAAACGATTACAACAATGTTTCTTTTTATTGTAATACACCTATCTATTGTGTTAATTGAACATATATATGTATGTTACTGTAAAAGATCGAATTAGGATAAAACCTAATATATACCGGTAAAACCCAAGATTTACCAAGTCTTACAGGTAATTAAAAATAAAAGTATTAACGTTTACAATCAATGAAACAAACAAACACCTCGGCTTTATTATTTAGCGTCGCGGTTTCTTCTGCGTAATTCCCGTTCCGGTGGGAATACAAGGATAAAAAGTAGCCTATGTCACCCGGGAAAGCGTAGTTTCTCATCGGTGAAAGAATTTTTAAATCGGTCAAGTAGTTTTTAAGTTTATTCGTTACGTACAAAAATACAATTCTATCCTCTTTATAAAATTAGTATAGAAGTATAGACAGATGGAACAGTTTTGATAAAGTAGGTAATGATTAATAATTTAGCTTTTACGATAATATAAAAAAAAAGGTTTGTTACTGTAGATCAGCATGTTACCCAACAAATAAATAATCAGTGAATTATTTTTGCGTACAATAAACAGTGAGAATAGTATATTATGCAACTAGTGAATAAAGGACGGTTTTAAAGCGAGGGCCATAGATGAATCACGAACAAGTGAAGGATTCTAACAACTGAATCACGACCGCAGGGAGTGATTCATGATGATTGAATCACGAGCATAGCGAGTGATTCAAGTGTTAGAATCCTGAACGACGCGAGTGATTCATGGCCCTCGATATAAATCCGTTTTATTCAAGAGTTGCATACTATATTTTATACCATGACTTCGAAAAAAAAGAAGGATTTAAGCCAAAAGCACAAGGAATAATCATAAATAAATAAATGGTTTATTACCTTCAAAATTTACAGAACATGAGAAACCTTAGGGTTTCACATTTTTTGTAAATTGATGCTGAGCCTTTGAGTTTGAGTTACCTAAACAGCACCTGTGTTTAAGGGGCCAGTGACCATCTCCGTTAAGTTACATAATTATAATTAATTAAACACCAATGCAATTAATATTAGAATAACAATGCAAATAAGTATTCACTAAACATCCTAGACCAAAATAAAATCATTATCAAAATCCTAAATATAAACAAACTCAAAATTAAATCGACGAAGGAGTTTGAAATTCGAATATTCTTTGTTTGCACAAGAAGTTTGTATCGATTATTTTATGCGCAAGTAGGTTGTATTGCATTGAGATGGAGGTCAAATATATATTGGTGTGTTCTAAATTCAAACACCAAAACAGTGATTAAAAGTGCTTTTTATTCACTGTTTTCAGTGAATAAAATAAGCTTTTTAGAGGGGGAATGGTATAAATAATATTTCTACAACCTTTTGTTATTTTTTTGTATTTTGATCATCTTAACACTCCCACACCGTACCTCGTTTGCAGTGAGCTTTAGGTATAATGGCCCATTCCCTGTATAAAATTCAAATGATCATAACTTTTTACTTGTTAAAGCTACAAGGTGGACATTGAAAGACGTGAGGGTAGCAAACAGGTAGTAATTACTCAAGTAAAGATAATAACACGAATTTGAATAGTTTACACAAATGGAGAATTCACCAGCTGTCCTGATGTCAGAATCGCTGGTAATTTTGAAGGCCTTTTATTTTGTTTCAAAGTTAGGTAGCAATTAATTGACTATAGGTACCCACACAATGGGGTTGGAAGAAAAAAAAATTGGGCTCCCACAATATGGCGCCCAAAAGCCGCCATTTTTCTATTTTACAATTTTAATGTAGCCAGTGACACTCGCAGGGTTAAGACGAATCGATTTCCGTAAGAATCGTCAAAATCGGCCAACGCGTTTGGTCTCTAGAACGCCACAGGAACATACATACATAGATAGATTGATAAACACATTACCCTTCTTCGGCAGTCGGGTAAAAAGTAGCAAATAGGTACCAGTTTTTGGTCTCCAGCCTGACGCGAACAGACAACCAGACATTCAGACGCACACTCCCTTTTGTGCGGATCTTCGCTTGTACTATCCTGCGTGCAGCACGCACAATTTATCAAGCATAAATTATTATTTATATAAAAAAGGGTATTTAAACGTTAACATTATACATATTTTTGCATATTCTCAAAATTGACGGCAAGCTGAATCGATTAAAAAAAGTTTTAGTTGCCTAGGTGATCGGGAAGTGCTTTACAAATCACTGCAAAAATGTGTCGGTTTTTGGTGTTTTCATTGTTATCCTTTTTTTTGGTCTATCCCCTCAGCCCACAAACAAATTAGAACTAGGTACCTACAACGTGTGATAAGGAACTCCGTTCTAACAGCCGCACGGGTCGATCTTCGAAGATAAGCAACTTTTGCCGACGTCAATCCGTGGATCCAACCATCCAGAGCATTGATTACATACCGTGACTCCTACAAATGTGACACCAGTTTTGCCAAAGGATATCGTGTTATAGTGCGCAACACGTTTTAACAAAAATGTACTAACGTTTCATTGCTAAAAAACTTTTTTCCAAAAAAACACTACCGACTTCTAAATTAGAAAACTAAAAAGTGAAAAATAACTTTATTTTTGGAAGTCGGTACCATTTTTTTGCGTTACGGACACCGACTTCCAAAAATAAAGTTATATTTCACTTTGTAGTTTTCTAATTTGGAAGTCGGTAGTATTTTTTTGTAAAAAGGTTTTTTACTTTTCTTTTTTTAGTTGTACCTGCCTAATAGGCAAGTTGTTTAGTAAGTTACCTTAAAGCCAGAATAGATTAGCCGAATATCATGAAACTTAAACATAAAAGGTGAAATGAGAGATCTGCGTACCCCTCAAGAGCGTACTGGCGTGATGTTATGTTATGAAATGGTATAAACAATAAACAGACATGCGATTGCAGCAATCCCGAGAGATTTGCCGTTATTTATTGAAGAGTTCTGTTGTATATCTTCGAAGTTCTTCATCAAATCTTCACCAAATCAAAATGGGACCAATTTCGAAACATACACTTTCATACAAAAGAAGAATTTTCAAAATCGGTCCACAATTGACGGAGATATCGGTGAAAATAGATAAAAAAAAACACACACACACACATGAAGTCGAACATAGAACCTCTTCCTTTTTGGTCTGAAATGCTCATGCATACTGCGCTACCACGAGGAGATAGCGCAGTTATGTGGGACTCTAACCCACTAAAACTCCACGGTGTCCTCCTGTGCCGCTTATGGCGGGAACACGGGAACGCGTTAGCATACAACCGCGGACCCGCCGCGGCTGTCCGTCTCCGGACCCTCCTCTGGGGTTTACCCCCCATCACCGGCGCACCAGAACACACTGTACGCCGTGACCACCTCAGGGACCAAACCAGCACATGGGCGCCAGACGACCCCGTGTATGGCACCCTTGGTCCCCCTGTGACGGGTCAGGACAGTGGCCCCGCCACCTACCACTTTTCGGCCGCAGGAGATAGGGAGAGCGGCCAACGCTATACCGACACTCCTCCTCCCCTGCGGTCCCACCGCATCCGCCATCAGACGGTGGCGACCCCGCGCAGGCCGCGGTGGGTAGGGCGAGCGGCGCTCCTTAATACCGGCACTCCTCTCCCGCCGCGGCCTCCAACCCTCAGCCACGATGCCTACTGTACCACATCGCGACCCGCCTCAGTTGCGATGGCGCCCATACGCCACCGCAACCTACTTATTGGCCGCTACGTCATCGGCTTGTCGGCAAAAGCCCTGACGAGCGGCCCCTCCTCGGGTTCCTCTTCGCTTCACCGTGGTTGTCCAAGCCACGGTTACTGAGCCCCCCCGCCTCGACAATGCGGGAACCCACCGGGGGGGAAATGACCTAACCTAACCTAACCTTGACACACAAATTGTCAACGGCTAGGTACTATAAAACTTTTTATACACTGAAGAATAAATTATTATTACTTTTAAAGTCGTTCTTAAGTGCCACTTAATGGCCTTAATCGAAATAAAGAATTGAAATAACTTTCAATAATTGTAATAGATCAAATTCAACCCATATTTACAATACCGAACCACAACATTGAATTTACTTGTTTAATTTTATTATTGAACTCGCTGTTCCACGCGGCTTCGCTCCCGTCAACTGGCTACCTACCTACCCTACATTCATGAATGTTGCGTAACTTTAACCACTTACACAGCGCACGCAATGAAAGCTCTCAAAAAGGATTTTTTTCCCGTTTTTGCAACATTTTTCATTTATGCTCCGGTCCTTTTGGCCATAGCGTGATGTTATATAGCCTATAACCTTCTTCAATAAATGGAATATCCAACACAAAAATATTTTTTCAATTCCAACCAGTAGTTCCTGAGATGGGCGCGTTTAAACAAACAAACAAACTCTTCAGCGTACATAATATCTTCCAACTTGTCCAACCGCCTTATTTCAAGAATGCAGTGAATTCTCTTTCAACTTATTGACAACTAACGATTTATTTTTCTCTCACCCGCACTCCGGTAATATTATTAATATTTTATTGTTCTCATGTATGTGACAATATTGTCTTCATGGAAATATAATTCTATTTTCCTAGGATAAGAAATTGAAGTCCACTATAATGGTTGACTGCGTTGGCCGGTTCCTACTTGTTTTTCATCTCTTCACTGAGCAGAAAAGGTTTATTTAACTTGCCTTACTTAATTAGAATGATTGTGTAACTTTGAAACTAAATATTAAAACTGTTATCCCCTACCAATTGAGCTGAAATATTGCTACACGTTTAATTTGAATGACAATGTACGGTTAACTTAAAGAATTCTAAATACAATATGGCGGACACACAAAAATGGCGGACCAATTATTTTTTTTGCACTTGTATGATATGTCATGTGTATCAAATGATGAAAAAGCTTGTTTTTAATTACAAGCTTTTATTTAACTTACAATGTATGTATGTGTGTTCGGGTCAAATCTTGCAACTGAATTTTAAATCAGTTATTCACCACCGATAAAGATGAAATTTAGCATACACGTTTAGTTTTTGATGACAATGCATGGTTAACTAGATGACGTCATTCTAAATCCAATATGGCGGACGGCCTAAGATGGCGGAATAGTTATTTTTGTGCACTGCCATGATATTATGGATATCAAATGAAAGGTTTTGCTGAGAAGAATACGAAAAAAGGTTTTTTTATGAATAATTTTACTTTCAAAACTTTTAACCTAGCCGTTACTAAGGATTATGCTTTAGAAAGTAACCGTTTTACGACACTAAAGCGGTGGAAGGCCCATAAACTGACGTAGAAAGAAAAATATAGTTGAATGAGTCATGGTTGTTGCATTCAAACCAAGGAATTGTTTAATACAGGGAAAAAATATAACAGGTAGGGAGGTACAAAGGCCAAGCCGGAAATAAATCTTCAGCTGACCGGCCGAAATCAATGATTAACAAAAAAGGAAAAACTGCTTTTTGATTGAAATGATTAAACCTTAACCAGCCTTAACCAGTCACAACTATAAAGGTTAACAACAATGGGAAAAAATCACAAAGAATACTATAGGTATAACTAATGAATCAGTCTTTAAGGAAAATGCGCTCAATAATCATAAATTAAAATTATATAACATTACCTAACTACACTACCCTAGCTACCTACCAATTTCTTAAACTATTTATTTGAATAAGAATTAGTACTACAATACGAATGTAACCAACATTTGTTTGTACCGGCGGCGGCGATCTATTTAAAATTTAGAACATAAATAACTTATCAATGATGGTTAGAAATATTAATATAATATTAAGGTTATAATGGGTACTTTAGTCATGTCGTAGTACATAATTTTAATGTATCGTCAACAGTGTTCTCAGCGCACGCCAAAGAATGAATTTTATAGTCAAAATTTCGCTGCTTTAGGTTACATTATTGCAATTTTCATAAAGATCTCTATTTTTTTGGAAAATTTAATATAGCCTGTGTCACTCAGGAGTAATGTAGCTTTCTACTAGTAAAAGAATTTTCAAAATCGGTTCAGTAGATCCAGATATTACTCCCTACAACCTCACAAACTTTACCTCTTTATAATATTAGTATAGATAACATCACGACCGTATTCTCCCAAGGGTTGGGCAGAGGTGCACTTATAGGACATTCACATGTCGCCAGTAATGTTGTCTCATATAATATGGGGCGAGCTTGTTGCCTTCAACCGGGCTTAAATCTAGACTCCAGACTGCTGCTGAGAAATCCTAGATGGAAAACATAATAACACTTTGCCTGGCCCGGGAATCGAACCCAAGACCGAAGCAGTTTTTAAACAATATCAGTTTTATCGTACTTAATATTATAAAGGGGAAATTTAGATGGTTGTGTGTATGTTTGTTAATCAATCACGTCAAAACGGCTGAGCGGCTCTGGATGAAATTTGGCACAGAGATAGATCCTATGTGCTAGGAATAGCACATAAGATACTTTTTATCCCGGGAATATGTTCCCTCGTGACAGTATTCGACTTTCACGCGGGCGAAGCCGCCGGCAGAAGCTAGTAATATTATGAATGCTAAAGAAACTTTGTCGGTTTGTTACCTTTTCACGACTGAAACGGGTGAACCGATTTAGATGAAATTTGGTATGCTCAGTTTTCATTCCTATAGTATCCCTTGGGACGATAAAACCCTTTTTACGCAGACCAAGCCGCGGGCAGAAGCTAGCTCAATTACATTTTTAACTTGCAGTGAATGTATGTGTGTTCGGGTTAAACCTTGCAAACTGATTTTTAAAGCAGTTATTCTCCTCCGATTAAGATGAAATTTTGCATACACGTTTAGTTTAGATGACAATGCATAGTAACCTAAGTGACGCCATTCTAATCCAATATGGCGGACGGCCCAAGATGGCGGACTATTTTTTTGTGCACTACCATGATATGGGTATCAAATCAAAGGGTTTGCTGTGAAGAATACGAAAAAAGGTTGTTTAAAAAAAAAATTCTTTTTTTTCTTTCTACTTTGGTTTAAGTTGAAACCTATGACTGATGAATGAAAATATGGCAAAGAGCCTGAAATCATCAACCAAGTAAGCAAATTGGATCATCTATTTCTTAAGTTAAAGAGTTTAAGTTTTCCATCGTGGTGAAAGGATTAGTCAACTAGACTCGTTCGTTACCTAGTGCTAGCTGTCCATGGTGCGCCGTTTTGATACCTGCAGTAAAGAGGTCTCCTACCGACGCTGCAGTTAACGTGGTCACCTACTGGGTTTAAAGGTTTTAACCATCGATTCGAAAAATAAGAATTTGAAACGAAAGTCTGTCTTGGCCAGTCTTTGCACAGAATTCCACTGGCTCCTGCGGCTTTAACAAATTTGTCGAAAAAGCCTTGTGGCTTGATTAACAAACTTTGGTTGGCAGCTGGTCCGACTTCTCTTACAGTCGGAAGTATTTCACTTGTATTCATATAGTACACTACAGTTATTACTTGTAGTAATATTAGCGATTACTTCACGAGATTTGAACCAACGGTATAACTAAATGTAACTGTAAATAATTGAATGTTCTGAACCAGTGAAACCGTTTTGTTGTCGCCGGTACACTGACAACTTTGCCAATTTGGCAATAATTATGTTCGAACATACTTTTTAACAGAATTCCCAAAAAGGAGGAGGTTCTCAATTCGGATGTTTTTTTTATGTTTGTTTGGTCATAACTCCAACATATATATAAACGGATTTGCAAAATTCTTTTTTTGTTTGATATAAGTTTATTCCGAAATGGTTCCATTTAAATGTAATATAGATTTGATGAAGAATTTCGCGGATATTCAACAAAACTCTTCAATTAATGACGGCAAATCTCTCGGGATTGCTGCAATCGCATGTGAAGTAATTGCTATCACAGGAAACTACCGTAATATTTAATTTTTGTTTATTTTATTAATCTTTGGAAAACTTACAGCTAATACATCAATGCGCAGAAACAACATACAAGAAAAGGCCAATTAAAAGGTTTCATAAAATACACATCGATATAGCTCAACGCCCAACAAATACAAAAAAAGAGTAAACAATTGTTTCTGCATATCAAAGAAACGCTTACTCATCTTAGTTTTTAGGTTTTTAATCTTAATATCGAACAAGTCCAGATCAACATCCCGACACACCGCATTAAACGTACGACAAACACTTATTATGTACAAATTATGTCTGTAAGAAGTTTCAACTTTAGGTACATGAAGGAGACGGGCATGCCGAAGAAATGCACACGGTACACGGAGTCCAATCCTGCCCACCAACTCAGGAACGTCAGTACACCCGTCAAAATACTAAAAAGAAAAGCAAGATTACAATTTTTCTCCGTACGTTTAGAGGCAGAATGTAAATAATAGTATATGTTGCCCCCCATGGCGCTACGTCACTAAAGTGCTAGCGACTGTTTATGGGGGGACCCATTAATTGAGTGTACAAGTCATCTCTTGCCATTTTATAGCCGTGTAGATCAATAGTGGCCAGGCAGGGGCCAATAGTCCTTTTATAGTTTTAGTTTATCGATGCACGAAACCTCCCAAACCCATAGGCAATGTGTTTTGTCTCCATATTCTGCAATATTCCTGCACCAGCCGGGGATTGTCCTTGGTTGCTCACTAGTGCATACAGAGATAATTGCCGGTTGGTGTCACATTTCATCCTAGTCCCGAGAATCTCAAAGAAATGAATTGAAACGGTTTCAGCATCTTTTTGAAATTCTGACTCCTGAGTATAACGATTATTTGAAAAAAAAAGATCTAGGGTTTCTTACGAAATCTGTTACCTATTTATTTCAAACTAAATACTTGGTATTAGGCATTGATATATTTTGTATTTGCCCGGACTACGCCAAAGAAAAAGAAATGTTCTAATTTAGCAGGCTATGTATGTATGTATGGATTTATGAATATTCCACCTACTTAGCGTCTAATCAATTCATTTTTATGTTCCGGGTGACAAAGATTTGTGGGAGTTCCAAAGATGGCGCACCAACTATTTTTATGCACCCCATGATTTACAAAAAAGTTTGCTCTAAAAAAGTTTTTTTTATTGATTTCGTTTACACGTTATGTTTAGACAATCTATGCTTCCATATAAATGTTGAGATTTTCCCCAACCTTTGTAAAGGAAAATAAATTGTATAGAAACTTTTTACTTACCTTATTGCAGAATAGGACTAAAATAGAAATACAGACAAACATTATGATTTGGACCCTGTAAAGCAAAAACAACCATAAGGAAAACAACAAAGAAAATGTCTGGAGTTAAATAACATTGCGGAATATTATTGCTTTAAAATATTACGTGTCTATGTATAACAATGAATAAACAACTTACATTTTTGAACGTTATCCTGCTGTCAACAATATTTGGCTACCCACATTTGTTGGCTACATTTGCAAAAAATAATATGAAGGTTTACTCAATCGACACGAAAAGAAGAAGAACAACTACAACACATTTAAAATGTAGACTGTGGTATGTGGTAATTAGTTAAGGAAACAATTGATTTTCTATTGTTAAACACCTGATTCAGGTTTCATCACAGTTGAGGGTGTCTTATTAGTTTGTCAAAATAGTGTTAAGTTCCGAACATTGCCATGTTTGTACTTTTTACAAAAAAATACAACAGACTTTCTAATAAAAACACTAAAAAGTGAAAAAGTACTTCAATATCGGTAGTCGCTGTTCCTATTTTCGTTCCTTCGGTTTTGCCACAGATTTCTGAAATTGAAGTTATTTTTCACTTTGTAGTGTTTTTATTTGGAAGTTGGGTGTATTTTCTTTTTTTTTAATAATAAAGTATTTTATATTTCTCTTTTTAGTTGTGGTACATAATGGGTAAGTTCTATATTACGGTACCTATAATGCCAGAATAGATTAATCGAATAACATTAAACTTGAACAAAACCGGTGGAATGAGAATGTACCAGGGTGAACTGGTACACGTCTACGTACCCGTTAAAAGTGTACTGGTGTGATGTTATGTTATGAAATGGTGTAAACAATAAACAGACATGGGATTGCAGCAATC
The DNA here is from genome assembly GCA_947562075.1 of Orthosia gracilis. NCBI lineage: Eukaryota > Metazoa > Arthropoda > Insecta > Lepidoptera > Noctuidae > Orthosia > Orthosia gracilis. Next base: position 4,932,117 of record OX387275.1, read on the forward strand.
CCGAGAGATCTGCCGTCATTTATTGAAGAGTTCTGTTGTATACCTTCGAAGTCGGCATCAGATCTTAACTAAATTTAATAATCATCAATATCGGTTCACCTAGTAAAAGTTATGAGGTAACACATAATCTGTCTGTTAAAAAATGAAGATACTAATAATGGTGACCCATCCACGAACCGACCTCGGCAAGCAGCAACAAGCTCGAAGATGGACATGATATGTGCACCTGTTATTACTCACCCACGAACTCCTTTATAGACAACAGTGATAGTACGACGAAATTACGTAAAGTAAACGTAAATTATTTTTCACAAACAAACCGCAAAATACGTCAAGCGGTTAGTTAACAAAATTAATAGGCAAATTTAAGCAGAACTGTTTTGTATTTTAATGAAAGGGTTTGATCCGTAACCCCATGAAAAATTAGCTTCATAAAAAAAAATCTTGTTGAAAAAAAAAAACAAAAATATTTCATAATACGCGCTTTAGTCAGCCAAATTACGCCAAATAATTGTTTATTGAGTTTTCAACCGACTTCAAAACGGAGTAGCAAGCAACCGCAGATAGAACCTGCGGTTGCTTGCAAATAAAAAAAAATATCAAAATTGAAGTCGGTTGAAAACTACGATAAAACTAGTTTATGTATATTTTTTTTAGTTTTTGTGTTTCTCTAGGAAGGGCAGAAGGTAATAGGTTTCTAACAACCCAAAACCTAAATCGGCCCCAGCAAAGACAATTTTCACAGCTGAGGTTCATGGAGAGATCTCAAGTGTAGTACCTATTTGAGGGCTCTATAGGTACCTACTACCGAACGCCCACCTTCGTTTTTGTACCGCATGCCCTGTATGCCGACTGTATACTCGTGCGCGAGAGCCCGCGAGGATGATGTACATTGCTCTCAGTAATGAGTTCAATCGTGAAGTATTTTGTTTAAAAACTCAATGTACAGCGTATCCTCAGGCTCTCGCACGAGAGGTGTACAGCCGGCCTTACCTGTTCACTTGAGGGTGATATGTCTGCGTGAGCGAGCGTAGGTGAGCAATGTTTTATATCTTCATGTATTATTATTAACCTAAGCCTTTCCTTATTTACAGGTGCGACGAAGGAGATCGGCACAGCTTTGACGCGCGTCTGCCTACGTCACAGAGCTATTGAGACCAGGATGAAGACGTTTATAAGGTAAACTACTTATAATAATCGATATAATATACTGTACAACTCATGTACATGAAATCAGCCATATTTTCCTCGAGGGGTTATGTACAGCTAAAAATCTTCACCGGTTGGGTATGATTTTTGAGTCACATGCAATTAGAAGCGAGTACATAAATCCAGAACCCGCCCTGCTTCGGTGATATTGTTGTTCGGAAACTGAATAACACAATGTCATATCTAGGAATCAAACCCGCTGAGCATGGGCTCTGCAAGTCTGGCTTCCAATCTCAATTAATATAATTTTACGTTTACAAGCCTATAACCTATATTGATAAATATTCATATAGAGATAGATTCAAACCTTGGCGAAGGATCGAACATAGGTGGAACATAGGAAAATATTTTTTTCCGGGAGAAGGTTTCCTCAGAATACTCTCCGACTTCCACGCGAAAGAAGCCGCTGGCAGAAGTTAGTACACGATATGACGTCAAAATACTTGTCTTATTGTTGTTACGTACAGAGTAGGTATATTCTTCGTCTTGATTAAATCTTACAAATTCGTCAAAAGCGTACCTGGTCTACCTATCTGATTCGGTTGTCCTCTTGCTTTATGAAAATGATTAAATTGGTGACGCTTGGGGGAGGCCTATGTCCAGCAGTGGACGTCTTTCGGCTGAAATGATGATGATGATAATGATCGTTCGATTCTTTAAGTATATACCGCGGTCCGGTGAAAATGGGAATAAAAATATTTCTCACTAGCGTAACGACAGGAACTTCGAAAATAAAATCTATACTTTCTATTCTTATATACTTATATAATTATAGTATTATAAATGTGAATGTAAGTTTGTTTGTTACGCTTTCACGCAAAAACTACTGAACCGATCATCATGAAACTTTGTACTGCTGCGTAAGCGGTTAAAGTTACGCAACAATCATGTATGTAGTGTAGATAGGGTAGGGTAGGTAGGGTAAATGGGTAGGTAGGTAGCCAGTTGACGGGAGCAAAGCCGCGTGTGACAGCTAGTACTTTATATTTCTATGGCTTGTACCATATAAAAAGCTAAAAATAAAAAAAATACTTTAATACAAATAAGTTCGAATACGGAGCAGCGGTGGCCCAGTGGTAACGGCCACGACTTACAAGTTGTATGTCGTGGGTTCGCACCTAGGCAGACGCTGAACTTTGTGTAAATTATTTAATTATATCGTGAAGAAACCGGCATGTGTTATACAACCGAAAATTCGAAGACATGTGACAGCTCGTGGCTAAATATTAAAAGCCGCACTGGTCGATCTTCATGGTTAAGCAACGCTTGTCGAGATCGGTCTGTGGATGGGTGACCATCTTTACATAGCGAGTTTCTTGCAAGCCTCTGAAAGCAAGTCAAGACAAGACGCTGGTCCCGGCTCTCATTTGAAGATCTTTGACAGTCGTTACGGGTAGTCAGAAACTTGAGATCTGACACCAGTTTTGCCAAGAGGTTTCGTGTTACCCTACAGTTACTGGGTTGTGGAGGTCAGATAGGCAGTCGCTCCATGTAATACACTGGTACTCAGCTAAATCCGGTATGACTGGACGCTGACTCCAACATAGTTGAGAAAAGGCTCAGCAGATTTATTGACGTTCGAATACGTTGTCTTGGGATAATTTTAGACTTTCGCATGGGCAAAGCCGCTGGCAGAGGCTAATAGTTTAAATGAGTAATTCTTGTATATATGTATAAGTCGGCACTTAAAGACTTCGTTCTGAAGAGAGTTAAGGTTTCGAATGACAATGACAGATGTCAACTTGACATAACTCTTAGCACCAGTTTTTGGGCGCCAACAAGAGGGGAGGCGACAGAAGATCGAGGAAGAAGATGGCGGGTTGGATGGAGTGGTGAATTCGTCATAAAATCTAAGGAGAAATACAGTGAGGGTTACCAATTGTTCGTGTAGATCAAATTACGTGCTTCTTGGAATGTCGTTTACGTTATTTTCCAATACATAACGTGATTAGTTTCATTGTGACCCTAGGTACATAAAAGCGAAGAAGTTCGTGTGTCTAACTCCTAGCCCGAAAAGGACCCATGCCATCATGGCCTTTCCTGACAATTACATTCTTCCCTACATCCTTATATATAATCTGAATCTCGGAAATGGCTCCAACGATTTTCATGAAATTTAGTTTGCAGGGTTTTTCGGGGGCGATAAATAGCTCTAGCTAGGATTGATTTTTAGAAAACGTCGTTTTCTCTATTTTCACCCGAGCAGAGCTCGGTCGCCAATGTACTAGGTAATGAATCTTCGATCTAGGTAAACAATGTAAATGTTAAAACATATGACGTGACAACCTACGTCTTTCCAACGGTATGTTGCGGTTAAGATAATTATTTCAATGACGTCAAAGTTACGCAGATATTTCTCATCTGACTGCTCATCGCGTCAGAACTTGTTTGTTAAAGTCCTTAAATCAAATTAATGGGGACGTGAACGCAAAGCTAAGCGCAGATGTCGCTGGCGGCGCAATGGCTGCTGTCAAATAATTGTTGCTTTATTTACATCACGCTTTTTTTGTTATTTTTTGTGTTTAAACCGGCCTACCATCGTTATTGATAATATGTATTGTCCCTGAAAGCTTAAGGAATAACTGTAAGAAAACATACGTTATTGAGAGGCAGACTTTTATATAATGAAATATTTTTCATCGGTGATATGTTCTAGATTTGGCAATTTTTTTAACGAGTTATGTCTTTCTTGACTCATGGTAGGAAAATTTTCAAAAAATGAGAGAACATTACTTTAATGTATTGGTATTCTTTACGTTTTAGGTTAGAAGTTTTATTTTATTTTCGGCAATCAAATCTTTTAAGCTTCTGAAGGCCAAGCAAATGACATTCTTGCTGTAGAACTTTATCAATACGTTAATAACTTCACTATATCGCCGAAGATTACCACGCAATATAGTCAGAGTTACTTTGACAGGTACATAACATAACCTATAAATATGTATAGCCTTTTCCCAGTTTTTTTTAGCGTTCATCTTTTGGCAACAAATGAACACCGGGGTTGGTACTAGTACAGCACACAGAGACATATTTCGAGAAAATTAAAATTTACTGAATGATGGGTTACAAAATGTATGGATTTGACAGCTTCCAATAGCCATAGCAACAATGCACCACCTATCGTGAAAAAATGGCAGTTCACACCCGCATTGACACTCCGCACCCCTATGAATTTAAACTAATGATATTTAGTGAAATCTCTGGAAGTACGGATCTGATGAGTCTGCGGGCATCCGATGGATGCGAGACTTACAGGACCGATCAGTGCGGCGATGCTTGGGGGAGGTCTATGTCAGCAGTGTGGCTTTGGAATGAAATGATGATATGACGACTGATGACTGAAAACTACACTATATATCTTTGGGCGTGTTGTCAACGTGTTTTTTTGAACCGACTTCCCAAAAATGTTCGACATTATGAATGTTTTTTTTAATGTATGTTCACCGATATCTCCGTCAACTGTGGACCGATTTTGAAAATTCTTTTTCTTTTGTTTTTTTTTTTGTTTGAAAGAGCATGTTCCGAAATTGATCCCATTTTAATTTGGTGAAGATCTGATGAAGAACTTCGAAGATATACAGCAGAACTCTTCAATAAATAACGGCAAATCTCTCGGGATTGCTCAATCGGATGTCTGTTTATTGTTTATACTATTTCATAACATAACATCAAGCCAGTACTCTCTTAAGGGGTACCGCAGATCTCATTTCACCGGTTATGTTCAAGTTTCATGATATTCGGGTTATTTATTCAAAACATACAAAAATAATTACAAAAAAATACTACCGACTTCAAAATAAAAAAAACTACAAAGTGAAAACTAACTTTATTTTTGGAAGTCGTGGTCCATAACGCAATAAATTAGCACTTACGAAAGACACCGACTTCCAAAAATCAAGTTATTTTTCACTTTGTAGTTTTTTTATTTGGAAGTCGGTAGTATTTTTTTGTTAAAAGTTTTTTTATTAGTACCCCATAACTCTAGGGTTATATTCTATAAGTAAAAATAATACAAATAGTCCTAGAATATTTGGTTCAAAAATGCATACTATCGAAGATACCATCAATCATAATTAATTTAGTTAAAAAAATGTTACACCCGTACGACGAATCTTTATTTTTGAAACGTTACCGTACAAAATTCTAATACTAGCTAGACTCTCGATGCGTGCAGGTATCTAAGTTTAATAGATAAATACGAGTAATTCATTATCGTTCTAACCAATCATTCATATTTAATTAACGAAAATGCGACGTTGTAATTAATCGTGACTTTGTCGATTTATTTTGATAAAAAAAGAATAATTAAAAAATAACTGATATGCCAGTTGATTCTTTGATATGGTCTCATTCATACCCTAGAGTTATGGGATATCAAAAAAATACACCTTGTATATTGTAAATAGAATTATTCATTAAAATATCTTTTATTAAAACAAGCTTTTTTCGTATTTTTCTCATCTAACCCTTTCATTTTATACCCATATCATGGCAGTGCACAAAAAATAACTAGTCCGCCATCTTGGGCCGTCCGCCATATTGGATTTAGAATGACGTTACTTAGCTAACCATGCATTGTCATCCAAACTAAACGTGTATGGAAAATTTAATTTTAATCTGTGGGGGATAACTGCTTTAAAATTCTGTTGCAAGATTTGACCCGAACACACTTACATACATACATGTTAAATAAAAGCTTGTAAAAGGATTGGGATTGAGTTGCTTCAGTTTTTTAAGATTCTTTATTTTTTAAAGTATTATGCGAGTATTATTTAAATAATTGTGAATGTGAAGACTTTGTTGGTCATAACTTTTTTTGTTGTTTATTCTATTTTTCTCGTTTAGTTTTAATCATGGTCTGGCAGTTTGAGTAATTTATGCGGCCTATCCAAATTTCCTTTCTTTGATATTTTACGTCGAATCGTTGAGCTCCTTAAATTCTGAGTTGAACTGCACGGTTACTGACAAATGCGTGCACTGATTGGACAGATCCACTAAATCTTGGTAGATTATTTCGTAAAAAGACCATTTCAGACGCCAATCTACATGATCTGACTAAGATTATGTCTGGATTTTAAAAGAGAATACGACCTCTGAGTTTATTTCGGCCATTCTTCTCAGAGTAGTCAGATAGGAAACGCTGACCTCATCTAATTTAAAACAATATGATTGACGTGTAAAAGTGTTTACAGTATAAACCAACTTACAAAAATAAAATCAGTTATCATTTATAACACAGCGGATAAGGAATAACGAAGCCGAGGGAAAAGGCTAGTTTATTATATGTAGGAAAATATTGATTTATTTACGTCAATTTATGGAATATCTTTTAATTTTTTCCAATACTTGAGGAGGAAATAGGCGAGAGCCAAACCTCGAATTATGCCTTTTTACTGAGGAAATTCAGTCAGAGCTCTCTGCCCGCATTTGCACTTAACAGTTTTAATTAGTTACCCATATATCCTTTGTTTCTGGGGAAAACATATCCAACGCTTCTCGAAAACCGGTACCTACCGTAACAAAGACTTGCACTTGCAAATTTTACCGGTTCGAGTTTTTTCTGTAACACTAGCTCTTTGTTAACAGAATGTTATGAAGTTTTCTTTATTTATAGGTTTCAAGCCCTACAAGGTAATGAGTGCTAGAAAAGATCATAAATTGACTCGACTGAAGACCCAATAATATCAGCCTGTTATGTATTACATAGATCACTTATATTGTCCCTTGACGAGCTGGTTATCCTGATCTTTTTAAAAATAAAATTGTAGATACTATAAAAAAATAAGTGCAACCATTTTTAATTGACTGCCCAAAATGGAGGTTCTATGTTCGAATGTATGTATTTTTTTAAATGTATTTTCATAGATTTGACCGATTTTGAAAATTCTTTTTGATTTTTAAAGGGTATTCTCCCGAGGTGGTCCCATTCCCATTGTCACCCAGTTAGAATATGTCGATGGGATCGCATGGAAATCGAAGAAACTCCTCAAATATTATAGGACATATAGCGATTTTGGTATTTTCAACAACAACGCAATCATTTGCACTCAGAAAGTATCATTTAGAGAAGTGGAACTGATGAAGAAGACCACAGATTGCCTCTGGCACTTCTTAATGGTGTACTTTGGCTATAAATGATTTTCATGGTAATTTGAGGTACCGAAACTAAAAAGAGAAAAATAAAAACATTTCTACAAAAAGATTAAACTGACTTCCAAATCAAAATACTACAAAGCGAAAAGTAACTTTTTTATAAGTCGGACTTTGGAAAAGAAAGTTGTTTTTCGCTTTGTAGTGTTTTGATTTGGAAGTCGGTTTAATTCTTTTGTTAAAAAGATTTTTGTATTCCTTTCTGTTGGCGCATAAAAATAGTCCTAATATTTGGGTGACCTCAATATTAGATGTAGAATGATGTGACTAAACCTTTCCTTGTCGTCTAAACCATACTTGTACTTGCAAAATATCAGCTCCATAGGGTAGGGATTACCGTTTTAAAAAAATCTGTTGCTAGATTCGACCCACACATCATCATCATCATCATATAAGCCGAAAGCCGTCCACTGCTGGACATAGGCCTCCCCCAAGCGTCACCAATTTAATCATTTTCATAAAGCAAGAGGACAGCCGAATCAGATAGGTAGACCAGGTACGCTTTTGACGAATTTGTAAGATTTAATCAAGACATTGACCGGTCCCGTGCGAATCAGCGGATCCCCGCAACCTTCACCAGGTCATCAGTCCACTTGGTGAGAAGCCTTCCAACGCAACGTCTTCCGGTTCGCGGTCGCCACTCCAGAACTTTTCTGCCCTATCGGTCATCCGTTCTGCGAGCAATGTGTCCTGCCCACTGTCACTTAAGTTTGGCATACCCACAAATACTAGCTTAATTAAAAAAAAAAATGTTCAACAAAAGCTTGTAAAAATTATAAGAAAAATGCCAAAACTTTCAACTTTATCACGCAGGAGACATCAAGGTTCTTGAACTGTTGATACAACAATAAACTTTGTCTTTTCCTGTACAGTTGCTAACATTGCTAGGTGTAGTCCAACGTATGACCTCGCGTATATTAATGTGATTGCACTTTTAGTTGTCCTCCTGGATACGAATGGGTTTTTCGAAACTGCCAAAGAACTGAAAAGGATTTTCCTACTTGTAGGAATACAATATTATGTATTGTTAGGTTACTTAAAGCAGTTATTTTACAGGCAACTGGCCGGAGTCCTCCTTTTATATCTCGTGTCCAAAAAATAATTTTTGAGGAGTTCAAAAGATTTTCCTTTGTTTCATTATTATTCCAACAAAATCCAAATTATATTTATATCGTAACCAAGTAACATTAAGCTTAGGCCTTTCCTTAACCTATTCCGTAGACAGTTTTTGTTTAATTAATTTGTACGAGGTTCGGTCCATAAGTTCGCGGAATATTTTTCTTAAAAAGAAGATGTTTTTTAAGGAAAATATGCCACAAACTTTTGGATGTCCAATATATAAGAATGTTTTGTGCTTCTAAGGGTGGCTGACGATGCAAAAACATTGTGAATCACAAATAAATATAAATAAAATGAAAATAATGGAACATAAATGTAATTTTAACTGTTTCCAACTTTTCATCTTTTCAGCGCCCTAATGGACACATTAATAACACCTCTATCAGAACGAGCAGACGAATGGCGTCGCGGCGCCTGTTCCACCGGCGCTCTAAGCCGCGAGCATGCGCGAGAATGCAAGCGTGCTCGAGCGGAACTCAGACGTCGAGTCACTGAGGCGCAAAGACACGCGAGGAAGGCGAGGAGAGCCCCGCCTGATGCGAAGCGACGCGCTGACGTGTGTATGCAGGTGAGACAAAGATAATGGCGTAGAACAGGCACTATATTGTGAGGTAATTAAACCATCAGTGAGACTCCAGTGCGAGAGTGAGACCATCAGCGGCCAATAGTCGCATCCATTGTTCGCAACGGAATCATCATGCCTTTTATATACTTAACGTACGTACTACGGCCCCAGAGGCACAGTAGAAACGATGGTCTTTTCGCACATACTTTATTCGAGATTCGCCAATGGCAAAATTGCGCGTATTTTCAAACTCCTCTTTGAGAAACTACGAAGACATCGTGCGATACCCACGTTTACTTATCTGCAACATCGCTAAGCAAATGTAACCTTCCGAAAACAGGTTGTTGATATTCGGCCAGCATAGCTCCATCTCTTTATTTAACACTATTCGCTTCTTAAAGCGGTCCCGGTGCGACTCTGAGGAGCGGTCCGGTCTTAAGTTGCTATCACCGTCAGCTTAAGTTTGCTGGTGGACTTCTACTTCTACTAGCTTCGTTCACTTGGTCAGACCATCGTATTGAAGAACAACCTTGTGCTCTTTGGTCTTCGTTATTGCTAACAATGACCAGTTTTCGAGGCTGCATTTTTGTGGCCGATGACGACAAAATACGCTGTAGGCAAACTGTAGACAATCGGGTCTTGATATCTTTTTTACAACAACAATGGCTCCAACGCGACAGCAGTATAGCCACAGTTGAGTTTGAACCAGAAGCTTCTCCCATTCCAGGATATACAAGAACGCAAGCAGCAGTTGGAAGAAATGGAAGAGAAAGCGGTGAAGGCCGCGCTCATCGAGGAACGAAGCCGCTTCTGTCACTTCGTGTCGCTGCTAAACCCCGTAGTGGTAAGAACCTCCATCTCTTAGATAGTACTAGTCCTTTAAGAAGGGGTTCGTATAGGAATGTACCTACAGTAGACCGCACGTCAGTTAAAACTTTGATCATAAGCTGATCTAGCATAGTACCTACGGCGCTTTAATAAAATCCAAAACCTGTTTATACTGGTTTTGTTGTCAATAGCGTATGGCTGTCCATACTACGATACCTTTTCTACCAAGGGCATATTATCATCGCGAATTGATGATTAGGTTGTTTTTGTTGTTTTTCTGATTGTTCTAAACTAGATTCATCTTTTGTTTGTCAATTTAAAAGAAAAAAATAAGAATAACAATAAGAAGAATAATCTATACTAATATTATAAGGCAGAAGAGTTGTTTGAACGCGCTAATCTCAGGAACTACTGGTTGAAATTGATAAATTCTTTTTGTGTTGGATAGTCCATTTATCAAGGAAGGTTATAGGCTATATAACATCACGCTACGACCAATAGGAGCGGAGCATAAATGAAACATGCAAAAACGGGAAAGAATATTCCTTTTTGAGAGCTTCCGTTGCGTGCGCTGGGTAAGCGGTTAAAGTTACGCAACATTCATGTATGTAGGGTAGGTAGGTTAGGTTAGGTAGGTACCAGTTGACGGGAGCGAAGCCGCGGGGGACAGCAAGTTTATTATAAAGTAAGTACGTTCACAAAAATGTACATTAGGTGCAGTAGTATAATTTCTAAATCAATGGTATAATTAGTGCTTATATGTGAACTATAACTAAAATATTTTATTACAACTGCAAGATTATAAACAAGAATTTCTATTTTTGTTTTTTTTTTAAAGGGTATATAGTTTTTTTTTTTTTATCAATCCTTAATAATCTGCTACCAAAGATCGTTGCCGTTTTCTCTTTTGCAGCACAATTTTGTCAATCATCAAAGTTGGGCTGACTGTACACGAAATTCTGTGGCGTTAATTTGGAAGACTTTTTTTGCATCGTGCCAATATAATATATAAAAAAAATCCCTTTTGAATAGCCACGCACGGATGAGAATGTAAATTTTTTTTTCGTTACCTCACATAGCTGATGCAATGTAACCGATTAATTAAACTGTCAATGCTTAGGGTGTTTTAAAAAAAAATGGTTTTAATGACTGTTTCCAGGAATCTGAAGTGGCAATGCTAGCAGAGGTTGGACACTTACAGGAAGGCACTGAGCAGCTTATCAGACACACAGCCGAACCTAGGACATTACCTGCTGCCAGTTTACAGGTAAAGAGACGATTTTACCATCATATAAATATGGACGAACAGTACGGAAATCACCTACAAACGCTCGAAACGGCACACTTACACAAACATGCGCATCGACAAGACCCCTAAGCGGCACGCACTACTGACAGCACTGCGACAACCGCTTAGGGGTCTCGTCGATGCGCATGTGTGTGTGAGTATGCCGTTTCGAGCGTTTTTAGCTAGTTTCCGTACTGTTCATCCATATTTATACTGTGATTTTATTGACTACATTTTTGATTGGGAGATTTTCCTGTGATGAATCGTAACCAATATTCATCTCCAAAGCCTAAGTATTTGATTGATGCTGAATATTGGTGTTATCAATGTCGTCTTCGACAATCGATAATTTTAGTGATTTATACTCAAAGAGGCCTGATCCTGGAATTCTGATACTCAATTTAAAAACAGACGATTTAATAACTACATTTTTGATTGGGAGATTCCTGTGATGAATTGTAATCAATACTCATCTCCAAAGCCTCAGTATTTGATGGATGCTGAATATTGGTGTTGTCAATGTCGTCTTCGACAATCCTCAAGTGAAGTGATTTATAGTCAAAGAGGCCAGATCCTGGTATTCTGAAACTCAGTTTAAATTCATCTGTTTCCAAATATCGAATGAGTTGGTCAGCTGTTGTAATTCCTATCATAAATTGGCATTTGCAAGCTTATAGAAACCGAAAGTAAACACTGGAAAGTTTGTTTAGGTACTCATCTTAAACAGTAGACGACGGTAAAAGCTGTACCCTAAGGGCCATTAGTAATTTTTGACATTAAAAAATTTCGAATTATTTTCGAAATATAAGGCTTTTTGAACTTCGATAGCGCACAGCCATGCCCAAATTTAATGTTAAACCGTATAATTTCCAGGTGATCTGCGACATAAAGTCGTGCTACTCGGGCTGGGCAGAGAGCGGCTCTGCCCCTCACTCGCCGTCCACTTCGTCCCGGCTCGGCAGCCGCAAGTCTTCGCTGACTTCCATCTGTTCGCTCAACTCTCAGTGCTCAGAGCAGCATGGTAAGAAATCATCATCATAATTATCTTCCTAGCCCTTTGTAGCAACTACATCCCTGCCGGGTGTCCAGCAGTCAGCAGAGATATCTTCACCATCTGCTTAGCCAACACTGGCGTTAGATCCATACAACTGGATACCTATCGTCTTCGTTACAACCACTCGCTCACGTCTATCTCCTCGCTCAACTCGCAGTGCTCAGAGCAGCATGGTAAAAAAACATCATCGTCATCTGACTAGCCCTCTCTGGCGACGGATCCTTACATCTAGATACAGGAAGAAATTCCTAGTGTGGGGAAAAGTTAAAAAAAAATATAGAAAGATCCCTACCGGCGACCAGCAGCCTGGTAAGCCATCAACCTAGCCGACCGTGGCGAAGGGTCCATACAACTGGATACCCACCGACTTCCTTTCGTAACTATCAAACACTCACGTCCATCTCCTCGCTCAACTCGCAGTGTTTCGACCAGCGTCTGGCCCTGTGTTTATCGCATCATATTGTACACTATGATTGTATCATATTGCTTGTAATAAAAGGATAGACAGTGTAACAACTGTAGATAGGCCAATATATAAATAAATAAAATAAAAATAAGAATCAGCTGGATAAGATTTGCCGAGAAGCCATTGAATGCAATTGAATAGGCCTGTGTCCAATAGTGGAGGATCCTAAGAAGGGCCGATTAGAGCTTACATTTGCCATAGTGGTGACAGGATAACCCAATCGGCAGAAGGCGATTGCCTAGGGAGCGTCTTACGTAACTGTGCCGAACAACGCAATTGCCGAACTTCTGTTACTTAAACAGAAGTTAGACAGAAGTTTGGCAAGTGCGTTGTTCGGCGAGACTCCTTTCATGCATCGTCACCTTTTTCACCGGTTTAGTATCAAAAGGGGTTTCTCGTATGGTACCGATGTCCAGTGTTTGTGCGGCGTCTCTCCGCAGACCATGGTCCACCTTTCGCCCTATACTGCATGCCCGGTAACCTGTGCATGTATACCTGTGTGCCCTGAGGGACTCCGGCGTTGATATCTAACTGACCGGACGAGCAGCCGTCCATAACCACTCGGATGGATCGATCCCTCAGGAAGACCACAATCCAATCACACATACCACTAGGCAGACCGAAGGAAGGAAGCTTACCAATAAGGCATTCGTGCCAGACCCTGTCGAAAGCCGTCGAGATGTCGAGGGAGACTGCTAGCGCTTCCCCGTGTACATTAGGGCAGCATCGGCGAATGGTGTTGCCGACGCAGTATCGGTCCAAACACAACAAGAAGCTTAATTTAATTCATTATTAATCCATTCCAGGGGTATCAGGCTCCACAGTGAGCTGCTCCACTCCGATATCGAACGCTTCATCCGCGGGCACCATCCCCGCGCCCAGCAGTGGCTCGCAACACAATCTGTCGCAGGTATGTATGTAGTTATGTTGTGTAGTGTGGAGTGATACATTTGTAGGAGTATATTAGAAGTAATTGTTTTGTGATCTCATAGATGTGTAGAAGTATTTGTGTTGTGTTTTGAATATTTATAGAAGTCGTTTTTATTTTTGTTGGTCGTTGGTAAATGTTTAGTTTTTAATTGTGCTGTAACCGAAGATGATCTCTTCTTTGAACATCCTTAGGCTCACTTACGCCAAAGACTTAATTCAGAGTTAGATCAACTAACTCTGAATTAAGTCTTTGGCGTAAGCGAGATTAAATAACTAATTATGTCATACATAAAGGGCCCGTGTAAGCTACTAACTCGGAGTTAGTAAGATAACACAGGATGTCGCTAGCGGATTTTAGAGATTTTTTTCTCTAAAAACGTTGAAGGAAAATGTCGTGAGGCATCCTAGAACCAAAAAATGGAAGCCATGAGACATATACCGACCCGGACTGGGCCCAAACTGGGCCTGTGTCCCAGCATTGGGGGACATTAAAAAGCTTATTATGCTAAACAGCTTTTAATAATTAAATTCAGTATTTATATAAATCTAATACCATTAAACGAGAAATTCTTGTATATATATGTAATCTGAATTTCGGAAACGGTTCTAACGATTTTCATTAAATTAAGTATGCAGGGGATTTCGGGGGCGATAAATCGATCTACCTAGGTTTAATTTTTAGAAAACTTCGTTGTCTCTATTTTCATCCACATAAACTCACGTATTTTTCTCAGGGGATAGGCGAAACAATTCAGTATTTTTATAAGTTTAAGTAGTAACTTATGTGGACAACAATAAGACTTGATTTGTTTTAGTAGGCATTTTTCAACTGCCAACTTATTTATATTAAACTTAGGCATTTTTTGTTAGATTTTAATTTTTTATCAGTTTCGCTTGTTCCGCATTTTATTATGTTTGCTTGTACACAATATTATGTTGGCATTATTCCCTTAGCCCCCGTTCCGGCTGTCCAGCGTATGCAGTGCGGACTCCGGCTTCCGCTCACAAGACGCTCTACTACGCCGCTCGCTCTACGTTGAAAATGTAAATACATGACAAGTGTTCACTATGTTACGGAAGACAAGTGAAACAACGGACTGCTATTAACACTCTTTTACAAGCTTTTATTTAACTTGCAATGTATGTATGTAAGTTTGTTCGGGTCAAAGCTTGCAACTGAATTTTAAAGCACTTTTCCTCCACCGATTAAGATGAAATTTTGCATACACGTTTAGTTGGGATGAGAATGCGTGGTTAGCTATGTGACGTCATTCTAAATCCAATATGGCGGACGGCCTAAGATGGCGGACTAGTTATTTTTTGTGCACTGCCATGATATAGGTATCAAATGAAAGAGTTTGCTGAGTACAATACGAAAAAAGCTTGTTTTATAAAAAGATTTATTTTGGGGACGAGAGGTTGGCAAAACGCAGCCCACATGCTCACATATTTACATGCGCGAACGCATATATACATACATTACAACAACCATAGGATACACTGTGCTCAGTATATTTTAGCAGGCGTCAAAATGGCCAAGTTTATCCGACGATTCAACGATTGTGACGATTGCTTTCCGTTAAGACATTGCCTGAAGTCGGTTTATATTCTGTTGGACATTCATTTATTCAATGAATTATGGAAGAATTTTTAATAACTTGAAAATAAATTAGTAACTTCTAGGAATCAAACACAACATTTTGGTTCTGATACCATTTTCTACATTATGATTTTTTTTTGTCGTGGGTAATGCTAAAATATACCTATATATAATAATCAAATTATCATTATAGAATAAATATTTTTATAATTATAATTACATTATTACAAAAAAAAAATGAACGGAATACATACGAATTAAAATTTTAGCAGAATCTAGAAATTATAAATAATTATCTTACAAATAAGACGTCAACAAAATAATATTAATGATTACTATACAAATTATTATATTTTTTCAATATTATTATACAAAAAAAACAAAGGGAAAATACTACGAATTGCAAATTGAATACTTGAGCACTTGAACCTACAAAGTACAAAGGTTAGCAACTCAATATAATACATTTTACGGTGTTAGTTGAACAGCCTCAAACATCTAAAGCTGAGTACTATGTAGCTCAGGAAACAATGTACATGCAAGTATTAAATTAACTGTTTGGTATTTTTTATCGGGTTGAGGACTATCAAATCAATACAGACATTGATGGCAGGTAAGGTTGAAGAATGAAGAGTGGTAATATCCCCAATTTATTTTATGTTGCATTTTTTGTAGATATGATTAGATTGAAGTAGTTTTGTTCATTTACTGTATTTTTTTCAAATTTTTCCCCTAATATAGACACTCAAAAGCAAAATATTTTTTCTTTTTGTTTCAAATGTTTTAGAAATTAACAGTGGTCAGATTAATCCTTACCATAGTGCAAACAGAGGTAAAAAATGCGTATTTATATTTAACATGCTTTAACTGATGTAATTCCAGGGTTCAGACAATCAGAGCGTTAGCAGCGAATGTATAACTCAGACGAAGAGCCAACTCGAAGACGATCACTCAGACGACGTGCATGACGTCATCAGCAATGCAGGTGAGGATATACCGTAAAGTGAAAGTCATAAGGTTTAAATTGCTAGTGTAACGCGCGTTCTTATTTTTTTATTTAACGAATGACGCGAGCTTGACCACTTTCTGTGTGTTGATGTGTTCGACGGTGAAGCACACTTGCTTAGAACTAACATATTCACTCTTGACTTAACGACCCCCAGGTTGTAGCTATCAGGAAACACAGACTCCGGGAGGAAATTCTACTCCTTAGATACTTAGATACTTAGCACAATGAAAGTTAAAGTTACAAGTCGCGAGCATGTGCCATGTGACTTTAATATCGTTGATTTAAGGTTAACATTGCAATTAATGACGCGTTTTAAATGGAACGCTTGAGTTAAAATTAAACGATGCAATGTTAAGAACTTCGATGCCGTGTGCCAGAACTATCTTTGGTTAGATAATAATAAACTCAAGACCCAAATCAGGCCATATATACAAAGTTCTACCCTTTATAGTATATTATAGGGTGAATTTTCAAAGAATGCGAGGATGGACAAATCTAAAACTACATATCAATCTGCCTAGCCTTTTCCCAACTATGTTGGGGTCGGTTTCCAGTCTTACCGGATTCAGCTGAGTACCAGTGTTTTATTTTGACTGCCTCTCTGACCTCCACAACCCAGTAACTGGATAACACGATACCCCTTGGCTAGGCTGGTGTCAGATCTCAGGCTTCTGCCTACCCGTAACCACTGTCAAAGATCTTTAAATGACAGCCGAGACCAGCGGCTTAACGTGCTTTCCGAGGCACAGAGGAAACTCGGTATGTTGAAATGGTCACCCATCCACGGATCGACCTCGTCAAGCGTTGCTTAACCTTGATGATCGATCATTGCGGCTGTTATTATTTAGCCACAAGCTCCTCCAAAAAACTACATAATATGAGGAATAATGAAAAGTCGGTATTCAGGGGAGTCTTGGAGTCAATTTTAAACAAAACAAAAAAAAAAAACTATCCTAGAAGCTATATTGTAAAAATGCATAATTTTGTCATTTCACAGCATCGGCAACATGGCCAGATCTAAAGGACACAGCACAGTTTGAAAGGGCAGCTTCTGCCATCATGGGTGGCAGACCTCACACCATTTCTGCAGGTACAGTATAATGGATATTTAGACTGTTGGCTGATAAACTTTTATTTATGATTGACCTACAGGCTTTTGCACTATGTGTTGCAGGTTCAATTCCTGCACGCAATAGTAGGGATGTTTCGTGGGTCGAAAAATGTTAATTCTGTTTAGTCTGTCAGTGAGATTATCAAATAATGTTGGACCCGCATTTTTTGCTTTATCAAATAAATAATAAACGAAGGGCGAGTCGGACTCGCGCACGTAGGGTTGCGTACCATTATCGCAAAAAACGGTTAAATAAAACGTTTGTTGTATGGGAGCACCACTTTAATATTTATTTTATTCTGTTTAGTATTTGTTGTTATAGCGGCAACAGACGGACCACGGAGTCTTAGGTTAAAACGAGCAGGTTTCCGCAACAACACGACCAAGCGCGTATTTACCGCGGAGTCTTAGTAATAGGGTCTCGTTTTTACCCTTTGGGTACGGAACCCTGAAAATGAGCAAAGGTTAAGTGCATCAAACATCAGGAGTGGGATCTTGTGACGTCACTTTGTCAGTATTAAGTGTAACACACCTTGACGTCACGCGATATTTCAAAGCACTGTATCGTCGTATTTTTTTATTAACGTGGCAAAAGAAATAATACGTGGCCAATATTTTTAGGTTATCTAACTGACGGACTAAATAGTTTTTTTTTGTCAACTACCCTATTATTTTGTTCGGCTAGAGTCATTCCGGGCTGTAAAATGAGTGAGAACACTATAATAAGGGAAATATTCCAAGAAGCAGTGTTTAAAGAAACTGATAAGAATTTCTTTCTTATTAATCTTTTTGTATTTTTTCTTTCTGGAATCAGCAGTTATGTTGTACAGATAGTTCAACACACATGTGCGCGCGGCGCTGTGTGCGTGCGCTTGTAATTACACATTATGCATTTGTGTGGCAGTGACGAGGCAGGCGACGTACGAGCAAACGAGCACACGCACATGCTTACGCACATATAGCGCCGCGCGCAAAGATGACTTGAACTATCTATATCTAAATGCCTAATAATACACATTTCTACAGCTAAAACATCTATTTCTTCTTAAGAAAGACCGTTGGTCGTTCGTTGCTCTAAGAACAGCCGTTTGAATGTACCATCACATATAATATGACCTGACTTCTCCCGCTCTGTGTGAAGCGATGTTAGACTTCTACTGACTAAAACCCACCCATGTTCCTTCAGTTCCTTGTGCCACGGCCGCGGTAACTCTCTTTCAAATTTATCCGCGACTCAGACAGGCATCGGCCCTAGCGGACCCCGTCAGTTTTTGCTGACATCTGTTTGGGGCGGGACAAACAAAAAAGACGTAAGACGAGGACACGCCCCTTCAATAAATTTTCATACAAAATGTCTCGTCCGCGCCGTCTTTTCTGTTGACTTGGCCACCTACTGGGCCCAAACTGTGTAACTGTAAAATGTACCAAGACATGAAAAGAAGAAGGAGAAGATTTGTTTCGCCGTTCCTCGTGTTCTATCAACTGATACATTTAATTTTAACTGAAATTCACGCGACTTTGAACTAAGCATAAATTAATTTGCAGCGTACTCAGGCGGGCACCCGCGCGCAGCTCTCAGCGTGCACACGTTCACTCAGGCGGAGCACGAGGTCTCGCCGCGAGACCAGATATACGCGAGACCGCCGCTACCCACTGTGAGTCATCTGACTTGACCTTACCTATTGTTACTTAAGTAATGCTTATTTTCACTGGCATAAGACGCGAAACCTATTAATAATACTGTCCTTTTATGTGTCGTTTTGTTTTTGTGAAAACGTGGCGTACAGTACAACTATTTTCTTAATGTCCCTCGGCATACATCGCATTTCCGAAGACAAATGAACGCTAATTTCCATGTCCATCAATTATTAGATTTATCGTGTATAATAATTTGAATTCAGAACTAAGTACTTCATTGTTGTTCTGTTTTGATTGCTGTGTGAAATATATAGAGCTGTATAAAAATAGCAGCTTTCCTCCCATTTATAAAATAAATTACATTATGTTAAAAAAGTATTAACAACTCTATACAGTTCCAAGTTGATTGAGAGCGCTCAGTCTGCACCAACCGCAAAGGGAAAATGTTTGTACTGTACTTTGGTAATATTAGATTACATAATTATAAGATCATTTTAATTAATTTCGAATTCAAAAGTCGGTTATTACAAACGCTTATCTAAGCACAAGTACTTAGCAATTTATTTAAAACAGTCGCACTGTTTTATCGTCACTTAAGCCCAGAAGCCCAGTACTATAATTTGTCCCGAGTAATCCTAAAGCAGCTCGGGGCACATCATTTAGAATATAATACTTTGCTTTAATCCCCGGCATGTAACTTGGCAAGACTTTGGCGTAGTGGAGGTGACGAACCACCATATAGATTGAACGGAACGTGGGCGCCACGCGATTGGTCAGTCGATCCTTGTGTAAACTGACCAACCAATCGCGCACTCGGAACGGTGCTAAACGTACCCCGCGTCCGCTTGGTAACCAAAGATACCTAAAAACAACTTGTAATGTGCGCATATATCATTCTTGTCAAGTTACGTGCCGGCAATTATTCTAAATCATACGAACTAACCAATACCAGAGACGGAAGTCAATAAGTATCATCTGGCCCAATTAATTTTTACTCATGTTCCACAGAGATGCTCTTCATTGGAGAGACCAGCGCTGCCCAACAAGTCAGGCAACGCCAACACTTGCCAGCAGGAGTTCAAGGCGAGCAAACCGTCGTCTTTGCCGCCGCATCTCACTAAAGGTAGGTTTAACTTGTTTCATGATCATCAGAACTATCAGCTAAAAGGAGGTAATCGAAAGGAGATTGCCCATTTCGTAAGGGAACTTTGGCCCCTTAAAAAAAAATGTTGTTCCTTGATTTTTATTGTATATTGTAGAAAAAACAGTTTTTTAATTACATTTATAATTAAAAAACATTTTTTATTTATTCACCCAGGTTCACGATACATAACAAATTTTCTGTTCTGGGAATTAACCCTTATTATAATGCAATAAGATGCATACAAATGTTAAGTAAAGTAATCTGATCCGCTGTTGTCCGTGCATATAAAGTGAAGGACACGGATGGAAAACACATAAAAAATAAGTCCGATTATTACAAGCTTTTATTTAACTTGCAATGTATGTATGTAGTGTGTTCGGATCAAATCTTGCAACTGAATTTTTAAGCAGTTATCTTCCACTGATTAAGATGAAATTTTGCATACACGTTTAATTTGGATGACAATGCATGGTTAGCTAAGTGACGTCATTCTAAATACAATATGACGGACGGCCCAAGATGGCGGACTAGTTATTTTTTGTACACTGCCATGATATAGGTATCAAATGAAAGGGTTTGAAAGAGTTCCAAAGAAGATGGAACGCATGCGTTGGTCATCGTGTACCTCAACTCAGTTTTTAAGAACTACGAAAATCTGAACCTAATAATTTCCATTTGCTCAACTTTTGCTCTGGTGATATTGATAGGCGCCACACATTTTATTAGACCTCTATGTCAAATGTAGCTTTTCCCCACGGCTTCGCTTCCGTGGCGCACCACACAGGACCAAAGGCCTTAGTGCGAGTTTTAACTCACACTCAATTCCGCTATTAGAAACGTTAATTTGTATTGAAACTGGATAAGCACCGTCTGGTGACGGTAAGGAGAAACCTCTTTTTTTGTGTACATTTTGACATAAGAGATCGTTTACATTATCACGAATGAGTACGTTAAAAACTGTACTGCAATAAGGACACTGTTTTCGTGACAAAAAATAAAGCCAATGTCATATAGGAATAATGTAACTATCGACTCGTGAAACAATTTTCAAAATCCGTTGACAAGTTTTTGAATTTATCCATTACAAACAAGCAATCAAATATTTTCTCTTTATAATATTATAGTGTAGATGAATGAATTTTGGTGTCAGCTAACCAACAAAGCATTTGTCATCCTAAATCCGATAGTTAATTTTAAAATATTACAGTATACAACCTTTATACTGTTTGCAACTCTTCAGTTTTTAATAGCCTGAATTAAGGGTCGATACAGCACCTTCCTCTTAACTACCTACCATATTTCTTCATAATCTTATCAATCTCTAATATAACCCATTCTTTCTCAGAAATGCCACAAGCCTTGTACGTGAACATGTCGGAGCTGGCAACACTAGCGGCATCGCGTGCGCAGCAACAGCAGCAACAACATAACGCTGAACACCCACAACAGGAGAAGGTTGGTCTTAGTTTTTATTATTGAGTGAGGAATTAATTGTCATCACCTCATTAGCGAAAGAACATGAAACCATCATCAGAATTATCATCATTTCAGCCATAAGACGGCTACTGATTAATAATCATATTTTATCTGTTTTTTGTATAGTAACTTTAATTTTATTACTTGCAACACTAGTGTATAGAGATTCATGTCGGCGGAACGGCCTATCAAATCAGCTTTCGTTTCATTTTTTCAAGTTCATGTAAAATACGGAATAACTCAACAATTCATTGTTCAAATACTTCAGTTTACGGTCGATTGTTTATGTGGATACAATAAATTAATCAAGACGTCAAGTGAATTCATCACGTTTTTCATTTGCCACCGATGTTCACAAACATTCTCAACATTCCGGTTGCTATTCGAACCCGCCAGCCGGAGTGAACACTGGATCACCACAGATAATATAATACTAGCATACATATGCCTCATCCCATACAAAGAAACCGTGCCGACGTAACTAGCGTTTTTCGTCCGATTTAACCGATTATTTTTTGTCCAACAATTGCGTCGGTTAAGTTCCATGGTTATATGATAGATGATGTTAGCAGCAACTTGCAATTAAAAGGTTCGTGAATATTTTTTCTTTAAATACAGTGAAGGTTTGTTTTATAGTATTTTTTGTACGTTTTACAGTTTCTTTGTACCAAAATGTGTTACAATGCAAATTTAATCAATCGAGTGGAATGCCTCCGAAATTTAAAACCGCGCCATCTATTGGCATCAATTTTGAATGATCCGTTCAAATAATCTTTGAAATGTGAATTAAGAGCCCAATATTCTATAATTTTGTGCTTATAATGTTAAACAAGAACATACAAATTTTATGTTCAATTCCAGAAAATGTTAATTTTACACACAATTCAATAACGAACATTATCGCGCCATCTAGTGAGACTTATTTGAACCAAATTTTCTTTCTTAGCGCTGAAATCCCGTGTCTGTACTCAGAAATCACGTCACTCAGATTAACAGAACATAACGTCTCGTCTGCTTAACACCGCAGGGTAGTCAATGGTGAATCCAGGCAAGACAGCAGTACAGTGAGCTCGTGCTGCCGTGCACAGTGAGTCTCAGGGGAGACGCTCTTTCAGTCTACTCAGGGATGTGCCCTAACAGGCGTTGCACTGAGGGGATTTTCGGGTGGTCTATTGAGAGTTACGGGGCCCTTTCCACGTGCTGATGGTGATCACTGGGGTGGTTTTAGTGAGGTAAAAATCTCACACACCCTGGTCTTTTACCCAAAAGTCGGGCGCCTTTTGAAGGTTCCATCAGCAAAAATGAAGTGAATCATAGTCCCACATTTTGTCAGCGATGTCTTAGTTCCTTGTTACAGTAGGCGAACCTATTTACTGGGAATTTCCTAAAAGAAAACATATCAAAAATGTCGTATCTGAAGACCGAACCCAGGATACTATGCCTGGCAGTCGGCAAAAATAAGGACTTCGTTATTAAAGATAAATCTTATGCTGTTCTATTGCTGAATAAAATTCACAGGCAAGGATAGTCTTTGAATTTAATATAATGAATACCACAATAATATTATTTTCATTTTATTTATTTGTAAAAAAATATCATGTATCAGTCTAAATAATAAAAATCTTATGTTACCAATTTAAAACTATGATTTTATAGCCGTTTTATCGTAAAATCCAAAATCGATTTCAAATGTATGGTCAAATAATTCTTCACTTGACTTTTTGTTTTATTTGCGATGCATCAATTTTTTTTTTCAGAAACTATAGAATAATATGTTATTTTAGCCTCTTAAATTTTTTTAAGTTTTTTTGTGTTGCATCTAGAGATTCTCGAACTCAGTTCGGACACATTTGAGTTTGTGTTACCAAAACCTGACAATCCGTCATATAGTTTAAAAAAATAAATTAAAAAAATTACGTTTAAAAGTGTTGTTTTCAATTACAAAATAAATAAATATAATTTATTTTAGCTTAAAAAAACTACGATTCCGGACTTGGTAACACCGATTTACAGTTTTTTTGGCACTAGCTTAACTTTAACCTTATACCAAATAATATTAATCCATATTAAACACTCTCATGTTAGTAGTTTTATCCAGTGTGTAGTGTGGTTGCGCTCGACGCTGTCGTTTTGATCTGCAAACAAAGAGTTTATGATAAACTAGCGAACGCCTCGCGGTTACCCGCGTAGTTCCCGTTCCCGTGGGAATACAGGGATAAAAAGTAGCCTATGTCACCCGGGAATAGTGTAGCTTCCCTACGGTGTAAGAATTTTTGAAATCGGTCCAGCCGCTTCGGAGTCTATAAGGAACATACATACTTTCTCTTTTATATATATACTAGCTGTTCCCCACGGTTTCGCTCCCGTGGACCACCCAACAGGACCCGTTTTCGGGATTAAAAAATAGCCTATGCCACTCAGGAATAATGTGGCTTTCTATTGGTGAAAGATTTTTTTTAAATCGGTTCAGTTGTTTCAGAGCCTATTCGGTACAAACAAACAAACAAAAATCTTTCCTCTTTATAATGTTGGTAAAGATTAGATTATACAATAGATAAAGTAAAGATAGATTAAACAATTTTTCACAAAAAATAAGATACGTATGCTACTTTGCAGAATGTATTGTTTTGTTACGGTAGGTGGCATACGACCACGGTTATCCTCTTAACACCACTATAAATATGTATGAAATAAAATAAAATATTTATTACATGTGAGTTGTTTATTTATTACACGATACATATGGAATACTTTGTACATAACATTTTGTATGAGAATATTTTCTTGTTTCATACTTTTTAGAGCATGAGTTTTCAGTAGTCGGGATTTTCGAACTTATTTTTTTAATAGTATTCTGGAAGGGTACGTCATAGGCTCTCAGTGCCGGCCTCGTCTTTTACGATCTACAGAAGAGAGACCGTTATTGGCCGCACGTTCGCTTTGTCTCTTTCTACAGATTAGTCAATTTTGTGATGGTAATGCTAATTCGCCTACGGCTGAACATAGGGCTTCCCAAAGTGTAGCATTATCGACCAGTCATGTGCGTTTTGGATCCATCGGATTCTCGCAGTCCGGGCCTTCCAACGCTGTGTCTTTCGGTACGCGGTCGCCACTCCAGAACTTTTCGGCCCCATCAACACCGGTCATTCCACTAGTTCTCTATCTAATAACCTCCACGGGACCAATTGAATGTCGATGTAGCGACACTACCCACTCAAAGGGCAATGGAGAGGGCTATGCTCGGAGTTTCCTTGCGTGATCGAATCAGAAATGTAGAGATCCGCAAGAGAACCAGGGTTACCGACAAACCCGAAGAATTGCCAAACTTAAGTGGTAGTGGGCAGGGCACATTACTCGCAGAACGGATGGCCGATGGGACAGAAAGGTTCTGGAGTGGCGACAGCGAACTGGAAGACGTTGCGTTGGAAGGGCTCCCATTAGGTAGACCGATGAACTGGTGAAGGTTGTGGAGATCCGCTGGTGGAGACCCATCAATGTGGCGACGCTTGGGGGAGGCCTATGTCCAGCAGTGGACATCTTTCGGCTAAAATGATAGTAATAAACCTCCACCTGGGTTATAATACCCTAGTACAATAGTATCATTTGTACTTACATGAGAACGAACTCATTAGGCCAAGTCAATCATTTGTGTTTTGATTCATTCCTAAAAAAAAAACATGACGGACTAGTTTACTATTGTCAATTTTTACAAGAGGAAATAGGCCCCGGGCCAGTTTTGAGTGGGGCGAATTTCCCCCGTAAAAGGACTGTATTTCAGCCCAAAACCATATGCTTTATATATACCAATATATTACTCGTATAAAGGGAGAGTGCGAATTTCGTTACTTTGTGAAATTTGTGGAGGGGTAGTCTACGAGACCTCTTGCACCATTTGAAAGGTACAATATTCCAGATGGACATAGGCTTGGTATATATGCCTCTATATGCGACTATTCGGAGGACCCTCCCTTTTCAATGACGTCGTGGGACTTTCCACCTTGTTCAGCAAACCTCCATAGGCTATTTATAACGCAGGCAATCCCGACTCACAAAGTCCATCAAAAAAACTTACAGTTTATCCCAGTTGAACTTCGAAGCGAGCGTTTCTGATATCTGGTGTTCCTTCAGTTGCTTCTTCACCGCTCTCTCGACTAGACGTAGTGATGAGAACATATTCTGGACCGAAGACGGCTGACGGTTGCGGGATGATACCTGTAACGATGATGTTATATGTTTGTAACGGTTAATGCGGTGATGTGCTGGGTTTTGGTGCCATTCATACGTTTTGCTCATTTGCTGTACTGAATTTTATGAGTTTTGTAATTCTTGCTTAAAAATGTCTGATATCAGTGAATGTGAAGAAAATTTGACTCTGCCCAATATTTTAGATGCGGCGACGGAAATTTCTCTTAATCTATTACCAGCAAAGTCGAGTAAATTATAAGATAAATGCTGTGACAACTTTATGGCATGGAAAATGCAAAAAAAAAACGTATTTAGTAGTTTCAATCCCAATGTATGAGTGTAGATAAAGTAGTGTATGAAACTGCACATAACTAGGTATTAAAACATTCGTGTGATATTACTAAAAACCTGGCCTACGGCTCGGTTTTTAAACACACACACATGTTTTAATACCCCTTATTATGCAACAGTTTCATAAGCTACTATTTAAGTACAAATTTTTCCTCTCCACAAATCCTTTCATTTGATGCCCATATCATGGGGGTACATAATAATAATTAGTTCACCATCTTTGGAACTCCGCCATATTGGATTTAGATTGATGTCACTTATCATACCGTGCATTGTCATCCAAACCAAAAGTGTATGCAAAATGTTGACTGAGTCGGTTGGGGATTGCTGTTTAAAAAAATCAGTTGCAAGAATACCCATACCACAGATAATATAATACTACCATACATATGCGTCATCCCATACAAAGAAACCGTGCCGACATAACTAGCGTTATTCGTACGATTAAACTGATTATTTTTATGAGTACATCGATTGCGTTCGGTTCCGTTCCACGGTGAACGGCTCTGGATGAAATTTGCCACAGAGACAGATTATAGTCTGGATTCAACCGATTTTCCCGATATAATGTTCCCTTGGAATAAAAAAACACATTTCACCCGGGCGTAGCCGCTGACAGAAGCTAGTTTTCCATAATTTTGTGCTTAGTACAGTTGATTAAACAAGAACATACAATATTTATGATCAATTCTAGAAAATGTGTATTTTACACACTATTCAATAACAAATCGATGCATATCGCGCCATCTGGTGATATTTATTAGAACCAAATTTTCTTAAAGTCGGGACCCCGTACCTATACATACATAGGTCACAATAACAATAAATATTTATTGGTTTGACATAGAAATAAATAATAACATGCGTAACATTCGCTTTGTTAGATTTTGCTTAGCGTTAAGTTATTTCGCAACGATAAGGAATAATGAAGTGCCGTGTAGTTCCCGCTAATGTAAATACATAAAACCATCGTAAAAACATGTGGCGGATTCATAGATTTAAAATAGTAAAGATACGGTCGTTCGAACGTTTACTTATACGCGTTCAATCAATAAGAAACATGGCATTTTGAATGTCTCGCACGGCCGACTGCTTCCGAAGATAGCCGACCGCGAGGCGAGTTGGCTTCGGTCTATTATGAGCCATATATGACCAATTTGTGGTGTCTAATGTATGGGATCCAAGACAGTTGATCGTTTCACCAGTAGTGCTATTTTCTAAGGATACAGCATAATCCTCCAATCCTCCTCTTATCCTGAATACTCCCTCCTCAAGCTTCGTTGCCTCTGTGCATTTCTGGTAGGCGTCGCTACTTTTGACTCAGTCTTTCATGAGTTGCAAAGTTTATAAATAGAGGCGGGGTTGTCCAAACAAGTGGTGGCCCAGTGGTAACGGCCCCAACTTACGTGTTGTAGGTGGTCGTGGGTTTGAACCCTGGCAGGCGCTCTACTTAGTTATTTTATCACCACTGCTCTAAAACGGTGAAGGAAAAAACGCGAGGAAACTAGCATGTCTTAGAACAAAATATCTCGAAGACATGTGACATCCCATTCCCTCTCTCACAGAAAGGAAGCCTGTGTCCAGAGGAAAATTACAAGGCTGATGATGATAAAGATGTTTAAAAAAAAGCACTCTTACCATAATCTCAACAGCATCAAACAGCTTGTTCATCTCTTTCTTCTCCCTATCCGTAAGAGTTTTGTCCTGCCAGTTGAAGATCTCACTCTCTTTCAGCTTGGTCTTGATCTTGTCCAGCGTTATCGGAGGTTCTTGACCGTCGTTTATCTCGCCTGATTTGTAGGCTGCTTTTAGCTCTGTTTGGAGTTGGTATTCTTGGGGACTGGAATGGGAGATGAAGATTTGGATTAGATTTTGTTGGCATGCTAGAATAGCCAGAGTAAGGGTTGTTTAAGGTTGAAAACCGCCCCGATGCCTAAAAAGCTGAATCTCCTCCTGTATCCTAAGCAGGCAGGACTCCGGGGTCGCGGGCGCTCATATTGGGGGCTCTATGCGTCTAACAAGTGACTCCAGGAAAGACGGTGGCACAGTGATCACGTGCACGGCAGGAGGCTCAGGAGAGACGCTCTTTCAGTCTCCCCGGGGATGTGCTCTAACAGGTATTGCATGGAGGGGGTTCCGGGATGGTCTTTTAAGAGGTCACGGGGCCTTTTCTACGTGCTGATAGTGATCACCGGCGGGCTGGTTTTAGTGAGGTAAAAATCCCATACTCTCTGGTCTTTTCCCCAAAATTCCAGGCGCCTATTGACGGTTTCCCAAAGTAACCTTTAGACCCTAACGCGAGTAACCTTGCAATAACGAAGTGAAACGAACGAAATAAAACCTGAAGCTACCTCTAGTATTCAGCCGATCTTCGCGACCTCTACCAGACCTTACTATGACGTGTCAAAACCATCGTGGTTCCAATGCAAAAGCGAGACGAAGCTATACACTTATACGGGACGCAGAGCACTATCTCTTTTTCCCAGCGGAATCAAATTTTACGTCATAGTACGGCCCCAGATCATCGGATTCCTAGCTATGAAAAATAAGGTTACGGTGCTTATTTATTGGTTTTTTGGCCAAAGACTGCTTGACACCAAACTAATGCGATATATTCATACTTTGGATTTCCCAGTTAAGCCTTACGTAAATATCCGTAGTGTAATTCGAGTTTTCCGTACATTTAATTATTCAGTAATAAAAGTCAATAGCGTTGTGATTTCCACGAAGTAACGCTTCATAAAATAACACTGATTTTCTGATTGCTAAGAATTATTTCACTATTAATTAATTTAAAGGAGTATTTGTGTGGGGTTTCTTGCACGTTCTTCTACGCAGCGATCTAAGCTTTGGCTTCATATTTTGTCTGATCGACCTTGACTATGTAAAAATGTCTGCATTGGTTAAGTTGACAAAAAATCTTAAAACCTGACTGCTTAAAAAGTGAACTAAAAAGTTGTAAACAAAAAAAGTTAATACTTTTTTTGTTTACAATTTTTTAGTTATTTTTTTTAGAATTAGCTACATTTAACCTTTTCATCACCTTTTAAAACCCTTTCAATCTTTCAATTATCCAATTTTAATGCAGCCAGTGACACTCGCCGGGTTAAGACGAATCGATTGACGTAAGAATCATCAATATCGGCCAACGCGTTTGGTCTCTAGAACGCCACATAGAAACAAACATAGACTGATAAACACATTACGTTAGTAAAACTGAACATTTTTATTTACCTATTTATTATTTTATATTTAAAACGGATCTAAACGCCTTAAATAAATAACACTTCATGATTCACAGCAGTAGTTATTGGTCTCAAGAGCAGGATCATTAAAATCCAATCAAACACGTATTTCGACCGTATGAATCGATTCACTATAAAAATGGTTTGTTTGACTCACCATGACTCAATGTATTGTATGTTTACTGCAATTCTGAAAATAGAAAATAATGGAATTAAGATTAGGTTGCTAAAGGTAGAAGTTAATGGTATCTTAACTAATATTAAAAAGGGAGAGCCCTTATTTTGTGAATTTGTTGTATTTGTTGGGGACACTTTTATTATGAGTACAGCTAAGGAGTGGAATTCCCTGCCGGAGTCTGTGTTTCCCGATAGCTACAATCTAGGGGTCTTTAAGTTAAGATTGAATAGGTTACATCTAGGCAAGCGTGCTTCACCGTCAACCACATCATCACTTACCATCAGGTGAGATAGTGGTCAAGTGCGAGCCTATTGATAATAAAATAAAAAATAAATTGTTCTCAAGTGTAGAGGTGATCTCAAAAACCACTACACTTATATAAAACATTTTTCGCCATTGAAAGGTACATTATTCCAGGTGATTATAGGCTATATATTATTTTGACCCAGGCAAAACCGGGGCGGGCCACTAGTTGTAGTATATAATGGTATAGTCGTAGGTCCCATCGCTAACTAATAGAGATAATTGATAATAATCAAACTTCTATTAAAATATATGTACTGAATATTAAACTTTCAGCTTATTTGGTGATTTTTCTCAGGGAAAGCTACAAAGAATCCGTGAATGTTGCAAGTTAAAATTGTAACACCACATATCACGATTATCAGTTGTAGATTAAAAGAGTTTTAGTACTTATTGCATGAATAAACTATGGACAAATTTCAACGCGACTCTAATCTCATATTGCACAATTTGTAGAAAATTAATATTTAATTTGTGTTTTGTTTAGTTACAGACATTGAAAAATATTGTTATACAAAGTCAACAACATCAAGTAGTCAACAACATCAGTATTGTAATATTATTTATCTACACTCACATCGTAATGTTTCAAATATGAATTCAAACAAGATTGTATAAACACGTACTTTATATTCGTGTATAGTTCAAATTTAAAAAAAACCATTACAGTGCAACAACAACAA
This sequence comes from Orthosia gracilis, assembly GCA_947562075.1. Classification (NCBI taxonomy): domain Eukaryota; kingdom Metazoa; phylum Arthropoda; class Insecta; order Lepidoptera; family Noctuidae; genus Orthosia; species Orthosia gracilis. The sequence goes on from OX387275.1 coordinate 4,962,649, forward strand.
CATTGCAACATTTTCCTTCGATTTTCAAACAAGCACACTTTTACTTTTTAATTTAGTGGCGCTTATGCTCATTGACTTAATGCAGAAAAGTAGTGTATTGACACTACTTTGGTCTATCGATGCGCGCGCTGCGCAGTCATGGGCAATAAGAATCTAAATTGCTCGCCATACCACAAATATTTTTTCCGTTTCCACTTTTTTTCATTTCAAATGTATAAGTGAAGATAGAGTAGTCTATTAAAACACTCGCGTGTTATTATTATCAAAACCCACGCTCGTGTTTTAATAACCCCAATTATATGACCATTGCATAAACTACTATTAAACTTAAGTTATATTTAAAAGTTTATTTTTATCACCAAGCAACTGTTTTTTATTGAATTTGTTCGATTTAGGAAATATAAGAAAGTACCTAGTAGAGTTGAAAACAACTATATATTTTTAACCGACTTTCCAAAAAGGAGGAGGTTCTATGTTCGACTGTATGTATGTTTTCTTTATTTTTTTATTAATGTTTTTAGTTTTTTTTTATGTTTTTTTTTTATAATGTTTGTTCCCGATTACTCCGTAAACTATGGACCGATTCTGAAAATTCTTTTTTGTTTGGAATTGTATATTCTTGAGGTGGTCCCATTGTCTCCAAGTCAGGACGACATCACATTGAAATCGAGTGAACTCCTTAAATTTTATAGGCACACGTACGATTTTGGTATTTTCATCAGCCCACGCATTGAGAAAGTATCATTTTGTGAAGTGAAACTGATCAAGAAGGCCACAGATGGCTACTGGAACTTCTCAATGATAAGTTTATTTTGAGTATGAGATATCTCGAAATTACTGTGATGAAGCAAATTGAAATAAATGATTTTAACGAAAATGGTACCACCGAATTGATCTGGTGATGAAGCCGGAAGGTAGGCACCGGAACGCCGTATTAAAACAATGTAACCCAGTCGTGTTTAGGCTTGTTGGAATTGTTATGAGAAGCTCTTTGAATGATTTTCAAGGTAATATAATTTTATATCGCGCAATTATATTGTAGGTGTTGGACCGCCTTATTTTGGTTCACCATACAAACTTCCATCCCCCTGGTCACCCCCTTAAGCATGATTTCCTGGATAAAAACTATTCTATGTCCTTCCTAAGGTTTTAAAGTATCTACATACCAAATTTCATCTAAATCGATACAGCGGATTAAGCGCGAAAAGTTACGCCGGAACAGCTGCTCAACTTGTATCAAGCGCAAGTTCGATCATGCATGGAGTACTGTTCTCACCTCTGGGACGGTTCTGCCAAATACCAGCTTGATGCACTAGAGTTGATCGAAAAGCGGGCCAAGAGACTTATCGGCAATGAGGCACTGGTCAAATCAAAGCTCCAGAGCCTTGAACATCGTCGCCGAGTTGCCAGCTTGTCGGTTTTTTATCGGTTACATTTCGGGGAGTGTGCGATGGAATTGCATGATTTAATTCCGCCCAGCCCGTTCCATCATCGGACAACCAGACGCACGGCGATGCGTCATCGGTACATGGTGGACATCCCACCCATACGCACAAAACGTTTTGGGGACACTTTTATTATGCGTACAGCTAAGGAGTGGAATTCCCTGCCGGAGTCTGTGTTTCCCGATAGCTACAATCTAGGGGTCTTTAAGTCAAGAGTGAATAGGTTACTTCTAGGCAAGCGTGCTTCACCGTCGACCACATCATCGCTTACCATCAGGTGAGATAGTGGTCAAGCGCGAGCCTATTTACAATAAAAAAAAAAAAAAAAGATAGACAGATTTACTTTCGCACTTATAATATTTGTATGGATTCAATAGAAGAATGTGGTAATTGCCAGCTATAAATTAGCTAAGTATTATCATCAAAATGGAAAACTGATTAAAAAATTTGAAGCCATGCCTACCATAAATAAACTTTAAATTTTTTGAATTTGATTTTAGGGTCCGTACCCAAAGGGTAAAAACGATACCCTATAACTAAGACTCCACTGCCCGTCTGTATGTCTGTCACCAAGCTGTATCTCATGAACCGTAATAGCTAGACAGTTGACATTGCCGCTATAATAGCAAATACTAAAAACAAAATTCTCTCCCAAACAACAAACGATATTTTTGCCGTGCGCGAGTCCGACTCGCAATGGGCCGGTTTTTTTGTTCCATTTTTTCATAGTTTGCGAAAAAAACTTAATCAAAATTAAAATATTTTATCCAAACTAATATTATAAACAGACACAATTGTTTGTGTGTTAATATGTTTTCAAGAAGTATACCAAATCCGATAGCAGGTCTAATTAACAGGTTCTCACAGATACTTGCTATCACACTGATTGTGAGAGGCCTGTTTTTATCGGCGTGAGAAATGTACAGATCCGCAAGAGAACCAGGGTAACCGACATAGCCCGAAGTATTGCCAAACTTAAGTGGCAGTGGGCAGGGCACATTGCTCGCGGAACAGATGGCCGATGGGGCAGAAAAGTTCAGGAATGGCAACCGCAAACTGGGAAGATGTTGCGTTGGAAGGCCTCCCACCAGGTGGACCGATGACCTGGTGAAGGTTGCGGGGATCCTCTGGATGCGAGACGCACGGGACCGATCAATGTGGTGACGCTTGGGGAAGGCCTATGTCCAGCAGTGGACGTCTTTCGGCTGATATGATGATTATGACTTTTTATCACGGGAAAATTAACGGATCCTGTAGAATAAGGGTCTAATGCCGTAATTTCACATAAACCTTTATGATCCCCTATGAAACGTCACAATCTAGTGTCCGGTTCCAATTGATCGTTTCCTATGGAGGAGAAGCATTGGCAAGAAACTCCACGGTTCCTTTATTTTACCCATATCTAAGTACATTTACATTTCTCATATCTAAGTACTAATGCTCCCATATCTAAGTACTAATGCTGTAACATGGAAATATTTTAAAAACAAACCATTTTTTTAAAAGAGTAACCGTGGAGTTTCTTGCCGGTTCTTCTCCATAGGAAACGACCAAGCCGAACCGTGCTCCTTTTGTAGACGTTTTATAAGTGCCAATGCAGGCCTATGAGAAGTAAAAGATTTTTACCGCTCCTGTAGTATTCACATTCATGAATGAATTGATGTGAGAGATTTATCAATGGGTTCCACCATCATGTTTATAAATTCAGCTAATTGTTGAATCGTATTCTCAAAGTTTACAATGTAGGACTTAGTATTCCCATTATTGTTCTCGTCTTCTCATTATAGGTAAACAAGGAACAGATTGTCAAACTACAATTTTATATCCAAGTAAGAATGAATTATTTTAATTAAACACCATGTCACCAATAAAATGGTAAAATAAAATACTTTTTTACAAAAAATGCAACCGACTTCCAAACAAAAACAATACAAAGTGAAAAATAACTTCAATTTCGGAAGTCGTTCCTGTTTTCGTTTCTTCGTTTTTTGACACCGACTTCCGAAATTGAAGTTATTTTTCACTTTGTAGTGTTTTTGTTTGGAAGTCGGTTGCATTTTTGTAAAAAACTTTTTTTATTTTTCAGTTTTTAGTTGTGGTGCATAATGGACTTGTTCTATAGGCTAGGTACCTACGCGTATAGTACCCAAAGTGAATCCAGAATAGATTAACCCAATAACATGAAACTTAAACAAAACCGGTGCAATGACGGTATACCAGGGTGAACTGTTCACACCTGTGTACCCCTTTAGAGCGTACCAGTGAGATGTTATGTTATGAAATGGTGTAAACAATAAACAGACATGCGATTGCATCTATCTCGAGTGATTTTCCGTCATTTATTGAAGAGTTCTAGTGTATTTCGCCGAAGTTCTTCATCAGATCTTGATGAAAAATAAATGGGACAAGACATGACAAGCACCAGCTTTCAAATAAAAAAAAGAATCATCAAAATCGGTTCACCCAATAAAAAGTTCTGAGGTAACAAACATAAAAAAAACAGTCGAATTGATAACCTCCTCCTTTTTGCGAAGTCGGTTATAAGAATAATCTATACACCTCTCTACCTACCTCGTAGGGGCATCCAGGCGTGATTTTATGTCATCCTGGCACACACACAATTTTGCAAATGTCGTATGAATTCCTGAAAATAAGTTTCTGACAAGGTATAGGCAAAGGGTTTTACAAAACGGTATGCGATATGGTCGTCCATTGTAGGTAAATGTTGTATTTCTAATTATAACTGTGCATTTGTAAATAATCCCTGCGGGGAAAACACGGCCTCTGTGATAGGCTTGAGTCACGCATTTTATCACGGTGTTTGCTCTCAAACTCTGATAAAAATGTGTGACTCAAGCCTGTCACAGTAGGCTGTGCTCGCCCCGCTGGAGTGGTGTCATAAATTACGTTATATACCCGGCAGCTAGATGGGACTGAGCTTTATCGTTATCTGATGATATGTTGACAGAAAAACCGGCCAAGTGCGAGTCGGACTCGCGCTCGGGTTCCGTACCATTATCGCTAAAAACGGCAAAAAAACATGTTTTTTGTGTGGGACACCCATTTAAATATTGATTTTATTCTGTTTTTAGTATTTTTTGTTATAGCGGCAATAGAAATACATCATCTGTGAAAATTTCAACTTTCTAGCTATCACGGTTCATAAGATACAGCCTGGTGACAGACGGACGGACAGACGGATGGACGGCGTGGAGTCTTAGTAATAGGGTCCCGTTTTTACCCTTTGGCTACGGAACCCTAAAAAAGACATGAACGTGTTTTTTTATCGTGGTTAATGTGTCCGTTCGATTTATCTTCATGCACTTTCTATATCAAGTGTAAAAGTGGTTCTGTGTTTATATTTATCCAACCATATTAATCTATGTCCTTATCTACTAGTATTTTAAATGTGAAAGTAACTCCGTCTATTTGTTTGTTATCATTTGACGAAACTTGGCACACAGGTAGACAGAATCTAGGACAGATTATGACATAGGATAATTTTTACCCCGGGTGTATTTTCCCTTCATCGTCCATCACTATGAATGTAGGAGACAGTTCTCGATCGAACAATTTTAAAGCTTAGTGCTTAAAGTATAAAGACGCGAGAACATACACGATCCGAACAACTATCAATTGTTCGTTATCCAAGTTCAACGTCGCTTCATTTTAGCAGTTTGCTATTTGACACGATGTCAAGAAAGTACTAAATACCATTGTCGTCATTCACTATACCGAGTATTAAAACAAGTTGAAGACCTCGAAATTGCTTTGTCTTCCTAAGGTTTAATGCTTTGCCTCCTTCTACGTGTTTCCCTACCTGAGGAACGTGACCAGATATGACGCATCTCTAAGTTTTAGTCTTCTCTGTGTGAGCCGCTCGGTACACACTGGCTTTCAGCCTTCTTTATTACGTCTGGCCATCGTGCTGGTATTCTTTCTTAAGGTTCTCCTAGTCGACGGCACGATTTATTTTGTGCGCGAGGTTAAAATGCATGCTATCTCATCCGACAACACGTGCGAAAGAGATAGATGCTGTGATGAGCAGTAAGAAGCTAGTTCGCGTACGAATTAGCACTTTTGTAAATTTGTCGAAATGGATGATGACTTAGGACGAAAACGAGCGCGCCAAATTGTATAAATAGACCTTCGGGAGTCTAGGTATCATGAAAAACGACTAAATGTATATTCCCAAAATAAAATTATTTGCACTGTTGAATTACTAATCTATCCCTGTATGGAGGCCGATTTGCAATGTTTCTCCATCTTATGGTATTTATTTCCGCCAAAGATGCGTTAAAATTAGTGTTGAAATATGGAACTTTCGACGCTCATAACTTTTACATACATATTTTTTTTTACTTTTTTGTTTCCATACAGTGCTAGATAATGTTGAGACAAATTAATATCATTTATTTTTATTTTGAACGTACATCGTCAAACAGTGGAGTAATCGCCAGACTACGTTTGTATGGAAGAATGATCGACTAGTGTAACCTTAAACCTTCTTTACTACCTCTGGCCATTGTGCTGGTATCCTTTCTTAAGTGGGTTTTCTTTCCACCCTGCCTAGTATTATGACTTCTTGAGCCTTTCCAGACAATGCTTTCGTAAACGCAAAATATGCCTGAAAAGATTGAGGACATCGCTCTTTGCATAATGCAGCTAGCCTTTTCCTCCAGTTTGGATAAATACTACAGTGATTGATTGCATACTGTCTGGGTCTTACAAAGGGTTTATAACCCCTCGTCACTTTCACGACGAGATTTCAACATTAGTGAAGTTTCAGTTTACTGGGAATACTTTTCAAAACTAGGACCGTAGGAAATTGGTTCTGCACTCCTGGTTTTGCTTAAGTATAACTTAAGCTGGAGTAACTGGAATAACTTTTTATTTCACTTTCCCTCGAATCTAAAATTAATATAACCATTGAAACTTACATTCCTTAGGGAAATTATGTACCAGAAGCTTGTATGAAGTTAATTTATGTGTTTGCCAGTTTTAATTTATTATTGCTGGGGTCCTAAAAATAGGATCTCAATTAGGTATTCGCGCGAAAACACAAAAGGACCCTGAAATTACATTTAAATACTATTGCCTAGCAAAATCAGCCTTAAACGTTCCTACCACTGAGACACAGGCCTCTTCCCTGTAAGAGGGAATATTATAGACTAATTATCCGTATGGTGGATTAAAAAAATATATACTCACAAATAATTAACCAAGAACTTAACCGCTGTAGTCTTCATTGTTAACTTGATTTAACGCGTTATGTTTCACAGCACAATAGCACACGACTGACCAACGGATTGTTACGTGATGTTAAATGCGCAACTGAGTTATATTGCCTAGCCCTCAATGAAATCCGTGTGTGTACTGCGACTGAGGTATTGTGATACTTTGGCTAATAAAACCGAAATTCAGATTCTGAATTTCGATTTTATATGACCAGTATTCTGTTGTTCGGTATTTTATCCAAAATTTGTGATAACACAATGTAATATTATAAATGCGAAAGTAACGTTGTCTGCACGTCTGTATGTTACATTTTACTGTTAACCTGCTAAAAATTTAGATGAAATTCGGCATGGAGATAGTTTGATAAAAAAAATTAAATGGATACCTTTTATCTCAGAAATCATCCCTAAGGTGGCGGAAAGAAGGGTGAAGGTATTTGTGGTGAAGCAATGCTTTCTCAAGTACTAATGCTACACAGACAAAGTCGCGGGCAAAACCTAGTAAACAATTAAGTCAAATTTATTGTGTTTACCAGTTTAAACACAATAAATTTGACTTTGGATGCTCTTGTATTATTCTGTATCTAACAAGGACGATAAAAAATATTGCCCAGCAAGCTTTGTACACAGCTCCAATCATTTTGGTAATTATTTCGATGTTTTCCATTGCCATAGAGATAGAATGTATATATTTACTCATTTATAATCTGTGGGTCTACTACGCGTATCTTCAAATTGAGCTTTTTACCATTTTTGGGACCATACCTATCATTCCAAGTTTGCCATAGCTTAGGCCTATAATGGAATATTAATAAAATATCTGCATAATCTATACAGTAATAGAATGTGTATATATAGTCTTACAACTTGTATGTTGTGATTGGATTCGCCTTTAATAACTCTTGAATGTGATGGTGATTAATTTTCTAATTACATGGTAATATCAATTTCTACTGTTTTCTCGATTTCTTACTCAAAATAGAATTAAGCATATTCGGCCTTTTGCTTTCTCGTTCATACATACCTTTTATTACTACAGTTTTTGTCAAATGTATTATGTTTTGGGTCGAATCCAAATAACAGGCAAGCGTGCTTCACCTTCGACCATATCATCGCTTACCATCAGGTGAGATAGTGGCCAAGCGCGAGCCTATCAAAAAAAAAAAAAGACATGAGACAAGGACAGGGAGAAGAGTTTACGACTGAATAAACGATTCATTTATTCATTATCATATAGGTATTATGTAAAGTCATGACAATCTAAGAAGACGGATTTGACAGTTAAAAAAATACGCAATATGAAAAAATACGTTACGTTGTTATACGTTGACAAAATACGTTATTTTGACGTGAAAATCTCAATAACCATACCGTTGCGTTTAAAACATCAAATCATTTTCGCATATAGGCTTTATAGTAACAACTTCAAAGTATCATAACCACCTCTTCCAACTATATACTACACGTTACTGTACATACCATTGTTTCAACCGTGGAAACTTCGATTTGATTAAATACCACCGTACAAACAACGCGGAGTGCGTCGTGCACAAAACATAAATTTGTTTGTATAACTTTTTCACAATGTCATTGTGTATTAATAAAACTTTGGGCTTGGGAATATGCCCGAACATACACATATGACATTTGGGAACCAAAATCTTTAACGTCGCTCTTATAACTGATCAAATGGGTGTTCAAAGATAACACAGTGCATTTGAAGATCACACTCCGTAGTGCTGGCATATGTAGACCTTTGAGAATCGTTACGGGTAATAAGAAGCCACAAAATCTGGCACCAGTCTTGACCATCATGACACTCAGTTACTAGATTGTGAAGGTAAGATAAGGTTAATGTGTAATACATAATTTAGGTGCATCCGGTTAGATTGGTAGCCGAATCGATATATAAGGGCGAAGGCTAGGCCGATGACTTGACTCCATAGGGTAAGTTTTTGGTTCTCAAATATGGTTGGAAAAATATCATAGTTAAAGACTACTGAAATAGTCTATAGTGTTCCCTCTAAATCAAATTATGTCAAAAAAACTGTAAATTTCATCGAGTCTTCTCATCGCGTATGCCACAAAGCCTGAAGACCAAAGTCTTCAGGCTTTGTGGCATACGCCCAATGCGTCTTACCTGTTATTACCGACGGTGCGGCTGGTTAATCAGTTCAACGTTCCTCAGCGAGCTATGGAAAGAGCTATGCTCGGAGAATCTCTAAGCGATCCAAAACGAGGTGTTTCGGCAGATAACCAAAGTTGTCGACATAGCTCACTGAATAAGTAAGCTGAAGTGGCAATGGGCCGGCCATATAAGTGGTAGAACCGATGACCGTTAAGGTAAACTTGTTCTTGAGTGGAGACGTAAGTTAGGACGCCCTCAGGCTAGGTGGAGCGACGACCTTCGCAAGGTTGCCGGTAGCAGCTGGATGACACTTGCCAAAAATCGAATCAAATAGCGTGCAATCGGAGAGGCCATGTCCAGCAGTGGACTGCTATAGGCTGATGTCGAATACGGTTGATAGCACTTGATGAACGTCAAAATTACAAAAGGCAGGGGCCAAAGCGCCCGTCCTTCACCAATTCCTAAATTTTAAGCAGGAAAAAAGAAGTGGTGCAACAAACTCTAGCAACATATCTGTGAAGTGACGAAGCACTATGATGTGGCAATATGTGAAAAGGATTATTTTGCCTTAATCCCTTGAATTCCTCAAGTATAAACATAATACAAATTCCATTGTAAGTTGTCTCTGCGATCTGCGTACTATTATTTTACAACCGTGGCCAGCTAATTGATAGTGCTTCTTGAACAATTTATAGGTAACTATATAACAAGTATAAGATTATGAAGGATGTTTGAAAGCCTTGGTAATGCGCACAGCAAAGTGGAACTCACTGCCTGCGTCTGTGTTTCCGGAAGCATTTTATACGGAACTTTTGAAAGTTAGAGTGAACAGGCTTCTTCTTTGTAAGCTCACTCCATCGTCGACTTTGTCTCTGTCACCTTCTGACCGAGACTAGAGTCAAGAGCAAACCCATGTTAAATTACAAAAAAAAAACAGTCACTGATTGGATTCTGAACAACAGGAACCGGCGACGCGGTAGGCCTCTATCTAAGAATTGGCCTGATGTAGCAAGAGATAGGAAAAAATGGAAACACGGAAATTATGCCTTTGTCCTGCAGTGGAAAAAAAAACAGGCTCATAATAATAATAAAATGTTTTAAAGCTCCAAGTAACAATAGTAGTTTATGCAATGGTCATATAATAGGGGTTATTAAAACACGAGCGTGGGTTTATCACATGAGGCGAAGCCGACTGTGATAATGCTAACACGCGAGTGTTTTAATACCTAATTATATGCCGTTGCATACACTACTTTATCTAAACTTATACATGAAATAAAAAAAAGTGGAAACGGAAAAAATATGTGGTATGGCGGGCTATTTAGATTCTCATTGCTCATGACTGCGCAGCGCGCGCATCCATTGACACTACTTTTGTGCATTAAGTCAATGCGCCCATAAGCGCCAATAAATTAAAAAGTAAAAGTGTGCTATAAAAATTAAAAAGTTATTTTATGATGCAGTTGTTTGAAAATCGAAGACTATTGTTGCACTGTAATGGACTTTATCTACACTCACAACATAATGTTCCAATTATGAATTCAAAAAATATTCTATAAACACGTACTTTACATCCGTGGATAGGTAAAATTAAAAAAAAACAACCATTACAGTGCAGCATTTTCCTTCGATTTTCAAACAACTGCATCATAAAAAAACTTTTTAATTTTTATAGCACACTTTTACTTTTTAATTTATTGGTCGCCCGTGTTTTAATAGCCCCCATTATATGACCCTTGCATAAATTACTATTTTTTTAAAATTTTACCTATCCACGAATATAAAGTACGTGTTTGTACAATATTTTTTGAATTCATATTTGGAACATTACGTTGTGAGTATAGATAAAATTCTTTTCCTTGTATTCCAGGTCTGCTCAGAGAGCAGTGCCAGCGAATCTTCACTAGAATCATCAAGCGGTTACGGCAGTCAAGGTGCATTTGCAGCAGAAGACCATGCTTTGCAGCATCAAGTCCAACATGCTGATGGTGAGTGAATGTTGATCTTATTGTGTGTAGCGTAGGGCTGTGTTTTCTGTATTCATGTATTGTGTGTTGTGAGATAATGGACTGAATTATGGCGGTAGGAAATGAAAGAAGTCAAGGAATAAAGTAGGGCATGATAATGATTTTCACATCTAATCAGTCGTAGTTTAGTTGATCAGTCAGTGTGTCGTGGTGGCCCAGTGGCTACGACCTCGCCTCTTGTGCTTGAGGTCGTGGGTTCGAATCCGGGCAAGTACCAATGTGAATTTTTCAATTCATATGTACTTTCCAAGTTTATCTTGGACATTGCTGATAACGGTGAAAGAAAACATCGTGAGGAAACCTGGACTCCTAATAGTTAGTTTATTATAAGATTGTGCTCCATTGGTGTAATTGCTGCAAGGCATTCCAGTGCGAGGATAAACTAATAAATAAAAATAAATAAAATCAGTTTAAAGCAGAATATGGTCTCTCAAACTTTTATTTAATTTGCTTTGTTAGTATGTGTGGGTCAAATCTTTCGTGGGCAAATGAATCTTAATTAAATTATTCATTAACAAATCTTTTTTAAATCTACCGTCATAGTACAGTCCACCTTTAGATGTTTTTATCGTTTATTTCGATGTCGTAAGAGTGATTTTAGATTAGCAGTGTGCTGTGTGAACTTTTTTGTTGCCTGTAGTACAATACTTTTTGTTGCAGAAGTTTCTATGATGTACATATTATCAGGCTGTAATATCTCATTTTTGTTCAAGTTGAAATACTGTTATTCTTTGCATTCAAAATACCCAAATCATTCACAGCTAAGGAATCCAATCCCGCAAACGTGGCAATGTGAGATGCGGGCTTTGCGGGTACGGTAAAAAATTTGATCCGCCGGATTGATGAACGCGATCCAGCAGCCATGCGGGATTGAATTCCCTATTCACAGCACTTTCAAATATATATTTTTTGTAATTTCTTTAGTTGTATGTTTATGTTGTAATCCCGCTTCGCATGCCTCATTTAGTCGAGTCCGAGATCGTAACTCTTCGGCGAGACAGCGAAGCGTCGGTGGCGGCCGCTCGCGAGAGCTTTTCCATCTCGCTGGGGTCATTGGAGGAGGCCGTGCGGTCGCTGGACGAGGCCAGTGAGACGCCGGCCTTCGCCACCATAGGAAAGAAGCCCGCCGTGCCCAAGCGTAGGCCTGTGTCTATGACTGGTGAGGATCTGATCTGACTTAGGTGTTGGTTAAAAAATAGGAACAAGAAAATCATCATTGTAGGATAGCCAGTCTCTAAAAGACGTTCAGATGTACGATAACATGTTGCACAAAGATGTTGCTGCAACATCAATCTATGAAACAATATTAAGACAACATTTAGAAATAACTAGTGCAACCAAGTATCTGGACACATAACAGTCAGTTAGACCGTGAAACATGTTGCTAGCTACACAAAAGATGTTGCTGCAACATTGTATACATACCAACTATAGGCTGGCAAAGCTGTTCCAAAGTTTTTACGGGTAAGTGAAACCTACATCTATACGACATTATCATTCAGGTCCCTTCGTAACAGTTCGGATTCGCTCGTGTAACCTGGTTGAATCCGAGATCGTAACCCTTCGGCGAGACATCGAAGTGTCGGAAGCATTAAAACATCTTATAGCATCTTCCAAGGTAATAAAACATGTTGCAGCAGCTTTAGAAAGTTGCCCCATAATGTTACTGTAATATCTCAAATAAAACTTGTGCAACAAAACGAAACTAGTGCTGCCAGCAACATTTCACACATCTTGAGCGTAAAACGTGTTGCTAGCAACATAATTTAATGTTCTGCAACATTGTTGTGAACTACCTGCTATAGTCTGATGATGATGACTACGAAGCTAGTCCAAACTCTTGAATCTTCAAGAAGGTAAGCGTGTCTTTCGTCATTGTTCGGGAATGACCGTAACATTTCGGGTTGAGTAGTTTCTCTCCCTGGGGTCGCTGGAGGAGGCCTTGCGGGCTCTGGACGAGGCTAGCGAGGCCATTTCAGGTAAGCTACTATATACTATGAGCAACAAATTTTATAGCAAAAAGAACTTTAAGGTAAGTATTATATGCATGAGTTTGTCACAATAGTAATTTTTTGCTTTAATCTATTCTGTTTGAAATATTAACATTTTTCAATAAGATCGCTGTATCATTATTTATTGGCCACATTCATAAACTAATAATGCAAGCGGATTATTTAATCATGCAATCAGTAAATTTCAAATCCTTTATTTCGAGCAATCATTCATCCAAATTAACCAAGGAAGATCTTGAATTTCAGTTATGGACATTTAGTGAAGTTGCAAGTTTGGTAGTGTGTGGTTTTGATGGAAACAAACGGATATTTGAAATATTGACTGCTACAAAACTTATTTTGATAAAGCCTATATAGACATATAGGCTTTATATATACCCTACCTACCCTACTTACCCTGCCTACCCTACCTACCCTACCTTCCCTACCTAACCTACCTACCCTATCTACCCTATTATAAATCTAAACCATCCTGGGCGCCACCCAAACGCATACAAAAAAAATTCATTTAAATCGGTCCAGCCCTTTAGGAGGAGTTCAGTGACATACACACGTACAGTAGAATTATATATATAAAGATTAATATTACTATTTTAATAGTATAGGCTTTACAAGACAACTATTTCGATATCCTTGAAATCTTGTATAAGTTAATTACATATCCATCCTAACATACTTTCTTCCACAGCGACAGTTTGGTCCCGTCGTGGTTCGTCCAGCTCGCTAGGCAAGCCGCCGCCACCAGTGCGACGGTCTTCTTCAATATCAAGGCCGCAACGACCGGCTTACGTGCAGGTACGTTCATAATTCAATTAACATTTAACTATTTTCTACATTATCCTAGTAATGAAAAAGGTGCCTAATCCAAACTGCAAACTTATTACCTTTTTAGAGTTCCGTACCCAAAGGGTAAAAACGGGACCCTATTACTTGGAGTCTTAGTAATAGGGTCACCTTTTTAAATTTCGGGTACAGTCCGTCTGTCTGTCTATCTGTCACCAGGCTGTACCTCATGATCCGTGATAGTATGGATTCAATAGAAGAATATTATTGAAATTCACAGATGATTTATAATTATAATTTCTAAACATACTTAATGTGAATATTTATTACTGGAGGGACTGACTCCCAAGTCACAGGCAATTAGCCTAGTTTGGGAGCCAGGGAACTTGTTACTGTGTATAATGTTATTATTATTATAGATATTATTATTATAGATGATGTATTTCTGTGGTCGCTATATCAACAAATACTAAAAACTTCTTTTTGGTAATTCTCGAAAATATACATGAATCTGATGGTAATAAAATACTCGTGCTATGAAACGCTTGAAAAATTGAGAATGTAACTTCTCAATTTTTGTAGGGTTTTCAAGCTTTGAAGTTATTCTTCTATACTTGTCAGCGAAAATTTCATGTCAAAGTTCTGAATGGCGCGAACATTGAAGTCACGATGGAGTTTCTTGTCAGTCTTCTAATGCTGTATGTGTTCATCATAGAGTTTTATATTATTATTTTTTACTTTGTCCTGATTTTCTTTAGATTTTGAAAAATCAAATGGAGAAATCAGTCTTATACGCAGACACCCCCTTTTTATTTTAAGTTGTTTCAGTCCATTCAAAAATTTTCTGGTAAATATCGCCGTCAGCGATAAGACCGCTATTATGAAATGAAATGAAATCGTTTTATTTGCTAAATGTAGATGTATAGATTAGATGTTCTTTTTGTAGAGAGTCCCTATACATTTTGTAGAGAGTCCCTATACATTTTGCCTTACGACATGCAAATTTTTATTCTTTTTTAATTTAATATACAGAAACACCAATATTTTTGTAAATTATCATCATTTCTAAGCAATAACCAGTCCAAACATATAAAATGGCTTGGAACAGGAAATGAAAAATTATTTAGGTCCTTTATTTTTTTTTTTTCTTACCGTTTTTTTTTTATATAAAATAATTTAAAAAAACAAAATCATTTAAAATATAAAAAATAGAGGCCCACCGGTATCGGGAACAGGGTCCAAGCTGCCGGCGGTCTGGGTTTCATAGAGAGGAACCTCATAACAATACGAGCCGTGTCCAGCTGTAATGCTTTCTGGATCAGGCCCTTGACCCAGTCGCCTAACGAGAGCCTCCTAAGGTGTTGGTCGAGGGTCGTGGCTATTAAGCCAGTGGCTGACATTTAGCGGAACGTTATTGGAATACAACAATAATCAACATTATAAACATTAATATAATAATAATCAGTCATAAAAATGAAATTTCACTGAAATTAAGTTTCACTTCATAGAAATAAAGTTTGTCGTAAAAGAGATGTGAACCTTTTTACCCGACTGCCAAAGAAGGATAATGTGTATATCACTCTATGTTTGAATGTACGTACGTATGTATGTATGTATGTTTGTTCCTATGTGGCGTTCCAGAGACCAAAAGCGTGGTCTGATTTTGATGCTTCTTACGTCAAGTGATTCGTCTTAACCTTGCGTGTCACTGGCTACATCAAAATTGGAAAATAGAAAAATGGCGTATTTTGAGCGCCATATTGTGGGGGCCCAATTATTATTATACTTCCAAACCCATCGTGTGGGGTATCAAAATAAAGGGTTTTACGTGACATCTGGTTTTTGTCAGCCAGCTCGTGAATATGTATCCTCCGACTGCACAGCATGATTTTCTTCTTGTTTATGTCTTTTTAGTTCGCTTCATAAGCAGTCGGGTTTTTTGATTTCTTTATTAACTTTGTTTATTTGGTGTCCAAATTGTGAATTCAATTTGAATGTAACTATCAAACCTATATTTTTCTTTTCAGAACCCACAAAATCCACAGATGTGCTCTACCGACGCGGACAACTTGCCTCCTCCGCCCGCGTTCCTCCTGCAGCCCGACGGCGACGCTGCCGGTGATTATGACTGTATTGACACCTTTATGCACTACTAGTATTTAATTTAGTATTTAGAAAATACAGTATACTCTGATATTTAATTTACTGGATCAAAATGACTGTTAGTGGGTTGCCACTTTATCGTAACAAAAAATAGTGTTGTATACTGAGCGATCGAAAGTCGATCAAAAATCGAAATAAATAGAAAATTTAAGTATTCCACGGATAAAAATTACATTTGTGTGGAAACTAGCGCCCTTATTTAATATCTACCCGTTTATGTCACACTTCGTTCTATCGATCGCATTTTTTATTTATTACCAGAACTATGTGTTATGTTTGTTAATATTTAATGTTGAGCCACACTACAACAAGGAACATAGTCCCACGCTGGCAACGTTTAAACAAATCATTTTGGTAACAAATAAAAAATCAGAGTATAGCTAAACTTGAATTCAGAATCTACATAGATAAAGTTCTCAAATTCAATCACTGACAGTAAGGCATAAGGCGTGCAGTGAATCTCTGTCCATTTTTAAAACTATGGTAAAGAATCACTACCTCTTTCTTTAATAGTTGTTTTTCTTGATTTCTATGTTTTTGTTCCATACTTATTATTGTATATATTTGTCTATATAATATATATATATAAATATATTATGTATTTATTTTATTAATAAAAAGTACACCAAAGACTAACTACAGTACTGTTTTCCTGTCATTTTTAAAATCCATCCAAAGGTTGTCTTGAAAAGATCGCTTTTAACACCACCCAGTGTCATCCAGTGTAATGTTTACTTCTTTTATACTTTCTGTAACTTTTATGGTGTACATAATAAAGAGTATTCTATTCTGTTCTATTCTATATAGAGTTGTTAGTACTTTTTAACTTAATGTAATTTATTTAAAAAATGGGAGGAAAGTTGCTTAAGGAATATAGTTTTACAACTCTATATATTTCAAACAGACATCAAAACAAAACAACAATAAAGTACCTAGTTCTAAATTTAAATTATTATTCATCATAAATCCAATAATTGATAGACATTTGTTAATTAGCATTCGTTTGTATTCGGAAATGCGATGATTGCCGAGGAACATTAAAAAAATACTTGTACTGTACTGATGAGTGATAATTTTTGTGATACCATGACAGATTTTATTACATATACCATGACAGATTTTTATTACATAATAAACATTAATTACTTGCTTCTTTTGCTAATTTTCTGTAATTGCAACCTGTGCACCTTAACGATTATAACCTATTGTGTATGCAATATTTACACGCCTTGCAAGGCCTCACATAGTAATGCGTCATTTTTATAAATAACACCATGTAGCACAACATTGCATATATGTGTTACAAAAATAAAAAAACATACACATAATAAATTAATTATCTACATACAAATATACTTAAATCAAAAATTACTTACTAACTAAGCTTAAATAAAATCTTAAGTATGTGGCCGAAAAAGTCCTCCACATCATTACAAGGGCAGCATTGCCGCGTTGTATGGCAATGCTTATCCTCTGACCAAGGTAAAAATCAGCTCTTGGTTCACGAGATACCTGGTCGATATTTGTGTTACAAATATTTGAAATTAGTTTTTTTTTAAGAAATTTTCCTTATTTTAAATTAAATTTGGAAGAGTCTCTAGGGGCAGAAAATTCGTATGGTTTGTCTTAGAGAATCATTCACAATGTATTCTATCGCAATGAATGTTAAATTATCAAGTCAAGCATTATGTAGTCTAAGTTCATTTTTGTATGACCATTTGTTATAAAAAGATCTTCAATAAATTCGCTCGCAATGGAATTTGAACTTTACCATGTCCGAAATTGAATTTGATCCTCTAAAAACTTTCTGAGATTCTGAATTGAAGTTTCGATTAGTTGTAAGTTTACCTTATGTACCTATGTAAAAGTTAAATAGCCAATGGTGGAATATATCCAGTAAAACCAGCGTGTGTCCAATCAGTGACGTTTGCTTTAAAAATATAGAAGCTAAGTTTGCACATAAGCGAATTTTTATAGCGTGCACTGCGTAAAAGCTTTCACTCACCTATGCAGAACACAGGCTTGCTAAACGCACATCAACGTTTCTGCATAAGATTATGATTTTGATAAAATACTTTTTAGAAGCCAGTAGTAAAAGTATTAATTTCTCTAATTTCTACCGCCTCAATATGGTATTTGATCTCTTGGGTTCGATGCCAATAAAGAATACAACAATGTTTGTTTAATCACAAATATTCCAGGCCTGCAGCCGTATTGCGTAAGTGAATTCGGCAAGGCGAAGGGTTTGACCGCAATACGGCTGCTGATTGTCTAATCAAACAAAAATAATTCTTCGGCTGGTTTTTAAATAGAAAAAGTTTGTTTCCATGGAAATGTCGGTTTCTTTTCCAATGCATAAAAAAATTATATTTTATTTAGATAATTGACTAACCAACCCATTTCTTCCAGCGCACATCAACGTAGCAGAAACAGTAAAACAGCTGACAGAACTAAAACACATGCCCGCATCCCCCGGCATCGTTCGCCGCAGCCTCCAACAGCTGTCCAATAGCACCAACACCAGTCCACAACAGCAACAACAACAACAATCGCCAACAACACCGTCACTTTCTACCTTCCAACAAGCCAAGAGCAACTTCTCTTCGTCAACGAGTTTGAATAGCACGGGAAACTTGAATCCCATCTATGGGCAAACTGGGCATAGGATAATGGCGTATGTGGAGAATTCTATGTATGTGAGGAAGAATAGTTTGAATAGCTCCAATTCGGATTTAATTAATGCTGGTGAGTTATTCCTTATTAGACACATAATATTATTATTTTACCGACAATTATAATTATACCATTTTGATAATACGGACATTTGCACTATAAAAATGCTCTGTCTAAGTATGAAACTGAATAGGTACTTACTTAAAAATAATCTGAAAAAATGTATAAGCGATTGTGAGCAAGAGTTTCTTATGAATCTGAAGCTTACTGGCTCAAAAATAAGATTCATTTTCATATGAAACGCGTAGTTTGCAAGGTAAAACGTAGCAAGCAAAGCCAAACTACAGTGTCTTAGTCTTGACTTTAGTCTTATCGAAAGTGAATAGATTACTTCTAGGCAAGTGTCTTTCATCGTCGACCACATCATCGTTTACCATCAAGTAAGATCACACGTGAACCTGACATGAAGGTGAGTTAATCAGACGAGGCGAAGTCGAGTGTGTTAATAATATCACACGAGTGTTTTATCTTAACTCATACAGTTGAAATAAAACAAAAGTGGAAACGGAAAAATAAGTGGTATGGCGGGAAATTAAGATTCTAATTGCGCATGACTGCGCAGCGCGCGCATCTATCGACAGTGAAATATTTGTCTACATTAAGTCAATGAACCCATACGCGCCAATGAATTAAAAAGTAAAAGTGTGTTATAAAAATCAAAAAGTTATTTTATGATCCAGTTGTTTGAAAATCGAAGGAAAATGTTGTTCTGGAATGTTTTTTTTTTTAAATTATACCTATCCACAGAAAAAAGTAGGTGTCTATACAATATTTTTGGAATTCATATTTGGAACATTAAGTTGTAAGTCTAGATACAGTTATATTCAGGAGTTATGAATTGTAGTGATATACATAATCTTTGGTGCCCTAACACAGGCAATTCTTGCTAAAGAGGACACTTCGAATGCTAGACACACATGTAAAAGATAAAATTAAATTATTTTTATTATTTGATATTGTATTTAAATAAAAACCGGCCAAATGCGTGTCGGACTTCAGACCTTTAGGGTTCCGTACCAACTTATCAATTAATAGTCATTTGTTAGGAAAATATTCGTAATAATTTACATAATCTATGGGTAGTTAAAAAATTCTTCGGCACAAAATGTGATAACATTAATAGGGCTCGCTTTGGACCTTTCGGGTACGGAACCCTTAATATGGATCAAAGCTAAATATCAAATTGTAGCGCTTGACTCGGTGGAACGCATAGCTAAGAGGCTCATTGGAAACGTTGGACTGGTAGATGTCTGCTTGTCGGTCGTCTACAGACTGTACTTCGGCGACACAAAGCTCATGAACTCTACGACCTCATCCCACCTTCTACCATCGGACATCTAGACGCACTGCAGGTTACCGTCCTAATCTGGTTGCCATTCCACCAATTCGCACCAAGTGCTTCCAAACATCCTTTATAATGCGCACAGCGAATGACTACCTGTTTCTGAACGCATTCAACCCGAATCTCTTCAAAGTTTGAATGAACAGGCTTCTTCTGGGTAAGCTTACTCCCATTCCAAAACCACCTTAAAAATTAAAAAAAAGCGAGAGTTTGCCATATTTAGTGTATCGCTGTTTTGCCAAGCTCGCATTTATAAACTCTATTTAATATTTGCAGGTATATATGGCGAAGGCCGGGGCTCTCCCCATGGTTCATCTCCCTCCACGCCGAGCTACGGAGAAAACAACTCATTCTCCAGCTTCGGACCGAGAATGTCGAACGAGTCGCATTATGGACAGACTGGTAAGATTTACTATAACAAAAGAATAACTTATAGGCAACCATAAAAACACATCAAAAGTTGCATAACATTATTTTACAACCCAGCAACAAATTATTACACCACAGGATTGCAAAATACTATTAAACAAAATAGATGAAATTACCCCTTTACGGAATATTATAATTGCAAATGAATAAATTACTACATTCCTATACGTTTTTAAATATCAAATTGACTCCACAAGTCAGGAACAGTCTACGAAATCTGAGTTGGTTACCCTAACTAATTTTGTTTCCTTTTGCAAGCTCTCTCTTCACTAACCTATTCGATGCAAAGAGTTCACAAGTAATATCTAGATATCTAATGTGTTATTATGTACAGTAAAGAAACATAAGCAAGAAAGAAAATAGCAGGGGAGGTCCAAAAGTTCGCGAATTATGCCGCGAAGTTTTATGTTTCCTGGCTTGAAAAAATAGATAAAGGCTTTCAATTAGGGTAATATTTAAGGGACTGATGCAACCTTACATATTTATTAAGTATGTCTACTTTAAACATCTACATACGACAAAAAATAAAAACTAATACTTTCCTCCGTCCCACCGATTTTGTGTAGGATGTTGTTTTTAATTTGGTTTCTAACTTATCACCTATTTTTAACAGGCTTCAAAATGCAACAAGACAAGAAATACAGCCAGAACACGATCTACGCTCAACCATCAGAAATCATAGCTGGTTTCAACAACATGTCTCGACATGACACCCTGAGTCCTCTCGCGATGAGGAAGAACATTGCAGCCAGGTCGCACAGCGCCGACAGACATCATCTCGAACGTGAGTTTAGTTTACAACGTTACTAAGTGTATCTTACGCCCTAAGGCCGCATCAATATTAATTTGCCCCTACCCTTAGGGGGGTATTACACTATCATATATCTACGATCACATAGGATCCTTATCCAAAATATCTAATGTCAAATAGTAGATTGTTTATCTAGGGAGCAAACAACAATTTTTTAGGCGTGAGTGTTTTTTTTTTAATCCCGAGGGATTCAAGTACGCGGTACGTACGAGGGAGCTCGAGCTTAAAATAGTGTTGCTCCCGAGGTGGACACTCTACTTTTTATCACTCTCTATGAGAAAATAAATAAGTACAGCTTATGAACAAAAACGTTACGTTTATTTATTTACATACCTACAATTAGGAACCATAAGACATAACATACAAATAATTAGAGGCTAATGTTTATATTTGAACAATTATGGAAGTGCATTGTAAAATTTTTATCAGTACCATCCGTTACAGCTGTAGATTTATATTTTTAATTTTTATTTATTAATTTGTAATTCTATTTCGGACCGCACGGAAACATTGCATATGTTTCCGTGCGGTCCGAATTACAATCGCTCATCAGCCATTCACCTAATACATTCGTCGTTAACGATTTTAGCGATGTAAACCTATTTTGGACCACATGCATTGTGGTTCATCTCTTTACTGATTGAAAGATTTATTAATAATATCCACATTCCAAATTCAAATCACTTTTAGACCCTAGGAATAATGAGATATTTTAGTCCCTGTTTGCGAAGAATAAACTAGCTCTGTTTGAATAGATGTGATAAAAAATATTTTTTCAAAGATTATATGACTTATATGTTTATATTACACTATCAGATCTCGGATCCTAGATATATGATAGTGTAATACCCCCCTTAATGTTGGCGATTTTGCGACTTTGCATGGCATCATCACATCAGAGAAGGATTAAATACAAACATATCAAATTTATATACTAAAATTTTAGACATAAATTAGTAAAAAGCTAAATAAGATCGCTAGTATCTTAAAAAATAAGTGGCAACCGACCAAATGTCATTTTAGTCCATGAAATTAAAAATCAGACTGTAATAGATAGGTTTTGCCAAAAACTTTAGTATGATTTGTAAGTCGGATATATGTATTTGCTCATACAAGTAGGTAGTAGCTTTACGCGAACTGTCCATTGACAGCCAGTTCTTCCCTTTTTCTGTTCTTTTTCTGTCAGTTTTACCTTTTACAACAGTGTGCCGTAGTTTTGAAATTGACTCACATAATAAGCGATTTATTGTTCCTCTTGTGACCCTCCCGTATGTTCCAGAAGGCGGGCTCATCGCGCACCTGAGCGCAAAGCTGGCGCCGCAGCTGTCGCCCCGGACTACAAGACGGGCCATCTCCACCATCACGCCCGCTGACCCCCCCACTAAGGGGAAAGGTATGATACAACGTATTCATTATCAGAAGCTGGCGCCGCAGCTGTCGCCCCGGACTACAAGACGGGCCATCTCCACCATCACGCCCGCTGACCCCCCCACTAAGGGGAAAGGTATGATACAACGTATTCATTATCAGAAGCTGGCGCCGCAGCTGTCGCCCCGGACTACAAGACGGGCCATCTCCACCATCACGCCCGCTGACCCCCCCACTAAGGGGAAAGGTATGATACAACGTATTCATTATCAGAAGCTGGCGCCGCAGCTGTCGCCCCGGACTACAAGACGGGCCATCTCCACCATCACGCCCGCTGACCCCCCCACTAAGGGGAAAGGTATGATACAACGTATTCATTATCAGAAGCTGGCGCCGCAGCTGTCGCCCCGGACTACAAGACGGGCCATCTCCACCATCACGCCCGCTGACCCCCCACTAAGGGGAAAGGTATGATACAACATATTCATTATCAGAAGCTGGCGCCGCAGCTGTCGCCCCGGACTACAAGACGGGCCATCTCCACCATCACGCCCGCTGACCCCCCCACTAAGGGGAAAGGTATGATACAACGTATTCATTATCAGAAGCTGGCGCCGCAGCTGTCGCCCCGGACTACAAGACGGGCCATCTCCACCATCACGCACGCTGACCCCCCCACTAAGGGGAAAGGTATGATACAACGTATTCATTATCAGAAGCTGGCGCCGCAGCTGTCGCCCCGGACTACAAGACGGGCCATCTCCACCATCACGCCCGCTGACCCTCCCGCTAAGGGGAAAGGTATGATACAACGTATTCATTATCAGAAGCTGGCGCCGCAGCTGTCGCCCCGGACTACAAGACGGGCCATCTCCACCATCACGCCCGCTGACCCCCCACTAAGGGGAAAGGTATGATACAACATATTCATTATCAGAAGCTGGCGCCGCAGCTGTCGCCCCGGACTACAAGACGGGCCATCTCCACCATCACGCCCGCTGACCCCCCCACTAAGGGGAAAGGTATGATACAACGTATTCACTATCAGAAGCTGGCGCCGCAGCTGGCGCCGCAGCTGTCGCCCCGGACTACAAGACGGGCCATCTCCACCATCACGCCCGCTGACCCCCCCACTAAGGGGAAAGGTATGATACAACGTATTCATTATCAGAAGCTGGCAACGCAGCTGTCGCCCCAGACTACAAGACGGGCCATCTCCACCATCACGCCCGCTGACCCTCCCGCTAAGGGGAAAGGTATGATACAACGTATTCATTATCAGAAGCTGGCGCCGCAGCTGTCGCCCCAGACTACAAGACGGGCCATCTCCACCATCACGCCCGCTGACCCCCCCGCTAAGGGGAAAGGTATGATACAACGTATTCATTATCAGAAGCTGGCGCCGCAGCTGTCGCCCCGGACTACAAGACGGGCCATCTCCACCATCAAGAGTAACAGTTATGATTCATTATTTTTAGACAGATTATCTGAGACGTGATATTCGTATTTTTGGGCAGTTTGCATTCTAATCTCAAAACTTTGTCTTATCTCCATAGTCATTCAATAATTAACATTAAATTTTGTGTTTTTGACTAAATGTTTGTCATTGAGATAGATTTTAACCATTTATTAACAACAGAAATCGGCTTCTGGTCATTCAGTGATTGCCGGATACTTAAACTAAGTATTATAAATATCGATAGTCACGAGTTCTGACGTAAATTTCAGCGCAACATGTCGCTAAACGACAGTTTAATAGGAGTGAATGAAAGATAAGCGTCGAGAAACAGTAAAACCATAGGTCTTGGATTCTTATCACTTTCGTGTAATTTCTTAGGCCCAGATTTTTGATTACGGATCAAAAATCTGGGCCGTTAACAAATAAATAATATAACAAATTTTATACAAATCAATATAAAGCATGTTTACATAAATCAATTGAATCATTTGTGGGTTACAATTAGTTAACAAAACAGATAGGTGTTGCGACCAGCACCCTTGCCGAGTTATAAAATAATTCGTATTAAGGGCAGTTGTACAAGCCCATACACAATATATAACCTTTTGATAAATTGCAGGTAGAGCAAGCGTTTGTTGAGGTAAAGTATTAGAAATTAAATGAAATCAAAAAAGAAATAAAAATATGAAAATATTAGATTAAATCAAATCAGAAATAAAATAAGAATTAAATACATATATATTGTTCAATTTAGCATCATCAAATGGTTTTAAATTTCAGTAAAATGCTTTTATTCATCAATTGTTATTTTAACAAATGGTCAAAAAATTTACTCTCTAACTTTTTGACCATTTGTGATAAAAAAATGCAATTTAAGCGAAATTTAAAACCATTTGTTTAGCATATTTAACCATTGGTTCAGTTAACTATGCATCAAAAAACAGGGCCTTAACAAAACATATTTCGAAAATAAAATGAAATCCTAATGAATTTGAAAATTCATTGCACTTGTTTAAAAAATCTTTTTTTTAAACAGCTTTTTTCGTATTCTTCTCAGCAAACCTTTTCATTTGATACCTATATCATGGCAGTGCACAAAAATAACTAGACCGCCATCTTGGGCCGTCCGCCATATTGGATTTAGCATGACGTCACTTAGCTAAACATGCATTGTCATCCAAACTATGATAAAAAGTCTATGCAAAATTTCATCTTAATCGATGGAGGACAACTGCTTTAAAATTCAGTTGCAAGATTTGACCTGAACACACTTACATACATACATTGCATGTTAAATAAAAGATTGTAAAAATACGTCTGTCCGACATCATAAAAAACGCAATGAACGTTACTGAATTCTCAAAAAGAACGGCTTCACCTCAGCAAAGCCCTAAAAATCGTTTTGTTCATGTTTCCTCCGTATAAAAAATTGTTTTTGTCTTGTAGTGGGAAACTAGAAGGCTGGTATTATTATTAAAGTTTTGTTTTTAGGTACTATCCCAGTACAACCCGCATTCCTAGACAAGCTATCGGCAACGATACAGCAACAGCGGCGGCAGCTGGAGACCACGCGCGCCAAGAGCGTGCGGGACATGATCAACCAACATGCACAGGTAAAAAAAAGAATAAAAAAAAAAAAACACTAAAAAAGAAGAAAATATAGATGGAAGTGAAGGTTGGGTATGGCAAAAAAGACATGAAAGTAGGATTAATGCAGTAGAAATGCGCTCCTTGCGAAGTATGTGTGGTGTAACTTTAAATGATAGATTGAGGAATGATGTAATAAAACAACGTTGTGGTTTAAAAGAAGATGAAGTGACTAAAATTTAAAAGAGATGGTTTATAAGATGGTTTGGCCATTTGTTGAGAGGATGAATGAAAGGCGACTAACGAAAGGTATTTACAAGGCAGACGTGAATGGAAACACCGGGAGATGATACCAAAGGCCAGGTGCGCAGTACTCATAACCGGCTTGCACGTATGACTAGATGTATGAACGTGAGTGAAGCAAAAGCAGTAAGGATCGCAGCAGTTGGCGTTCTGTAATTTCTGCCTACCGCCATGGGAAAAAGGCGTGAGTTTATGTATGTGTGCATGTAAGAATATATTATAAGTAGGCAAATTTTGTCTATTACAAGCCCAGCCAAAGGCAATGGCTAACGCCTTGGTTACGACTGGCACCGAATGTACAATGAAAGATGCTCATGCTCATCACTTTGAACTTCTTCTGTATGGTGGGTGCGTTTACAAACATTTAAATTGACATATAAAAATAGACAATCTGGAACAACTTGCGAATAAATAACAAAAAAAATTAATAAACATTTGCGAGAAATGGCTATAAGAATTGAGTTTTTTTTTTAATGACATTATGACAAGAAAAGTGAGCAGTGGTGGCCCAGTGGTAGCAGCCGCGACTTACAAGTGGTGAATTCGAACCCAGGCAGACGCTTTACTTTGTGTAAATTATTTCATCACCTCTGCTCTCAAAACGCTGAAGGAAAACATCGTGAGGAAACCGGCATTTCCTAGAGCCAGAAATTCGAAAATATGTTACATCTACCAACCCGTATAGGGCCCGCGTAGTGGATTACGGCCCATTCCCTCTCACAGACAGGAGGCCTGTGTCCCAGCAGTGGGAACGTTAAAATACTGATGATGAATACAAGAAAACACCTGTTATTGTGAGTATATTAATTTAATGACTGACTTTGCACAATAATCTATTCTACTACTGACCTAGGTCACTGACACAGTCATGATCTCACTATAATTTGACTCAGCGCCGTATAGTAACGTCACAGCTATGGTTTTACCCACAGAACATTGTAGGTATAGAATTTTTAATAGAATATTTTTATTTTCAAAAAATCATAAAACCTGACTGCGAAGAAAAAGACGCAATCAAGAAGAAAATCAAACTGTGCAGTAGTCGGAAGATACATTTGGTTTTGGACATTATTTAAATAATAATAAAAAACAAAAAATTAAAGAACAATATAATGATACGTAGGTTTGTAACCCCCATAACTGAAACGGGGCAATTCAGCTGCCAGAAGCTATCCCTAGGAAAACCTGAGACGATCCCGTTCAAAACGTATGGTCTCGTTAAGTAAGATTAGTCGCAAAGGAGACGCCCTCACGCCCCTAGCCGCTGCAGGAGACGTCCCGGGCGTCGGGAGTAGTAAGCCGATGCCCGGCCACCGTCCGTTAAGGACCAGGCCCGAGTCCACGGTGCGTGTATTCCACGCGCGCCTCAAAGAGATGTCAGCAAAAACTGACGGGGTTCGCTAGGGCCGATGACTGTCTGAGTCGCGGATAAATTTGAAGGATTCCCCACCGGTAAAAAAAAAATTAAGAATAGTCATAAAAATGTACAGTAAACATGACGAACTTGTATGGTTTGTGGTGAGCATAATGAAGTATGAATACCTACCGCGATTATGTGGTTATACTAGTACTTAAGGTATAGGTAAAACCGTGTTTCCTTTAGTTTTTCTGATCCTTTTAAGGGAAAAACGCCGAATGATGTATGAATGAAAGATGACTTACAAAAAGGTTGGAAGGTCTCCCTGCAATCGGCGTAGAGAGCCATTTTAATGACGTAAAAACATAAATAATATGCAGTTATCGCAACTGTTTAAAATTAGACTGTTGGTTAATTAGATTTAATTGCTTTATTTTCTGTTTCCAGCCCGATCCTCGAATCTGCCACACATCGCTTATGGAGCAAATCAAACGCGGCGCAACGTTACGCCGCAACAAGCACTGCAACGACAGATCCGCGCCTAAAATACGTTAGGTAAATATAATTCATTTATTTTGATCTTTTAGTAACGTTATGTTAGATGTAACGCTTCATTGAAAAGAAACCTGCATTGGCGGATATAATATGTTTGGTAACTAAGATGGTGTACATCATAGTTACCAAACATATATACTCGTATCATATATTATAAACATATATTCGGGTGTAACGTTACATACAATGTTACGTGATACGCTTCATGTATTTTTACATGTTATTTAGGGAATTTTCTTAATTAGACGTTTGAGGGGTTAAAGGAATTTTTCTTTACACACACATTTTACCTGTTATGTTTAAGGGCCTACATCCGCTTTAGTTCCGTAGAAAGGTAACTTTCTAAAGCATACTCCTTAGGAACGGCTAGATTAAAAGGTTTGAATAATATATATATATATATTTATTATTGTTTCATGTATATTATTTTTAAACATGGTTTTTTCGTATTACAAATAGTTTTGCTTTAAAAACATAATTAGCAACACGATATTTTTCGCAACTTTTGGATACTCCTCCAAAACGACTTGGATGTTTAAAAATGTTTTTATACAAAAATTCTTCATACTGGCTGGAATTTCTTCATAACTGACATAGCATATGTAAATCAAATAATATTTTGCAAACAAAACTGTTCAAAAAGAGGTTCAATATTGATATTTTGTCATCGAGCGGGCGCACGGCCAGTACTGCGTTTACATTGGGGTGTATATATCGCCTTAAGTTCATGTAATAAGACAATATCATAACTCTTCGGGGAACACATTCTTGTTATTATGTTTTTGCATTGCAAACCCATTTGTTATTGAAAGAGGAACCTCGCAAACCACGTCAATGTCAACAAACAATGAAATAAACACGAACATTCCGTTTTCCTTAACACTATTTTCGTTCGAGTCGGTATTCCCATACTCAAAGTGTACAGAAGATTTTCTATGTTTATTTTGATGACGTAGGTTCATCGGTCATCCCTTAT
Source organism: Orthosia gracilis (assembly GCA_947562075.1). NCBI lineage: Eukaryota > Metazoa > Arthropoda > Insecta > Lepidoptera > Noctuidae > Orthosia > Orthosia gracilis. Next base: position 4,991,364 of record OX387275.1, read on the forward strand.
CGTTTGGGATGTACGAATGTCCGGCTAAATGGGCCTCCCCTTCAACTTATTTTAATAGAACATCGTCATCGTAAAGTGTGTTAAAAAGTCATAGAAAACAACATACTATGTTTGACTACTGGTTTACAGGCTTCTATGTAAGGTACCTTTCAGTTGGCGTGATGCAGTTTAAATTGCGTCTATAGGCGATATCGCACACGTATTTTTAACCGACTTCAAAAAAGGAGGAGGTCCTCATTTCGACTGTATGTTTGTTACGCGATTAAACCGCTAATTATGAATTGATTTTGATGATTCTTACTCTTTTTGTTTGAAAGAATATCTTCCCGAATTGGTCCCATTAAAATTTGGTGAAGATCTGAAGAAGTACTTCGAAGATATACAATAGAACTCTTCAATAAATGACGTTAAATCTCTCGGGATTGGTGTAATCGCTTGTCTGTTTATTGTTAACACCATTTCATAACATAACATCACGCTGGTACGCTCTAAAGGAGTACATAGATGATTGTGTACCGTTCACACTGGTACAATCACATTTCAACGGTTATGTTCAATTTCATTTTATTCGGTTAATCTATTCTGTCATAAATTTTAACATTATAGATACTTTACTATAGAACTTGTCCATTAGGTACCATAACTAAAAATTTTCAATTAAAACATTTTAACTAAAAAATACAACTGACTTCCAAATTAAAACACTGCAAAAGTAAAAAAAAACCGGCCAAGTGCGAGTCGCCCGTGTAGGTAGTATTATGTTATTATTGTTTTATTTATTTATCGTCATTACATACCTAATTTAAGTACCATTAATAAAAAATTTAAGGGTTTAGCATAAGCATGTACTAATATATATAGTTTAGTGACAAATAAACACTTTTTCTTTCTTTCGCACGAAGTGTTTCGTACCAATATCGCAAAAAACGGCAAAAAACACGTTTTTTGTATAGGAAACACACTTAAATATTTATTTTATTCTGTTTTTAGTATTTGTTGTCATATCGGCAACAGAAATACATGAACTGTGAAAATTTCAACTGTTTAACTATCACAGTTCATGAGATACAGCCTGGTGACAGACACACAGACAGACGGACAGTGGAGTCTTAGTAATAGGGTCTCGTTTTGACCCTTTGGGTACCCAAAGGGTCAAAACGAGACCCTATTACCCTAGAACCCTAAAAAACATATGGTCCAAATGCTTTCTCATCGGCCACAGTTACCATATGCCGAATGTAAAGAGAATTTTGTGAATGTCAAGAAAATTCACACCACCAATTGGCGCCACATTGGTGAAAGGTCTCTTACTTGAAAAAGTTTACTTAAGACATCAATTTGTCATTGACGTCAATTTGACTTATGTCGGAAAACATAAGCATTTGACAGGTGTTTGTACGACACGTCTCAGTGTTGGCACCTCATTGAAAAGCCTCATTATTTTCCTTCCTGTATTCCTAGTATTTAGATACCTGTGTGGTTAAACACACAGGTATCTAAATACTAGGACGGTGACCATAAGCTCTTAGAGCAAGGTTATTTTGAGTGCGCGTAAGGGACAGATGTACGTGACTTGTATAAATCTATCCCTTTTTTACAGTCGAACTATGATAGTTTTGACACGTCAAGGTACGGGGGCATGTTACCGATTCAAAACAGTTGTACAGCAGAGCATTGATAACGCACTATCGTCATAATTAAATATATCTATTAGTATTTAAATGTTTGTTGTCAATGATTACCTAATTGTAATGACGTGAATGTCGAATCTTTACTAATACTATCACGATAGGCTTGAAAATAAAATGCCTGTGGTTAATTTAAAATTGACTGAAATATACGGTGCGTGAACTAATTAGAAAACAGAATCGACCCGCACATTACCTACTATGTCGTGATACTGAATACGCCAATCAAACGTATTTCAAAAGTGGGTAATGTGAAATGCGTTGTGATTGGCTAACACTGCTTCAATAGTCATCATGACGAGCAGTTGTGGCCCAGTGGTAACACCCGCCATTTACAAAATATAGGTCGTGGGTTCGAACATAGACAGCCATTTTTCTTTGTGTAAATTATTGCATCACCACTGCTCTCAAAATGATGAAGGAAAACATCGCGTGGAAACCTGCATGTCCTAGAACCGGAAATTCGATGACATTTGACATCCACCAACCGGCACTGAGCCCGCGTTTTAGATTACGGTCCATTCCCTCTCACAGAGAGGAGGCCTGCACGCACAAGAGACCAAATGGGAGTCTTAAGTGCAGAAAAGGTGGTCCATGTTACCTATGCTATGGCATCACGACGCAACGTTGGTTTAAACTGCTTCTGTTTTATGCTTAGAAATAATTCACAGTACTTGCATCCATCATTTAATTTAATGTTTTAACTTATTACTTCTTTATTAAATAAATTGTAGAGGTTTTAGGATCAAGGAAGGGTTAGACAACTAGTCTTATCAAAGAGCGTCGTGTTACCCACGTAAAATACTGGTCTGGTATTCAGCTGCATTTTTTAGGGTTCCGTACCTGAAGGGTCCAAACGGAGCCCTATTGCTGTCACTCACGTGTCGGTCTTCTGTCACAAAATTTTGTTTCGAAGAATTTTTTATCCCATATTTTACAAAAATAAAAAATAATTTATTCTACATTTGGTACGGAAACTTAAATATGGGAAAGCCCACACGCACTTGGCTGATTTTTTATTGATGATAGGCTCGCGCTTGACCACTATGTCACCTGATGGTAAGCGATGATGTGGTCGACGATGAAACACGCTTGCATAGAAGTAACCTATTCACTCTTGACTTAAACTACAACCTGGGGGAGGTTGTAGCTATCAAGAAACACATACTCCGGCAGGGAATTCCTCTCTTTAGCTGTACGCACAATGAAAGTATTCCCAAAACATTTAGTGCGTATGGGCACAGATAATATAATAGTAGCATACAGATGCCTCATCTCATACAAAGAAACCGTGCCGACGTAACTAGCGTTTCTCGATTGATTAAGAAGATTATTTTTGTAAGCACTTCGATCGCGTTTGGTGTCGTTCCACGCCTATAGATGGTGTTAGCAGTGACTTGCAAGTAAAAGGGTTTTCTCGGTTCCTGACAATTTTTTTCTTTAAATATAGTGACGATTTGCTATATAGTATTTTTTGCACATTTTACAGTATCATTGTACCAATATTTGTTACAATACAAATTAAAAAATCGAATGGCATGCTTCAGAAATTTCAAACGGCGCCATCTATTGGAATCAATACTAAATGATCCGTTCAAATAATCTTTGAAATGTGAATTAAGAGTCCATAATTTTGTGCGCAGGAGAATTGATTAACCAGAAACATACACATTTTATGATCAATTCTAGAAAATGTCACTTTTACACACAATTCAATAACAAATTGATGCATATCGCGCCATCTAGTGACATTTGTTTGAGTCAAATTTTCTTTGTTAGCGCTGGGACGCCGTGGTACGGATGCATCCAGTTGGACAGTAAACCGACCACTAACAAGTAGGAAAACGTTTACGTCGATTAATATTCACGGTAAATTTGCAACACAGAGTATTACATTGTTTTTGTTAGTTAAGGTTGAGGTCATAAGCTATACGTCAAATAACAACAAATAATTTTGTTTACCAAGGTTTTCATGTTACTTACCTCCAAGTCATGAGTAAGTCAACTACAGTGATTGGGGTCGTGTGCAATGTATTTACGTGTCAAGCCTTGTGATGTCCTACACATAACGACTACCTAAGTAAACACTGCCAGCATCTACCCGTAACGCATATATTTACAAGTAACTGGTGATTTGAGAAACCTGCTTCAATCTGTGACGTATATTTTTACCGACTTCAAGAAAAAGGAGGTAATCAATTCGACACGTATGTATGTAATATTGTTGGAATTGCACAATATTCACATATGTTACTCTGTATGGGCTTCTAAACACGTGTGCCAAATTTCATAAGTGTATGTATGCTGGTCCACGTATTTCGCCGAAACTACTTATTGGATAGTTACCATTCTTTTTTATTGTTTTTTTTTTTTTTTTTTGTTTTAGGCTCGCGTTTGACCACTATCTCGCCTGATGTTAAGTGATGATGTGGTCGAAGGTGAAGCACGCTTGCCTAGAAGTAACCTATTCACTCTTGACTTGAAGACCCCTAGGTTGTAGCTATCAGGAAACAAAGACGCCGGCAGGGAATTTCATTCCTTAGCTGTACGCACAATGAAAGTATTTAATTATCTCTCAACCGACTTCAAACACATTTATATTTCATGCTTTTTAAACTACATTATTTAGTAGTAGACACGCTTCGCTTCGTTTCTATCGAACACGTTATTTTTACACGATATCTTGCGAAAATACCCCGATTCAAAGAGTAAATTGCGCATGACTTTTAAATTTGAACAGCTTAACCGTTTCCATCAAACATAACTAAGAACACTCTCGATAGTCACCTTTAAAACAAAAAAAAAAAACAAAATCAAATTGGTTCATCCGTTTAGGAGCTATGATGCCACAGACAGATACACAAATACACAATGACACAGATAAACACGTCAAACTTATAAGTTTGACGTGTTATAACACCTCTTTTTTCCGCCAAGGATTAAAAAATGAATTTTTAGAAAGAGAGACTGCCACATTTAAGTATGAAATTCCATCTCCCTAGCCCTTGTCCGTCTGTGTTGTGGTCGGCTACGAGTCTTAGCTGGATTCAGCTGACTGTTTTTTATATGGAGCGACTCACTATCTGACCTCAACAACACAATAACTGGGTTACACGATACCTCCTGTCAGACTGAATATGGTGTAATCTCATATGAACTAACTTTAGTTGTTTTTAATATAAATCATATTTATTGTTTCAAGAATATACTGAGTATTGCAGACTAGCCCATTGTGAATATACCGATCTATCCGCCTGGGTTTTTACCTAGTTCATTGTTGTTAAAATTATTATAAATAATAGGAAACTTATTAATAATCATCCTGTACGGCCGTGTTTGACGTTTTTTTTTCAGTTATCGAAATTATATACAAAAACCACAAAGCTTTCTATTAAAAAAAAACCGTATCAAAATTCGTTGCGTGGTTCAGAAGAAGTTCAGGAGAAACAAATGTCGTTGACTGACGCGGCGTCTATGTTTTACTAGCTTCTGCCAGCGGCATCGCTCGCGTGCAAAGTGTTTTATCATCCAATGCCGGGATAAAAGCCTATGTGCTATTTAAGGCTAAATTCCGTTAATATTAGTTTTGAATTGCTTGAAATATGTACTAAACATTCCAACGACATGTTTGTTCAAATTCCTGCCTAAATGTAGGTAATTCAGGATAGGTTTCTGACACAATACCTGGTTTACTGGTAGGGAATGCCCTTATGTTGAAGTTTTAATACTAAAATTTATAAATACCGACATCAGTTTTACTGGAAATACAATAAGTAAGTATCTAATGAACAACAACACATTCTTCAGAATTTTATTATTAATTAAAATATATGTAATAAGAAATTTAATGTTCCAATTAAAACCATATTGCATTTACATATACATAACTTTTGCTTGAATTGAAATAGATTGAAGGCATTCCCAGCTAATTAAGTCACACCAAAATTGGCTTTATTCTAAAGCCATTAGAGTCAAGATTTGCACGACAAAGGCATTATATTGTTATGGTACCTATACTTCACACACGAAAAAAAACTCATTCCAAAATCGATATTTCTAAGCATTAAAAATCGACATCTGCGTGAAAAATAAGCCTTTAGGGTCTGCAAATAAAAATCAACTTTATCCAATCACTAGAGAAGATATTTCCCTAGCAAAATATATTTTTTTTTTTTCTATAAAAACTCAGTAGCATCAGAATTATCAAAGCCATACGTAATAGTGACGTAATAAATAACTAATAATTATTATGTTTTCCTGTTTATTACGTAGAATTGTCATAAAACAATCGTCTTCAGAGTTTTTAATAATATGGAAGGTTATACGGTAAATCTGTGAAGGAAAATTGCTGTCCTGGATACAAAAATTCGAAGGCATGCATGTGACGTCCACCAACCCGCATTAGGCCCCTGTTTCCCTGTACAAGAAGGTTGTGATTCAGTCTTGTTATTTACCTAAAACGTCATACGTTCCCGTTTCAACATTTTCAATGCTTACGTGTTCATTTAGGGTTCCGTATCTTGACCGCATAATCAAATTGGTTGTATTTTTTTTTATCTCGGCTCGCGCTTGTCCAGTATCTCACCTTGTTTGGATGACGTGCATAGTCAGGCGTTGTCCTTATATAACGCGATCATCGCGCGTTTGCGTGACTGTCGCATTCATTTATATGGCAAACACTTACGCGTGGTCACGCCAAACATAGCCTCACACATTTTTCGCAAGGCAGATGCTAAACTATGCTTGCTTGAGTGGTTTTGATTTATATTGTATATTGAATGACAATGCACGGTTAAGTTTGGATGACGTGCATTGTCACGTGTTGTCCTAATACAACGCGATGATCGCGCCAAACATAGCCTCACACTTTTTTCGCAAGACAGATACTAAACTACGCTTGCTTGAGTAGTTTTTAGTTATATTATAATTTTGAATGACAATGCACTGTTAGGTTTGGATGAAGTGCATTGTCAGGCGTTGTCCTAATACAACGCGATCATCGCACGTTCGCGTGACCGTCGCGATCAGTTGTATAGCAAACACCAACGCGTGGTCGCGCCAAACACAGCCTCACACTTTCCCCAATGTAGATACTAAACTACGCTTGCTTGAGTAGTTTTGAGCAAACACTAACGCGTGGTCGCGCCTTCAGAGGGCGCTTTTCGGTTTCGCCATACAAATGAACGCGACTGTCGCGCGAACACGCGGTAATCGCTTTGTATTAGGACAACGCCTTATTCAAACCAAAATTATATGCAAAATTTCAGTTCTATCGGTTGGAAATAACTGTTTTAGTATTCAGATGTAAGATTTTACCCACACATACTAACCAACTTACTAAGCAAGTTAAATAAAATCTCGTAGTAATTCTTGTACTTGTAGAATTTCCCTTTTGAAAGTTTTTTAGAAACAAGGCTTAACCCACTGATTGAACATTCCCGAGAATATTGAAAACATGTTTACTTACTTTTTTCATGGCCAATATGTATGCTCAATTATTCTCTGAAAATGTAACAAGCAAAATTCCCGATATTTCCTCGGAACTGCACGTCGTACATGTACTATATGTAATAATGATGTCAATTCGTCTATGACAAAAGAATGGAAGGTCTTATAGAGCCTTTAGAACTTGGTGACAAAATCCTGACTAGTATATTTAGTTCTTCCTATACGAGTCCAGAGTGACTCGCAGCAGATCTTCAACTGAATTACATATTCCCAGAAAGGAGAAAAAGCAATATCCTCGATGTTAGTTCGAACTGCACGTAGTACATAATTATCACTTTAATGATATCAGTTTGTCTATGACAAAAAAAAAATTCTTATTTACTAAAATTACAACTGACTTCCAAACAGAAACACTACAAAGTGAAAAATAACTTCAATTAAGGAAGTCGGTGTTTCTGTTTTCGTTTCTTCGTTTTTTGACACCGACTTCCGAAATTGAAGTTATTTTTCACTTTGTAGTGTTTCTGTTTGGAAGTCAAGTAAGTAGATAGAGTATTTACGGTACGTAGCAAGGCAAGTAGGATAGGCCGGTAGGCAACTCGGGTAGGGTAGGCAGTTGACGTGAGCGAAGTCGCGGCCACAGGTAGTAGAAAATAAAATCAAAAGATGTCGAATGCTTGGGTTACATGAGGCTTTTTTTAGCTTTGACAGCGAGCTATCGAGCCATGCAATGGCTAGTTCTGCAGACACCATGCCCAAGTGACTGAAGTTTTTCTTTCTTGGAATAAAAATAATAAATTTCATAATATCTTTACTGTCTTAATTTATTGCGCAATTGTTTGGTTAAGAAATCATAGTACAATAATGTGGTTTACATCGACGGTCAATAAATTACTCTGAACTGTTAAGACGCAATTATTTTATTGATTGGTTAGGTATATATATTACTAACTTCCGCCAGCGGCTTCGCTCGCGTGGTATTCAAAAATTATCCCGAGGGAACATATTCCCGGGATAAAAAGTATCCTATGTGCTATTCCTGAATATAATGTATCTCTGTGCCATATTTCATCCAGATCCGTCCAGCCGTTTGATCGTGAAGAAGTAACAAACATACAAACACACACACACACTCACAAACTTTCGCCTTTATAATAATACTAGCTTCTGCCAGCGGCTTCGCCCGCGTGAAAAGTATTTTTTCATCCCAAGGGAACATTATCCCAGGATAAAAAGTAGCCTATGTGCTATTTCTGACTATAATCTATCTCTGTGCCAAATTTAATCCAGATCCATTCAGCAATTTTGGCATTATTGAGTAACAAACATACATCCATCCATACAAACTTTCGCATTTATAATATTAGTAAGAATTAGTAAGAAGTAAGATTGTGATGACTAGCTCCTACGGGTTGTAGGAAATGATTACAACATTATTTTCACTGCTAGCAAAGGTATCAAAATCTAGAACTGCTCTATATAATAGTAAAACGAGTACCTAAGTACACACAAAACTGGCAGCTAGGTTTTAATTCCAAATTAAATCGCTACTACCATATCTTTATAATATATATAATTCTACTGTACGTGTGTATGTCACTGAACTCCTCCTAAATGGCTGAACCGATAGAATGAAATTTTTTGTATGCGTTTGGGTGGCGCTCTGGATGGTTTAGATTCACAATAGGGTAGGTAGGGTTGTGTAGGGTAGGTAGTGTAGGGTAGGTAGTGTAGGGTAGGTAAAGTTAGGTAGGGTAGGGTAGGAAGGGTAGGGTAGGGTAGGTAAGTTAGGTAAGGTAGGTAGAATTAAGTAGGGTAGGGTAGGGCAGGTAAGTTAGGTAGGGTAGGTGAATGTTTGGTGTTTTTATGGCAAAAGAAAGTTTGGCGGATCAGCTAGTTTATACTATAAAACTGAAGTAACTCTGTGTGGTTCTACCTGTTTGTTAAGGTTTTAGGATTAAACTGTTGAACCAATTTTGATGCATTTTGGTAAAGAAATGGATTGGAACTTCGAGAACGATATTTGATGTTATCTTATTATATACTTTTATTCCGGGAATACCGTTACCTTGGGATCATTTCCAACATTCAGTTCACATTTACACAGTACAATTTTCAATAGTGGAAGTTGGTTGTATTTTTTTAGAAAACGGTTATTTCATTAAGAGGAAATACGGTCGCAGATATCCGACTGAATATCCTAAGTAAATAGTCATTATTCGAGGTTTGGCTCTCGCCTATTTTTTTCTCCAATATTGGACCAATTTAAAAGCATAAACTGAAAAAGTAAGATTCATACTGTGCTTCTATGTTTAAATTTTTGTTGATACATTATCTTTAGAATCAGAATCCTCAAAAATGCTCAAAATTGCGCTGCCAACAGAGGACTAGTATACAATTTTGACAATTATTAATGAAAAAAGAAAAACATAGACGCACAACATATATCTTTGTTACTCAATTTTTTTTTCCTTTACGCAAAATACGCGCTTGGTCGTGTTGCGGATACCAGCCCAGCCCGTTTTAACCTAACCTATTCAATTTATGGAATATCTTTTAAATTTGTCCAATACTGGAGGAAGAAATAGGCGAGAGCCAAATCTCGAATTATGATTTTTTACTATGAACATTCAGTTAGAGCTCTCTGCCCGCACACGCTGGTTCTGGCGCAGGGAGAGTCGCACCAGGCGGCGGTCGCTCTAGCGACACGCGGGGTTGCGATAGTCGTTGGTAGGATCCAGGAGTTGGGACTCGAGGTGGCGCTGCACAAATCCGAGGCCATATTCTTTCATGGCCCTCGGAATGCGCCGCCACCAGACTCCCAGCTTACGGTAGGAGGAGTTCGCATCGGCGTCGGGTTGACGATGAAGTATCTGGGACTCGTTCTCGACAGCCGATGGAATTTCGGAGAACATTTCCGACGTTTGGCTCCCAAACTCAACCGGGCTGGGGCTGCTCTCAAACGGCTCCTGCCCAACCTTGGGGGTCCAGACGCCTCCTGCCGGAGGCTCTACGCGGGGATCGTTCGGTCCATGGCCCTCTACGGGGCGCCGGTGTGGGCGCCGTCGCTGCAAAAGCGACCGGCGACCATACTGAACGGCTGCCAGAGGGTCATGGCAATACGGATGGTGCGGGGTTACCGCACGATCTCCCGCGAAGCGGCGAGCCTTCTGGCTGGCCTACCACCGTGGGATCTGGAGGCAACAGTCCTTGCACACATGCACGACATGCGCGTGGAGATGCAACGCCGGGGTGAAAGTCCGCTGCCGCGACAGGTCGAGGTATGGCGGACAGAGCTCCGGCGGGATCTCACGGTGAAATGGCGTCAGCGACTATCGCAACCCACTGCTGGGCACGCCACCATAATGGCGGTAAGTCCCCTCTTTGAGGCGTGGCTGGAAAGACCTCACGGCGTCCTTACCTTCCGCATGACGCAGGTCCTCACCGGACATGGCAAGTTCGGGAGGTTCCTGCATCGGATCCAAGCGGAAGAGACGCCCGGGTGCCGCCACTGTGCGGAACGCCCGGAGGACACGGTGGAGCACACAGTCGAGGTGTGCCCTGCTTGGGCGGAGCACCGCCGTGCCCTCGTGGGGGCGATCGGCGGCGGAGACCTCTCGCGCCGGGCCTTGGTTCAGGCCATGGTCCGTAGCGAGGAGGAGTGGCAGGCGGTCGCCTCCTTCTGCGAAGCAGTAATGCTAGCAAAGGAGGAGGCCGACCGCATCAGGCAACGGCGCCCTCGCCGCCGCCGCCGGGATACCAATCCCGATATCCAGCCACCGTAGACGCGGGCTCGTGGACAGTGAGTCATGGGTAGCTCGCTGTCCGATCGTCCGGTAACTACCCGGACCGAGCCAAGGCGTCGACGGCGCGCACTGTTCCCGCGCGCCTCAAGGAGTTGTCAGCAAAGAGAGGGGCCCAGCTGGGTCGAAGCCTACCGGGGTTCGGGGTTATCCGAAAGGAAGCTAGAGCCCCGGTATGAAGGCTAGAAGGAACGGCGCGGGGTTTTTAGTCAGTACAAGTCTGACACTATCTCCCGCTCCACCCAAGAGCGGGATTTGTCATAAGATGATTTTCCCCGTCGACAAAAAAAAAAAAAAAAAAAAAAAAAAAAAAAAAAAAAAAAAGGGGACAAGATCAGGAAGATGATGATGATTGAATTAGAATATTTATTTATTTAACCATTAATGTACACACACATAATGAAGAGACAAGAAGAAGGAACATATATTAAGTAGACGAATTATTTAGTATACTGATGTTATAATTCCTACACTTTCTTCCTTCATTGTGCAATATTTTGTTATAGAAATGTACTAAAATATTATTATTATTATTGTACACCACAAAATCATATAGAACAAACATTTACAAAAACAAGTGTAAATGAGCGGTCTTATCGCACTAGGCAATCTCTTAAAGACAAACTTTGGATGGACTGAACAAGGGGAGATGAATTTAGGGCTGTCGGTGTACCAAATATCATAAATAATATTAAGTAGACATAATAAATTAAAATTAATAATTAAAAAATTACATTAATAATGTTAATATCGAGAGCCAATAATTACTTTGAATTGTTGAAACGCAATTTTCTTTATAGGTAGGTAGCAATAGGTAGGTATATGGCTGTAGTTCTTACGAATTATAGGAAATGATTGCAACATTATTAAATCTAGTAATTAATACATACATTATAATAATACAACCACTGGGATGATTGCGCAATGACAATGTCTTACAATTTGACAATTTAAAAACAATCATTGCGTTGTTTACATTGTCGAGTAGACAATTTTTTCTATTTCCTTCAAAATACTTCGGAAAGACCATCATCAGCCTATTAATGTGCCCACTGCTGGGACACAGGCCTCTTCTCTGTGAGAGAGGAAATAATATGGGCCTTAATCCACCACGCAGGCCCAGTGCGGGTTGGTGGATGTCACATGTATTCGAATTTTTTGGTTCTAGGACATGCCGGTTTCCTCACGATGTTTTTAGAGCACTGGTGATGAAATAATTTTCACAAAGCAAAGCGCGTCTGCCTGGATTCTAACCCTTAAGACCCATAAGACAGGGTCGTTGCCACAGGGTCACCAGTGCCCTTCGGATATAGTACACATTAAATCTAGTGCGATGTTTCTCCAAAGACTCCAGGATCCTAGTCCTACTGAGAAATGCCTAATCGAATAACCCTGTCAGTAACATAATTCGGCATTGTAATGATATTTTTATTAATAATAATATATGTTGTTACAGGATGAAAAAGAAACTCGAAAAAAGCTGCGAAATTCAACGGCAAAATAAAATCACCGGACATTAAAAGTATACCAAACAAGCTTTCGAAATTTCGAAAAATATTGTATACAAAAGAAGATTTGCAATGAACATGGGATACGAATTTTTGAAAAAGTAAGAAGTCAGGAGAAGCAAGGAGGAGGAGGGAGGTTTTGGAGAAGTAAGATTTATTTCTTTTATTAAGATATAAATATGAAATTATAAAAGTGCTAAATAATGATGATAATTTTATGCAATTTATTGTGATTCTTATAATTTTTTTTGCAAGTAAGTTAACGACGCAGAATGACTACAATTATTATTTTTATCCTTTCATAGTCTACTTGAAAGGACTTTTGTACCTTGAAGCAAAATAATAACGTAACTTTTCTAAATTGTAATGACTTCAAAATTACTTAAATAGCATTGAGCAATATTGCTTTAAATTGCTTATGTAAATTGCCTCCATGTTTTCAACAGTTATAGAATGATTCCGAAAATTCGTTTTCCCATAGTTTTCATTTCCCAAAAAATAGGAAGGGTTCTGGACAATAGTGTTTAAGATTTTCAAAATATAAATTAATAGATTGTAAGGAAAATAATATCAATTGTTAACATTGTATTGAAATGATTCTTTTTTTTTGCAATTAAAATATTTTTTTAATAAAAAATAATTATAAATGTACCGATTTGATAGAATTTACTGTTGTCCCTAAAATGTAATGGAATGGAAGCGTCAATTATAATTGATAATTGAAAAGCAAAATTCAATTGAAATGTCAATCACAATTGATCGCTTCAAAATCTGTCAATGTTCGTGTTTTCTAACATTTTGTAGTATACTATTATCTAATGTGAGAATTCTTTGAGAAAATATACACTAACAACATATCTTTTTTGACTTCAAAATGTCTCTTCTTAGTGGGGTTTCACTAATGCGATTTTGCGACTAAAACTCCGCATTTTTATGTGTTTTTTGAATTTTTTACAAACAATTTTGATACAATTGTGTTCAGCACAGTTTTATTTACTATTTATATTACAATTATTCTGTTATATTTTATAAAGTTTAATCATAGTTTAAACCTTAGTATTAAAAGATAAAAACAGAACTCGTAACACACATACATATCCTTGACAACACTTTTAGTCTGAAAAGTGAGCTGAAGTCCGCATAATCGCATTTCTAAAACCAACCTTTAAAATTGAGTGTCTGTGAAATAAATATCTTTGCATATATGTCACAATGTTTATATTATACATATATATTTAAATATAACATTTTATAGATCCATATTGTAGTTCTTTAGGTAGACAATGTTTTCATGCTGCATGTAAAGGTTAAAATAGCTTATTCGTACGTAAGTTTCAGCAAGAAACATGGGTTGCTTATGTGCTACCTATTTGCGGGAAATTCGACTTTAAGGGCTACACTACAGCTAGCCATTAAAGCCGATATAAATTTCGACTTTAAGGCCTAACTTTAGGCTTTAAAATCGTATGTGTGTGTATAACGGCAGGAGGCTAACATTTCATTGAAGAAAAACATAGTTTTTTATATATCTTAGAAACTATTCGCTCGTTTGATTTGTGTATCTTTTCTATACTTTGCAACGAGCAGTACTGAATGCTAGTGTATGTAATATAGAAGTAAGCGTGTCTATAGTTGTGTAGGGTAGATGTTCTCACATATCTGAGTTGGTTATTGTATGAACGTCCATTTTTAATGTCACCGAATTAACTTCCTCATGTTTGTATAATATTTGTTTTAGTGGAAATTACATTCGATTTTATAATTTTTTACTATTCTTATAATCTAGGGGAGGAGCTCGTGGCTAAATAATAACAGCCGCACGGGTCGATCTTCAAGGTTCAGCAACGCTTGACGAGGTTGATCCGTGGATGGGTGACCATTTTCAACATAGCGAGCTTGCTCCGTGCCTCGGAAAGCACGTTAAGCCGTTGGTCCCGGCTGTCATTTGAAGATCTTTGACAGTCGTTACGGGTAGTCAGAAGCTTGAGATCTGACACCATTCTTGCCAAGAGGTACCGTGTTATCCAGTTACTGGGTTGTGGAGGTCAGATAGGCAGTCGCTCCACGTAAAACACTAGTGCTCAGCTGAATCCAGTATGACTGGAAGCCGACCCCAATATAGTTGGGAAAAGGCTAGGCAGATTGAAATTATCGATAGGCTCGCGTTTGACCACCAACTCACCTGCTGGTACGCGATGATGTGGTCGACGGTGTCACACGCTTGCATAGAAGTAACCTATTCACTCTTGACTTAAACACCCCCAGGTTGTAGCTATCAGGAAACTCAGACTCCGGTACTTTTTTACTATTAACTAAGCGAAAGACTCACGGGTAATATACAACTCTATAATTGTGTATCTTTCGTTAAGGGCCTGTTTACGCTTTAGTGCCGTAAAACAGTAACTTTCTAAAGCATACTCCTTAGTAACGGCTAGGTTAAAAGGTTTGAATTTCTAAAACCGACCTTTAAAATTGAGTGTCTGTGAAATAAATATCTTTGCATATATGTCACAATGTTTATAATATATTATACGTTAAGTTACGTAGCGACCAAATTCAATCAACTCAAAGTAACATACGTGTAATACGAAACTAGGTTTCACAATTCGCAATTTCACTTGGTCGGGTTATATTTGGAACTGGAACGTGTCTACCAAAGTTAAACATTAGACGACAGCGCTAAAATATATAGTCGAATTAACGAAAATGAAATTGCTCATTACTTTCGTAGTATTATATTATCTATGGTTTCGTGTTACACGTATGTTACTTTGAGTTGATTAAATTAATTTGGGATTATTTGTTATTGATTAAATTGTCGCATTCTTTATTTACAAAATTTATAGTTTCTCGTGACGGGGACTATATTTGGATGGTTCGTCAGGATTGATAGAAATTTCAGTTAAGAAGTAACGGATTACACAGTCTTTTAAAACACCAAACTTCATAAATACAAGCTGTTGATTTGTTAACCTGCAGGACGTAATTCTAACCGGAGTAGGTTATGTCATTGTCTATTTTTCCCTATGAAATTCGTGTATTCAAAAATAAATTCTTGCAAAGTAGCCAGTTCAAATATTTGATGTCAGTTTTTTTATTTACGATGATGAAGTTAGTTGCACATTTGCAAGCGGCAGTAGGTCTATTTAACAGCCTGCATGTACAACATCCAGGCAGAAACTTGTTAAGTGACAAAAATATATTTTTACTCCATCCACATCGTGCATGTGTATAAGCATAACTAAACTACAATTAAATATTAAGATTACAGAAACACCCAATCAAAGACAAGTTAGTTACAGAAATAGCGAATAACAATGAAGTTCACTGATGTTTTGTGTTGAATAAGTAATTTCCACTAAAACAAATCCACTAGAGACTTCCGACTTACTAAACTATTAGTTAAGAGAGTACGTATGTAATTGATTATAAAATGGTGAAAATTATAACAATATTATGTCCCCCAGACGTGTGTTTTATTCAACTGCCTATCCTTAGATCTTAGATGAGTATCAATCTATCAACGAAAGCATCGCACTAGCGGATTGCCAAACGCTATCGAAATATTAAAAAAAAAACACGTGACCAATTCTTCACACTGACATTTCGACCATAAATGTAGTCTGTGCGACCATCGCTATCGCTGATAAAATGAGTTTGTCTAGAGCCTCCGTCTACTTCATAACAAAAACACAGACCATCATTCTAAAGCCCTTGTCCCGCCGCCGACGAGTAAGCGATTAGCTATCCACTATTTTCTATCGATACTCGAATAGTACACGAGACTATCTCGGGAATTGTGGTGGCCCAGTGGTATCGGCTGCGACTTACAAGTTGTAGGTCAGGTTCGAGCCCAGGCAGGCGTTTTACTTTGTGTAAATTTTTTCATCAGCACTGCTCTCAAAACGGCGAAGGGAAACATCGTGAGGCATGTCCTAGAACCAGGAATCCGAAAATATGTGACATCCACCAACCCGCACTGGGCCCGCGTGGTGGATTACGGCCCATTCCCTCTCACAGAGAGGAGGTATGTGTCCCAGCAGTGGGAACATTAATGAGTTGATGATGAAATTTTCTCTCAGAAGGCGTTGTACGTATAAATAATATATAGCATGCGTGCATGTGTTAATAAAAGAGATAAATATATTAATAGTACTCGCCGGCAGTGGGAACAGCGAGCGGCGAGTACCCTCTCACCACAAGTTTGTCGCAGCGACAAGAGCTATCAAAGTTATACTCGCGCAGCGTTGCTCGCTTGGCGGGCAGAATACACAGGCATTTTTACCTATAGTGCGACCGCTCCGAGCTACTGGTGCGAGTAATGGCCCGTCGCACAAGAACACTCGCTTTTAGCCGAGCGACAAAACTATCGAAACTACACACTTGACACTCGTTTCTCGCTGCCCGCAAACTCGTTTTTAGTTTCGAGCCCAACTCGCTTATCGTCGGCAGTGGTACAAAAGCTTAAAATTTTGCACGAGATTTCCTTAACGAAGGCGAAAAGAGCACTGAGGAAGGTTTAATAAAATTCGTCTTCTGCAGTAACTTGTAACGGAGTATCATTTAACCCAATTAAGAGATCACTCAACATTGTGTTAAGAGGAAGAATGGGGAAAATAGGGATTATAGTTTTTTTTTTTAATACTTATATCTTTAATGTATTAACATACAGGATGTCCCAGAAATCGACGTCAAGCCGTAAATGGGCGATAGACCAAGTTATAACAGTTCTCAGAAAAATAAGAAAAAAAATCTATCTCATGTTTTAAAAAAATTATGTTCACTTTAAAAATTTACTAAAAAAATCAATCCCTGTAATGGTTCTTTAACTCCAATTGCTACAAATCCCATAATTTATCTAATTTTTTTATTATTATGTAATCTTGAATAATGCTTGTGTAGATTTTTGCCTAAAATTTAAAGCCAACTCCTCCTACTTAGAAGAAAATTAAACTTTTTCAAAACCAAATTATTCAAATTTACTGTTTCGCCCAACTTTAACTGACTGTACTGAAAAAAAAATGTACTACGCTAGTTTGGCAAGTAACATGAAAAATTGGCGCATTTAATAAGGATTCAAAAATGGTGTAACACTTGCTAGATTACGTTTTCAATAATTGGTCAAATTTTTTTTTGTAAATAGCCTCGGTTTTTACACAAAATGTCCATACTTCCTTAAAATGACTTTAGCTTACCTAAAGCTTTGCTAAACTCCGTTTCTAGTTCGATAGAGACGTTACGTAATTTAAGAGCAAAGTTATGATAGTGACTCAACCTTTTTACTTTAAGTCAGGACCAGTTTTCTCATCTTAGAAAAAAAAAACAAATTATCAGATTTTTTTTTTTTCATTACAATAAATGTTCAAACTGCCTTCCTTCGACGGCAATGCAAGCACGACATCTTCTTAAAAAAGTTTTTTTTTTTTTTTACAAATAAAAGAACTAATAAGCAAGTTGTTTACAACTTGCTTATTAGTTTTTTTATTTGTTACTTTTTAGTTATACCCACCTAGGTATAACTACAAAGTGAAAAATAAAAAACTTTTGTACAAAAAAATACTACCGACTTCCAAATAAGAAAACTACAAAGTGAAAAATAACTTTATTTTTGGAAGTCGATGTCCATAACGCAAAAAAATTGGTACCTACGAAATACACCGACTTCCAAAAATAAATTTATTTTTCACATTGTAGTTTTCTTATTTGGAAGTCGGTAGTATTTTTTTGTAAAAAAGTTTTTTTATATAATTTTCGTTTTATAGGATGACCTAATCCTATTTGTCATCCCAATTTCAGATTACTTTACACGGGAGTGCAATGGCCCTCTGACTCAGTGAATTAATTAATTAGAAATATTGGTTGTCAAATACCTAATGACTAATTAGGATATTCCATTTAGAGGACTACCAAATACTCGAATTTGTCATGCCGATTTCTGACTACCTTAGACGGGAGGACAGTTATTTAGGTAATAGGTATTTATTACGAAGTAGTTACCTATTTGAAAGTCTGCATTTGTCATCCCATTATTCGAAGTCATTAAAGAGGGCAATGCCCCTCGAATCGGATTGAATATTTAACCAAATAATATTTTCTGCATTTAAATGCATTGATAATGTTGATTTTTTTTTAAATAAATAAGCGCGCGTTTGACCAGCTCTTCACATGATGGTAAGCGACGATGGCGTCGATAGAGCACGCTTGCCTTTTTTTTTCGCGTGGAGGAATGCTCATGCGTACTGCACTACCTCGGGGAGATAGCGCAGTTATGTGGGACACCAATCCAATAAAACTCCACCGTGTCCTCCTGTGCCGCTTATGGCGGGAACACGAGCACGCGTTAGCATTCACCGCGAAACCACTGCGGCTGTCTGTCACCAGATCCCTCCTCTGGGGAGTACCCTCCATCACCGGCGCACCAGAACACACTGTGCGCCGTGACCACCCCAGGGACCAAACCAGCACATGGGTGCCAGACGACTACGTGTATGGCACCCTTGGTACCCTTGTGACGGGTCGAGGACAGTGGCCCCACTACCTACCATTTTTCATCCGCAGGGGATAGGGAGAGCTGCCAATGGTATACCGACACTCCTCCTTCCCTGCGACCCCACCGCGTCCGCCATCAGACGGTGGCGACCCCAGAGCACGCAAGCATAGAAGTAAAAAAAAAATCTATTATTCCATTCAAAGGTACTTTTGAACTGTCAAAAAAAAAAAAAATTTAAGCTATTTGCAAATACCCAAGCGTCAGTAGGTCCCTATGGAGAACGTACAAGCTTGCATGTTCTTCTCTACTGACACTAGTTTAGCTTCATTTTTGTTTTTTTTTTGTTGACAATTCAAAAGCAAAAACCTTTAAATGATCTGATTGAAATTAAAAAAATAGATTTTGATTTTAGGAAAACAATAAGTTAGGTACACGTGACATTACATCACTAAATATCCCGTTGGGATAAATTATATCATTAAAATTATTGTTTTCCTCTCGATTGATTTTTCGCATCACAATATTTGTATCTCTATGTAATTAATTAATAATAAAGGAAAAAATAATATGGAGTTTTGTTTGGTTACTAAGCTGGTACGGAGCCCGTTGAATTTATATGGGGTAGATAAGGTGAGTTACATACACAGACATAAATCTAACAAGATGACGTCATTGTATGTACCTCGTGTGTCAGAAAACGGAGTAAATTACGACTTTGAGCTTTTCATTTAGCATTATCGGCACCGGAAATCCACCGAAATCTAGAAAAATGCCTAATTATGCCAAATTGAGCTGTAAAGACTGTGTAGAAAAAGTTGGCCGAGGCATCGGAAATGTTTTCTTTCGTTGGTAAGTAAATTAATTTTTAAATTGTTTGTGAAAAAGTGGCACGCTTGGTTCTCATACAGATGGAGGGACTTGCGTTATCTAGTTAGAATTATGTCTGTGGTTACAAACCTAACGATAATCGATATTTAGAAGCAGATTTTGCCTGCGGTCTCGCTAGTGTGGCGTATCCAAGGCGCATCCCATAGCCCCAACAGGAACCATGTATTCATTCAAATTAGCTTTTCGCTTTAGCATTGTCGACGGTACGGTTGGCTCAGTGGCTGAGCGATTGGCTGCTAGGCTGCGTGTCGCGGGTTCGATTCTCGAACGGAACAAATATTGGTAATTATGGCCTACAGATAGTTGATCCGAATCTGGCCATAGACATGACATGGATCTTGATAGAATGGATCTGACTGTTTGAAAGTTTAAATGTTTTTAAACGTACCTGTAGTTTTTATGCAAAGTTGTGTTCCTGTTTGCTGATCCAATGTGTTCAAGTTACCCTGTGAACACTACACCGCACCGATCACTACAGTACCCACAATACAAAAGTATTTTTTACGGACTTTTTTTTATTTATATTTTATATAACTTGCAATGCAATGCATGTATGTATGTGAGTGTGTTCGGGTCAAATCTTGCAACTGAATTTTAAAGCTGTTATTCTCCACCGATTAAGATGAAATTTTGCAAACACGTTTAGTTTGGATGACAATGCATGTTAAGCTAAGTGACGTCACTCTAAATTCAATATGGCAGACGGCCCAAGATGGCGGTCTAATTATTTTTGTGCACTGCCAAATGAAAGGGTTTGCTGAGAAGCATACGAAAAAAGATTTTTTAATTAATATTTTTTTAATGATATAACTTTCTGTCTAAAAGAATGGGTAAAATAAACATACACATATATTTCCTATAATAAATACACATAGTAATAGAAAGGTGATTGGGACGACTCTGCTATTGGTGTAGAAAGTAATGCCGTAACTTCCGCTTAAATGCATATTATTGATTGATGACCATCTTGATATCGAGAAGTAGCGCATTCCAGAGAAGAATGGACTCAATATGAAAGGAAGAATGAATAAAATTAGAAGAACGAGAAGGACAAAGCAAGAGAAGATTGTTAGACGAACGCAGATTCCTAGCGTGTGAAGTACATAAATATTGAAAGTGAGGTGTGAGATATGAAGGAGGAGTTGGACAGTTGATTAGGGAAAAAAGCGTGGTCAAAGCGCACTTTGTCCTACCGTAGGTACACTCGTGCAACTCATGTATGCAAACGTAAAATACACTTCGGAGAATACACATGACGTCACGCAAGTATTATCTACTTAAAGATTAAGGCAGAGGTTCACCTTAGTACTTCCACATTTCACTAGTTATGTCTAAGTCTCTTGTAATACAGGTCAAGCCTATTGCCATCAAGCGGGCCAATCACATGTCCAGTCTCCGGGCTGTTACTGAGTTTACAGTAGTGATGATTATACATTCAGGTAAACAGGTAAAAGGTAATCTATATCTATACTAATATTAGAAAGAGATAAAAGTTTGTGAGTTTGTGACGTTGTAGGGGGTAATCTCTGGATCTACTGAACCGATTTTGAAAATTCTTTCACCAGTAGAAAGATACGTTATTCCTGGTTGTCATAGGCTATAATTTATTAAAATAAAAAAAGAAATCCTTTTGAAAATTGCAATAATGTAACCCAAAGTAGCAAAGATTGCTTATAAAATTCATTATTGGCGTGCCCTGAGAAAAATATTGATGGTGCATAAAAATATGTACCACATGATTAAAAAACTCATTATTACCTATAAAAAGTATATCTAACTATCAGTTAAGGTACAATACGAGTAGCAGCTTTTATGTTCTAAATTTTAATTAGATCGCGCGCCGGTAGAAACAAAAGTTGTTTCCATTTGTATTGTAGTATTAATTCTTATAAATAGTTTAACAAATTGGTAGATAGATAGGGTAGGGTAGATAGGAAAGGGAGAGTAGGTTAGGTAAGGTAGGGTAGGCGGGTAGGGTAGCTATGGTAGGGTAGGTAGGTAGGTGGTAGGTAGGTAGATAGCCAGTAGACGGGAGCGAAGCCGCGGGGTTCAGCTAGTTATTTTTAAGTTTACCTACGCCATCCAGTAACTAGAAATTGTATGACTAACCAAAGATTGACATTCTGAACTAATTATTTTATTGCACAACATGAAATGCAAAGTTCTTGCGCATTTTCTCAAACCACATTTTTCTTTACCTACGTAGGTAAATAACGGTAAGCAATGTTCGTCATACTACGTAGTACATTAATGAGTCAGAATCAAGATAAACTTGTGCAAGCAAATCTTGTCTGGGAATTTATCCTGTAAATCTTGTACTTGATTCTACCTACATTAATATTTGTGTCTTCGCTTAGGAAAGATCCGGAACAGGGGGTCTACTCGGAAGTCCATAGTTTCGGCCTTCGTTACGGGTGTTTCCTACTCCCTAACACCTACGGATGGATGATTCGTTCAGGGCTCGAACTAATAATGAATGACAACACAATTTGACAGTTGTACCTCTACTCCCGATGTGTTTTACCCATACGAAAAATTGTACCTAACACTTGCTTTTTTCACTCCGAAGTATAGGAGAACTTTCGGACGGGGCCCGTAACTTCCTTGACGGAGATATGGAGTAGACCCCCAGGTGTGGGTGACAAATACAACGAACGTTCTTGGCGATGGGTGTCTGACGCCCAGCAAATGCTGAGTTGGTAACCCTTTTGGTGTGGGCACGACCGGCGCAATAGTTCTTAAACTAAACTTCACTCCGAAGTATCGGAGATCTTTCGGACGGGGCCCGTAACCTCCTTGACGGACATATGGACTAGATCCCCAGGTATGGGTGACAAATGCAACGAACGTTCTTGGCGATGGGTGTCTGACGCCCAGCAAATGCTGAGTTGGTAACCCTTTCGGTATGGGCATGACCGGCGCAATAGTTCTTAAACCTTGTTTGTACTTTTTTCACTATTATTCTCTGTTACTTTGTGATTGTTGTTGTTGTGTCTATGTCGAATAAATGTTTTCTTTTCCTTTTTATTCTATTTGATGTATTCGACGACGACGACACTGAAGAAAGTCATCAAGACTTTATTTAGTACCTATCAAACTATCATAATAGAATCATTGATGTTGTAGCGGCAGTTATCTACACGAACTCATGACTTGACGTCACATAAATCCTGCATCGCGCAAACATAGTTTTTTTGCGCGATTTGAACATATTAAACAGTCCAACAACAAACGTTGGGCAGTTGCCCGGACCAGACACAACTGTCGTTTGGTCGGAGGATCCTCTCTTTTCTATGGAGGTTTTAGGGACTTTACACCCAAAGGGCTAAAGTCGTTTAGGTTACTTATCTTTACTTTAGGTTTAAAATAGTCCAGACTTCCAGATGCTATTGATGAATTTTACAGAAATTAATTTAATTTGAAATTAATCTTAATGTATTTTAATTCATTTTTTTTTGGACTTTACAAGGCATTTTATTTTATTGACATTAATTTTAAATCTATATATATAAAAATGAATCACGCGTGAACGGCTGGACCGATTTCGCTAATTCTTTTTTTGTTGTGTTTGTTATTGTTTGGAGAAGGTTCTTATGAAAGAAAAATTAAGAAAAAAGAATTGTAGATAGGTAGGATAGATATGTAGGTAGGGTAGGTATATAGGTAGGGTAGGTATGTAGGTAGGGTAGGCATGTAGGTAGGGTAGGTATGTAGGTAAGTAGGTAGGGTAGGTATGTAGGTAGGGTAGGTATGTAGGTAGGGTAGGTAAGGTAGATAGGGTAGGCAATTGACGGGAGCGAAGCCGCGGGCACAGCTAAAAAATTACACACACAGCTAAATCATTTATTATGATACGTAAAATCCTCATTGTAATTGTTTAAATTGCTAAGTGCCCTTGTTAGTTTATGTTTTTATTTTGATTTTGCGAATATTTTTAGAATTAAAAATATCAAATGGAATTTTAGGTTAGGATGACGTGTTGTTAATTTGGAATACCGTATACCGTACTGGCGTATCAATGAGCTTTATTTTTATTTTGTTTAAAAAGAGTGAATACCAAAGTCTGAAAACTGTTACAAAGATTATAATAACAAATATATTTTTTTAAGAAATACTAATATATTCTTAAAAACTGTGAATAATTTATTTAAAAAAATGGATATAATTTGAAATACTATATTCCAAATTAACTGCACCCTATGTGAAATCACGATTTTGGAGTTTTTTTATTTGATATAAATTTTGATAAGGTTTCTGGTTTATGTTTTGTTTGATTGTTTTTTATTATTAAAGTTTGATAATTTACCAATAGTTTAGTGCATTTTTATAGGGCTATCCCGTTTCACTTTCAATTTATCTCCAAAAACAAACCAGTATTCCAAATATGCTGCCTTTCCTCTATTATATAAATTGTACCAAAATGCATAAACTAATAAAATTATTCTTCTTAGATTTTATTGTACTTATTGTTTTTTGAGTTGTTTATGTATTGTATGTGTATCTAATTTAAAGTGACTAACATAGTATACAAGTATTTGTTGTACTAACAAAACTATGGATTTCATATCTGAGACAAATAAATAAGGATGGTATTTAAAAGTACTTCAATTTATTCCCATTTCATTTACCTAATTTTGCCTGTGTTCCACCAAATATACTGAATGTGCACCAAAATATGTTCGTTAAAATATGTCATAACGAGCATCTATTTAACAACTGTTGCAAATTTGTAAAAATAGTAATACACCTAATTTTAAAAACAAGCATTTATTTTTTTAGTTTTACTTCAGATAATGCACTGCAAAATGTATAGTACTTTGGCAACATAGTCGACGGAGTCCCGCTGCGCGGGGCTCCTATTTCCGTCCGCAGGGTCTAAAGTAACCTAAGCTCCCGAGCAGGAATATTTGGTGCACGATCAGTATTTTTCGGGGAAGAATAAAATAGTTATTGTTACAATAGAATATTTGCAGCGCACTACAATAAAAAAGTGTTATATCTTGGTGTTAATTTGGAATTTGTTTGATGTAACATATTTTGTTGGCCGAGTAGTTTAATTATAGTAAAACAATTAAACGGGTTTAAGATCAATATTTTAGAAATGCACACATAGATGTACCTTTAGATTTTTGGTGAACACAAAAATATTATCCAATAAATAATAATAAGTTTCGAATTACCTATCATGATATCGATTTAAATTTGTGCACGTAGAAGTTTGGAGTAATAAAGCTACAAAAACAAATGGTGTCACATAATGGTGTAACATGGAATCACAGAACTGTCCACAGTAAGGAAATGTCGGGAATGTCGGGTGTGGGTATTCTAACTGTTTGAAGTACGTGCCTAATGGAATTTAACAAACACGGGGCATTGTATCGCCCTAAAAAATATATCAACCGCAAGAGACATATTTGCTTGTCATACATTATTAATCATCAAAGAAAAGTTCAGTACCTATGTAATTCAAAATATCTTTGCGTCTACACCGTACTCAAAGGAAAATTTTAACAAACACAAATATGATTCACTATTCACCAAACACTTCTTTTGTAAACACTTTTTTTTTCTTTTTCATCGTGCGATCGGCTTTCGAAACCATTGGAAGATGGGTTGTGTGCGTCGTTGTTGAGAGAGGTTCGTCTTCCAGCGGAAGAGACTACCTCTTTATGAATTGCTTTCTTTATTCGACAAAGTCCCATATATATGGGCGCTTAACAAGTAGGTTGCGGTACCGGTTGATAACGTCGCAACTGAGGCGGGCCGCGATGGCTCTTATGGAGCGTCCCAGGCCCCATACGATATCGCGGCTGAGGGTTGGAGGCCGCGGCGGGAGAGGAGTGCCGGTATTGCGGTGCGCCGCTCTCCCTACCATCCGCGACCAAGACGGGGTCGCCACCATCTGATGGCGGACGCGGTGGGGCCGCAGGGGAAGAGAAGTGTCGGTATAGCGTTAGCCGCTCTACCTATCCCCTGCGGCCATAAAATGGTAGGTGGTGGGGCCATTGATTTTGAACCGTCACAGAGGGACCAAGGGTGGACAGTCCGGTGACGGACAGCCGTGGCGGGTTAGCAGTGAGTGCTAACGCGTGCCCGTGTTCCCGCCATAAGCGACACCGTGCGTTAGAGTCCCACATAACTGCACTCCCCGTGGTAGTGCAGTATGCATGAGCATTTCTCCAAGCAAAAAAAGGCTGTTGGTGTGTTACATTATACGGTTTTTGTATTTCCTTGTTTTGAGCTCGATTTCCTCTCTCACAGTTGTTACTTGTAAATGCTCATGCAGTTCGCTGGTTTAAGGAACCAATGAGCGTCTGATTTTTTCTAAGGACTTTGTCTTGAAACCGTTGTAGTATTTCCACATTCGAACTTATTTTCCGAGCCCCACAGTCAAATACCATATGTCCAGACGGGTACTAAAACTGCTTTCTAGATAAGGAGTTTGTTTGTTATCCAGAGACACATGAATTCCTCCCTAGGAGCCATTGAAGTTTTCTAAGTACATACTGCTCATCACGCTTCTTTTTAGGATTCCGTACCCAAAGGGTAAAAACGGGACTCCGTTCCGGCTCGCCGACTCCGGGGGTCCGTCTGTCTGTCTGTCCGTCTGTCACCAAGCTGTATCTCACGAACCGTGGTAGCTAGGCAGTTGAAATTTTCACAGATAATATATTTCTGTTGCCGCTTTAATAAAAAATACTAAAAACAGAATAATTTAAATATTTAAGTAGGGCTCTCATACATCAAACGTGATTTTCGTGCCGTTTTTTGCGATAATGGTACGGAACCGTTCGGGCGCGAGTCCGACTCGCACTTGGACGGTTTTTATATGTAAACTAGCTTTCCCACGCGGCTTCGCTCCCGTCAACTGGCTATCTACCTACCCATCTACACTACATACACGATTGTTGCGTAATATAAACCGTTTACGCAGCGCACGCAACGGAAGCTCTCAAGAAGGAATAATTATGCCCGTTTTTGCAACATTTTTCATTTATGCTCCGCTCCTATTGGTTGTAGCGTAATGTTATATAGCCTATAACCTTCCTCAATAAATAGACTATCCAACTCAAAAAGAATTTTTCAATTCCAACCAGTAATTCCTGAGATTAGCGTGTTCAAACAAACAAATAAATAAACTCTTCAGCTTTATAATATTAGTATAGATTTGTAAACATGAAATAAACTTGAGGAAGGTAAGTATCTACTAATACCTATGCAACACAGCACTGGAATAAACTGGTTTAGTTTGACCAAGTTGTACTTACTATATGAAACCACTAATATTATTTGTAGTAATCATTTTGCTCGGAATTTTCCTTCAAAGTCTTTTTGTTAGTTCCCTTAGATGAGTATTGTGGGTGTGTTCCTTCTGGCTACTCTTTCGGAGAATACCTACAAGGGTAATGATATGTACAATTAAGGGTCAAAAGTGCAGTCACACTCTACTAAAACGGCAGCAGCAATTTTTCTTTAGGCAGAGGAATTTCAAATTTGCACGGTTAGTAGGTATGATTTATACTTAAATTTCTATATAACATAGTAATTCAGTTGTGGATAGTTTATTTTTTTTTACAAAAACTAGCCATTTGAGTTTTGGTAGAGTAAGACTGCATTTTTGACCTTGACTGTACCTTCAAAAGGCACCTGGCCAGCGCTTGTCCAGGCGTGTGGGATTTTTACCTCACCAAAACCACCCCATTGGTCACTATCAGCACGTAGAAGCCTCGTGACCTCTCAACAGACCACCCCGGAACCCCCTCTGTGCAACGCCTGCCTGTGCACTGTGCCTGTTTGTATTGAAATCGCGTCTTTCGAGCTCATGGTAGCGTGAAGAACACCGTTTGGTTTCAGTCGGTAGAAGTCTGACAGCCTGCCTTCGGGTAGTGGTTGGTGCAGTTCTTCCTACAGCGTACTTCTTCATAAGTACATGACAGGAGCCTCCCAAAGCGGCGTTGAAATATCGTACCGCGATTCCAAACGCCGTTTCACAATTCCAAAGTCTAGCTGGCTAATTCTTTCAAAACGCTGGTAACCCCAAAAAGATTTTGAATAAAACCACACGGTGTTCTGCAGTTACCTTTGGCTGGGGGCTGGAGTTCTTACACATTTCGTTACGTACACATACCACAGGAATTTTAGAATCGGTGAATACTATACATAGGAACTAGTACTGTCATCTTTCCGTCACATCTATATACAGTACAAACATTTTCGTCTCTCGGCAAACTTCGTGTTTCGACAGTCGTCGGATTTCTGTTAGTTGCCCTTTGCACTTACGGACGCTCTCAATCAACTTTGAAGTATATATAGTTGTTAATACTCTTTTAACATAATGTAATTAATTTTATCTACACTCACAACGTAATGTTCCAAATATGAATTCAAAAAATAATGTATAAACACGTATTTTATGTTCGTGGATAGGTAAAATTAAAAAAAAGCATAACAGTGCAACCTTTTCCTTCTATTTTCAAACAACTGCATCATAAAATAACTTTTTAATTTTATAGCACACTTTTACTTTTTAATTTACTTACTGACGCGTATGGGCTCATTGACTTAATGTAGAAAAGTAGTGCATTGTCTATGGATGCGCGCGCTGCGCTCTCATGACCAATGAGAATCTAAATTGCCCGCCATACCTACCACATGTTTTTTCCGTTTCCACTTTTGTTTTATTTCAACTGTATGAGTGAAGATAAAGTAGTGTATGCAACGGTATATAATTAGGTATTAAAACACTAGCGTGATATTATTATCGTGCGTGATACCACCATACCCACCCTCGTGTTTTAATAACCCCTATTATATGACCATTGCTTAAACTACTATTAAAAATGGAAGGAAAGATGCTATAGCTGTTATTTATACACTTGTGTGTGAAAGTTACAAGTACATATTTCACACGGAAATCAAAACAAAACAACAATACAGTACTTATTTTCGAATTTAAATTATTACACAAAATAGAAAGTACACAAAAGGGCCACTCCTACAGTTTCGAAAATTGACACCTAAACTTGACAGTTTCATTAGGGTTGCTACTATATTTTTATCCCCAATTTTACAAATGAGTAGGTATAAAAGATACAAACATAAATACATCGTTTTTCGAACAATACATCATATCATTCTTACATGCCTTAGAAGGTAGACAGAGCATCAAATCATCATCTGCCTAGCCTTTTTCCCAATTATTGTTGGGGTCGGCTTCCAGTCTTACCGGATTCAGCTGAGTACCAGTTTTTACATAGAGCGACTGCCTATCTGACCTCCACAACCCAGTAACTGGGTAACATGATACCCCTTGGTAAGACTGGTGTCAGATATCAGGCTTCTGACTACCCGTAACGACTGTCAAAGATCTTCAAATGACAGCCGGGACCAACGGCTTAACGTGCTTTCCGAGGCACGGAGGAAACTCGGTATGTTGAAATGGTCACCCATCCACGGACCGACCTCGTCAAGCGTTGCTTAACCTTGAAGATCGACTCGTGCGGCTGTTATTATTTAGCCACGAGCTCCTCAGACAGTACACTGTCAGTAGACAGAGCATCAAATATCCATTAAAAATCACGACTCCACATACTACGAAGATTAGACTGTAACAAGACGTAACATTCTGAAACATCAAATTGTGAAAAAGCAACAAAGTCGACAAAAACATAAATGTGAAAAAGGCGCCAAGTTCGACGAAGAAGAGTTGAGATCTAGGAGGGTGACAAATTTCATAGCATTTCCTTAAGGTCCTACATTCGCTAAAGTGTCGTAAAACGGTAACTTTCTAAAGCATACTCCTTAGTAACGGCTAGGTTAAAAGGTTTGAAAAAAATAAAATATGTATTCATTATTTTTTCATGTACATTATTTTTTAAACATGTTTTTTTCGTATAACAAAAAGTTATGTTTAAAAATAAAAATAATTACCAACACGTTATTATTCGCAACTTTTGGATACTCCACCAAAACGACTTGGATGTTTAAAAATATTATTACAAAGAAAAATTTATGGCTGGAATTTCTTCATAAAATATGTAAATCAATGATATTCTAGTAAACAGATACGTTATAGACTCACAAAACAACCGATAAAAGTGAGCACACATACACACTCTTCATTCATCTGACATTTCACTACAAGTCGAAAGGGATGGCTTGATAAAACCAACAAGAAAAAAAGAGACAGCTGGTGTTTGTCACTTGCGTGTGAATGTAAACAAACATTATACTGGCCAGCAATGTATTTACCATATCTTTCTTTTTCTAACCTCCAAATATCAGAATATTAGCACAGAATAAATAATAGATATTAGGAAAAAAAAAATGTATATTGAGGTGTATTGCGTACTCACATATGGTATGAGATCCCTTCTGTTTTATGTACTTTGGTATCATAATTGGTACACTTTCTAAATACACACGATGGCATTTTTTTAACTTTGTTTTTGTTTCAACAAAGCGTATCGCTCTTCGCCATGCGACACATAGACTTAAGACTATACGTCCCAATTAGGACGTATTCGAGTCTTCACAATGCGCGCGCTCATAACATATCTGTTTACTAGAATATCATTGATGTAAATCAAATAATATTTTGCGAACAAAACTGTTCAAAAGGAGGTTCAATATTGATATTTTGGAATAAGGCGGGCGCACAGTCAGTACTGCATTTACATTGGGCCGTATGTATCGCCTTAAACGTGTTTGTAGTTATAACTAGGATTTCAGACTGTTCATGACAACAAATCAAAGTTTCGCCAAAGACTGATACAGGACATCCGGGACCAACAATTTAATGCGCTTTCTGAGGTACGGAGGAGTTGTGCATTAGGTTGGCATGTATGTGTTATTTTTTTAGCCACGAGCTCCTCAGATACGCCCATGACACGACATTAGAGCAAAACATTTTTTTCCGCAGTCAAATATAACCTCTTAGAATTTGCTGTTGTTTTTCTTGACATTTCTTTGTTTACATAAATTGTTTGAAAATTCCAATGGCCGGTAGGTATACCTACCTGATTTAATTTAAAAAATCCATACACAGTAGACCAAAATTTGTATGGGAGATACAATTTTTAAGAAACAAAGACCAAGAAAAGTGCTTTTGAGTCAGCACGAGCTATACCCACTCGTCCCGTCATTTCTCCGTCACGCAAGGACTATGCCTTTATGACTTGTCATCAAACGTAAACCTATGTGTGTGTGTGTATGTATGGTGTGTGTGTTGCTTTGTGACGAATAAAACAATTACATTTCTTTCTTATTTCCTTTAACAAACAAACTAACTTACATTTATGCCTCTTTTTAAGAATAGTGTTCAGTAATCCATATCGGGAAATTTCTCTACACTTTCTACAAAATAGTTAAAGCCCTATTTCAAAACCTGTTTAAAGTCACGTAGTCCTTAATGACACCAATTTGACGCATCATAATTTTATGTCGTCACATTACGTCACCGTTTCATGACGACTCTGTATTATTTTCCCTGATTTTGACCTACATACTGACGTTGTATGCAGTCATAATTATTATCTGTTTGTAATTTAATTAATTATTATTGAATATATAATTGTTTTATAATATTATTTATATTATAATATAACTTTTTTTTTATTTATTATAAGTCACGTAGGCTTCTAACTACTTCAGAATGAATAATTTATACCAATTAAGAAAAATATTTTTTTAACAAGTTTTTTGGCTTACCATGCATTATCTTCCAAACCAAACGTGTATGCAAAATTTCATCTTAATCAGTTGAGGATAAATGCTTTAAAATTCAGTTGCAAAATTTGACCCGAACACACTTGCATACACCTCAGCTTAAAGGTATTATAGACCTGATATTAATTTCAATTTAATACCTCTACGCGTTCATGAGGAAAGGGGTAGTAAGTTTAAAATTATTAAAAATATTTTTATTATATGATGTAACTAAAAATTTACAGTTTTCGCAATTATTCCTTTATCTGTGCTATAAGACTGTTGCTTCGTACTAAATTTCAATATTCTGAGTTCACGGGCAGTACCCTGTAGGTTTTGATTCCCTTGCGAGTGTCGAAAATTTGCGGCATAAATGGCTGTATCTTTTGATTGCGTTGGCTTAGAAATTTGATTTTTTCACAGCTTTATGGGACAGTAGACTTGAGTATTTGATATAAGTTTCAGCTTGATACCTCCACGGGTTCCTGAGAAAAAGGGTCTTGACAGACAGACAGACGGACGGACGGTCAACAAAGTGATCCTAGAAGGGTTCCGTTTTTTCCTTCCGAGGTACGGTACCTTAAAAACATGTAAAAAGGATTCAATGAATTGATTGCTAAGCAAATAAATTTATGGAAGATCAACTCCAGAACGGCTCGACCGATTTGGCTGATTTTTTTGGTGTTCGATTTGTAGCTGTCAGAACAAGGTATGAAATATTTTTCTTTGAAAATAAAAACACCCCGTGCGACTCGCATCCAGCAGATTCCTGC
This sequence comes from Orthosia gracilis, assembly GCA_947562075.1. Classification (NCBI taxonomy): domain Eukaryota; kingdom Metazoa; phylum Arthropoda; class Insecta; order Lepidoptera; family Noctuidae; genus Orthosia; species Orthosia gracilis. The sequence goes on from OX387275.1 coordinate 5,023,668, forward strand.
AACCTAAACTTGCAGCCTAATTGCGTGAGTGAATTCGGCAAGGCAAAGGGTAAAGAGTATGAACAATCGACCAAAGACATGCGAGATGAAAGACGCGATGTGGATTACCGTCTATGTGATGGGTCAATTGTTCATACTCTTTGCCAACGGGCAAAAAGTATGAACAACACTTTTGCCTTGCCGAATCACTTACGCAATAATGCGCCTGCAGGTCATAGGTCCACTTAGTGGGGGGCCTTCCAACGCAGAGTCTGCCGGACTGGATAATACCGGTCAATGTGGCGACACATGAGGGAGGAGTATAACAATCCCACCGCACTATTCCCAAACCACTGCAAGTGAAAGGCAGAATCAACAGTGGCGACCACCAGAAAAGCGCCAAGGCAATGAAGCTCGACGAAGTCCCGAGGAATGGATTTAACTGTCTTGTCTGTTTTGTCTAAGGTTTGCTGGTAGAAAACTCTTCTTAGAGTTAAGCTCGCCTTTGTACATCAACTTTATAATCACTCAAGTTGTATATGTATTTTTTTCTTTTTTGTGTACAATAAAGAATTAAGAACAAAATTACTCAGAAAAGATTAACGGAGGAGTAGGCAAATTACAAATTTCCACTTCCCTCCATATCAAGCAGGAGACAGAACAAACAAGACCAATAGGCACAAAGGGCTGTTTACAACCGGGATAAGCCCAGTTGCCTAGCACCACGGATAAAAATTATCATTAATATTAATGGGCTTACATTGTGAGCTGCTATATTTGATTCCAATAATAGATATGGCAAAAACGCTTGAATGCAAGGAAATTTGTTTTAGTTTCAACAAGGTCCGTATAGTAAACAACTCTAGATACCGCCTGTACATTATTTAACATAATGTGGCGTTCATTCTGCCAAAGAATACACTCCCATAAGATATGATTTGCAGATTGTACATATTCGCAGTCAGATGTAGAACACTGACATAAAGGCGAGGCAACGAGCTTGAAGGAAAATAATTTACTTTTAAAGTCACCATGCCCTGTGAGTAACACAGGGACGAGTATGTTCGGCAGTAGACATTTTACGGCTGGAATGAGGTTGATGAAAAAAATATCTGAGGCTTTGCACGGGTGAAATTTCGAGGCACAGAGGGGATGTAATGGATCACCCATCCACGGACCAAACTCGGCCATCGTTGCTTAACCTTGAAGATCAAATCGTACGACTGTTATTAGGTATATAGTCACGAGCTCTACATATTTTAATTAAGTATAATAATATAGACATGTGTATTAAATCACGTACGAATGAAAAAGGGTTTTAGTATTTAATAAAGGTAATAATTTAATGCAATGCACACATATTCTATAACGTGACGTTATATATTCATTTTTTGGATTATATCTTATGTTTGAGCCTTTGGGGGTTAAACGTTAGGCCCATGGGGTCTGAGTGCTCGTCGACTTTTTCGTGACATCATAAAGCAGTTTGTCGTTTTCTTCTTCCACACTGTCCTGTCCCCCGTCACGCTATCACTTACTCCCTTTTCTTTCATATCACTCCTCAAACAGTCCATCCATCTTTTCTTTGGCCGTCCCCTCCCTCTCCATCCATCCACATTTATATTCATAACTCTTTTAGTAACATGCGTTTCATCCCTCCTCATTAGATGACCATACCAGGACAAACGGTTTCCTTTCAACTTTTCTGCCACTGGCGCCACTTTCAAACTTCCTCTAATATACTCATTTCTCACTTTATCCATTCTCGTCACTCCACACATCCATCTCAACATTCTCATCTCTGCTACATGCAATCTCTTTTCATCCATCTTTTTCACAGCCCAACATTCTGATCCATACAGTACGACAGGTCTAATCACGGACTTGTAGATTTTTCCCTTTAACTTTAGGGGCATCCGTGGGTCGCAAGTTGTTCCAGTGACCTGTCGCCATTTCATCCATCCCGAGTTGATCCGGTGCGTTACGTCTCGGTCTACTTCGCCATCCCCTTGGATAAGCGACCCTAGGTACCGGAAGTCGGAGCACATCGGTATTGGTGTTCCAGCGAGGGCTAGAGGCACGGAACTGGAGAGACCGCCAAAATCGCAGAACAAGTATTCGGTTTTAGATCTGCTCAATCTCAAGCCAACACTCTCCAGTCTGTGCCACCACATCTCCAATCTACTCTGGACCTCTGGGCCACTCTCGGCAACCAGCACAATGTCATCGGCAAACAGCATACACCAGGGTGCCTCTTCCTGTATGTCCGACGTCAGCGCGTCCATTATCATCAGGAAGAGGTAAGGACTGAGAGCCGACCCTTGGTGCAAGCCGACTGCCACACTGAAGCTGCCAGTAGTTCCCACTGTAGATCGGACTTGGGTACTGCATCGACTGTACATCGCTCGGACCAACTGTACATACTTCCCAGGCACACCTTTCTTCTTAAGGGCCCACCACAAAACCTCACGGGGCACCCGGTCGTATGCCTTTTCGAGGTCAATGAATACCATGTGCAAGTTTTTATGTGCACTTCTATATTTCTCGCACAACTGGCGGATTGCGAAAATGGCATCCGTTGTACCCCGACCAGGCATAAAACCGAATTGGTTCTGTGATATTTCACTCTCTTCTCTCAGCCGCCTTTCAATAACTTTCTCCCATGCTTTCATACTATGTGACATTAGCTTTATTCCTCTATAGTTGCTGCACTCCAGCACATCCCCTTTGTTTTTAAAGATGGGCACTAGCGAACTATTGCACCATTCATCAGGTATGGCTTCTTCCCGTAACAACTTATTGAAGAATAAAGCTAACCACGTCCATCCATCTACGCGCAATGTCTTCCACACTTCAACTGGTATTCCGTCCGGACCAACCGCTTTGCCATTCTTCATTCCATTTACTGCTATTCTTACTTCCTCCATACTAACCATTCTCACTAATCCCTCATTCACAGGTTTATTTTCTAACATACCACTCCAGTTATTTTCCTCATTCATCAGTTTCTCAAAGTATTCCTTCCACCTATCCTTAATTTTTTCATCATCAGAAAGAATCATTCCCGCCTCATCTTTTATACATCTTATCTGACAGACATCTCTCGCCCTTTTCTCCCTAGCTCTAGCAATCCGGTACAGATCCTTTTGGCCTGCTGGACTATCCAGCGCGTCGTATAGTTTGTCCTGAGCTTTTGCTCTCGCTATAGCCACAGCTTTCTTAGCTTTTTTCTTTGCAGTATCATACTCACCCTTTTTTGCAACTTTCAAACTAGGATTATCTTGTTCTACACTTTGCCATTCCTTAAATTTTTTCTTCTTTTCCTTTAACACATTCTGTATTTCTGTTGACCACCACCATGTATCCCTATCTATTGTGCCCCTACCTTTCGACTCTCCCAAAATATCCTTCCCCGCACACCTAATACACCCAGCCATCTCCTTCCAACTTTCGTTTACACTTCGATCTTCCATGTCTCCCATCTCTATCATTTTGTCTACGACTCGTTCTCATAACTTTTTCGCACAATTTTTCTTCTCTAGCATATGCCATTTTATTTTAGGAGGGGGACGCTCTTTGCTTTTGGTACACTGTATTTTTACTACTTGTGTCATAACCAGGAGTCTGTGCTGAGACACCAAGTCTTCTCCTGGCAGCACTTTGCAATCTTTGACGTGCTGTATGCTGTTACGTCTGACGAGAAGGTAGTCGATTTGGGTTTTGTGGTTACCACTTTTGTAAGTGATGAGATGTTCGTCTTTTTTCTGGAACCAAGTGTTAGCTACTGCCAGGTCAAATGCAGTAGCGGATTGAAGCAGCGTCTCTCCCTCGTTGTTGGTACTCCCAAATCCCCATCCCCCGTGGATTCTTTTATAAATCCCTTTAATTCTACCCACATGTCCATTAAAATCTCCTCCAACTATCAATTCCTCATGCACAGGGATGGTCATCAAGGCTGTATCAAAATTCTCCCAAAACATCTCTTTTACCGTTTCATCACACCCTACCTGCGGTGCATACACACTAACTACATTCAACATCACATTCTCTAACATAACTTTCACAACTATCAATCTGTCATTAATCCTTTTTATGTCCATCACGCTTTCTTTCAAATTACTATCTAACACTATTCCCACACCATTCCTTTTCCCGTCACTTCCACAGTAGAAAAACTTGTATCCCTCACCTATTTCTCTCGCTTTGGTTCCCCTCCATTTAGTTTCCTGTAAACAGGCTACATTTATTCGTCTTCTTTTTAATACATCCGCTAACTCTCTGGCCCTTCCAGTCATAGTCCCAACATTCCAACTTGCATACCTCAATATCATTTCCCGAGCTCGCTTCTTACGTTGCCCCCGCCCGGGGTGGTGCAACAACCCTAGTCCATTTCCCACAGGAGCCGGGTGCTGCCCCTGCGCGTCGCCTGTGGGGTACGCCCTAACCCTATCGCGCATTACGTTCATAGCTAACATGTTGCATGTGATTTGGCAAATATTTTACAGTCGGCCGCCAGCCTGACACCAACCCTCCTTGGGAATGCTATTGCTGGTGGTTCACCCGCCATCCAGTATCTGGCCAAACGATAACTATATGTCTCCTACCGCCGCCCTTAAGGCCTTTTACTATGCCTGACTGCCTCGCCACCGATGGTGGGTCGCCGTTGCGGCCGAGACAGATCCTATGCACTATGCAGGGAGCAACTGCAAGGCTTGAGTGTCGAAACACTTAAGCCCGCCTCTACCAGGTTTAGCCCACGAGCCGACGTGGTTACCGGGGTGTGGCCGCTGCGTGCAAGACAGCTACTTGGAGCCACTGGTGAGACTTTAGGTAGTTAAAATCGTTGACGTAGGCTGTCAACGATTTTAACTACTTAGATATTCCGCCGCCTGTAAGGCCGACTGGCTGGAATTCGACGCTAACACCCCACTAGGTCGTAAAACTACTGAACATGTCGAACCCTGAGAATGAAAGTGACCTATCAAAATTTTCTGTAATTTCTGATTTTGCTATAAAATGAGCACAAAAAGCCTACTCTAAAAGCCTGTGGTGAAAAAGAGTCCGAACTATGAGTAAGAAAGTGACAGCCATCGACATCGGTCACTTTAGTACTTTACATTATACTATTTTTAAGGCTTTTTTTGCGAAGACCTAAAACAAAGTGCATTTATGAGTTAGGGCACTTTCATTCTGAGGGTGCGATGTGTCAAAATTGGATACAGTGAGCATCGTCTGTCGAGTAACTAGTGAGACGAGTACTGGTAGTAGTGGCGTCATGCGCGAAAAACGAGTGAGAAAGAGGATAGACCAGGGTAGACAGATATGTCAGCACGTAAACGACACCCGCAAAGACTTTAGTTCTCGTGATCATGGCGCTTGTAACGGTGCCGAAATATCGAGCTCTCAACCAAAACCTAAATATACATGGTAAATATCCCGAAACAAATATTAATTCTAATGATTGTGACCATGTCAGCTTAAAAACTTATATATACGTATATCGTTCTCGCGAAACTTCTTGGCTGCCCTGAAGTTGTTTACAATGGCTGTATAATAAATCTCATACAAAAACAGCACCGATCCGTGCCTTGCGCACCGGAAAGCCAACCTCAGGGCGACTTAAAAGTTTGGCGAGAACTATACGTATAGATTGTTTACGATATATACGCCCCAATGTTAACGCAGTACTGGCCGTGCGCCCGCTCGGAGCCAAAATATCAATATTGAACCTCCTTTTGAACAGTTTTCTTTGCAAAACATTATTTGATTTACATATGCTATTTCAGTTATGAAGAAATTCTAGCCATCAATTTTTCTGTGTAAAAATATTTTAAACATCCGTTTTGGAGGAGTATCCAAAAGTATTTTTTAAAGCAAATTTATAAAACCATGTTTAAAAAATAATGTACTTGAAACAATAATAAATTTTTTTTTTTCAAACCGTTTAACCTAGCCGTTGGAGGCCTAAGGAGTATGCTTTAGAAAGTTACCGTTTTACGACACTAAAGCGGATGTAGGCCCTTAAGGCAACTAAGCCATTTATTTTCATGTAAGTTTACTATTTTTAGAACTTGGGATAAATTAATAATATCAATAAAAATATTTTCAAATAAATAGACGTAATGAAATCGTACACTTAGCGCTGTTATGTTTTTAGAAGTTGCCTTATGTAAAATAACACAAGTATTGAAATGATAATTAAATATTGAGAAATAGCAATACCTAACTTAAATATAATCAAACTCATCATTATCAAACTGTTGCAGTCCGCTGCTAGACTTAGATATCTCCTAATGCCCTGAGTAGGTACGATCCTCATCTCAATCTACCAAATGAATGGTAAATAAAACACTACAAAGATAGAAACAAACAATTTAGAACATTTACTTTACAAATTATGTAACAATATGCAACATTTACCTATATATAACAATCGCCATTGGTACATAACCTTAAAAAATAAAAGTGGTTATAACTTTACGTCCCAAGTTCAAAAAAAATAAGAATTTAAAAAGGGATTATCTATCATATTAACTACCAATTAAAACAAAAAAAACTTTTTACAAAAAAATACTACCGACTTCCATATAAAAACACTCCAAAGTGAAAAATAACTTTATTTTTGGAAGTCGGTGTCCATAACACAATAATTTGGTACCTATGAAAGACACCGACTTCCAAAAATAAAGTTATTTTTCACTTTGGAGTGTTTTTATATGGAAGTCGGTACTATTTTTTTGTAAAAAGTTTATTTGATTATTTTTCACTTTTTATTTGTACCTGCCTAATAGGCAAGTTGTTAAGTAAGGTATCTATAACGCCAGAAAAGATTACCCGAATATCATGAAACATGAACATAACATTTTATAAGCGGTACGAAATTCCCATACAAGCCTGCCGTTCGCCTTTAAGTCATAATTCACCGTACTAATTTTTTTCATTTTAGACTAACATTTTCATAACTTTCATCACAGTTACGAAGCTGATTATTTTATGCATAAAAGTACCACTCATTAGGATTCAGTTGCAAAAACAAAATCTCGACAAAAATTCAGAAAAAAAATCACGACTTGAAAACTATGAAAATTTCCGGCACATACATGATGAATGATTCCGATACCCCACGATACGAGGGACATATACAATTTTTTTTTACGTCTATGTTTTGGCCAGCCTGCATACTGTAAGATGCAATTTGGTATAGACATAGTTTGAGACCCCATCTCGGTGTACAGTGTGCTTCTGGGCAAAAGTCTCCAAAACGATTTCCATTGCTTCCCTTCCAAAAAGTTTCTCCCCCCATCTTTTGCGTTATCGATGTCTATTTTATTTTTCATTTCTAGAATACCATACTGCCAGGATTTTTCTTTTGCTCCATTTGTTCGTCATTATTATATACCTAAAGGTTTCAAAGAACCATGCGTGGAATACGTCAACGATGTACTAAGGAAAGATTTAATTTCTATATAATTGGTCGCATCATATTTACCAATATTTGAATTACGTAATACCATTGTTGTTATTGCGTAGAGTCAAAAAGAGCCTGCAATTACATGTTTTATAGCATAAAACTAAATTGTTACATACTTGTACTGTAAAACAGTATGACGACACAGTTGACGCACTGGTTGGTTCGATTTCCGCACGGAAAAAATATTTGTCTCAGATTCAGATAAATTTATTTGCTCAAACATGTGTTTACATACAATTATAAGATACAAAAAATGCATGCAAAGTGATGTAAGTGCATGGCGTTGTGCTAACATGTTTAACATATTGTCATGATGTGCAAATATTAATACAAACTTGGAATTAAATTATAACAACATTTAGTAACATTGACAATGCTGACATAAATAAATAAATTAAATTTGATTAATTAGTTCATATAGAAACAAAAGAGAGAGAGAGACACATACAACACACACACAAAAGAGAATACAAAAGAGTTACATACAAAATTGTCAAATATGCAATTATTTAAAAAAATGAATTTAATGTCAAAGTAGGTTGAAATGTGTGTGTCCTGTATGGTAGACAATTGTTTCAGATCGGTGTGTTTCTTGTGGGAAGACATGTAATTAAATAGTACGATTTCGGAAACGAACAAGTTTTTTCTTAAAGTGTTTCCTCTCCGGAATTAAACAGATCAAGTAAACAACAAATAAGTGCCAGCCTGGATGCTGTAAAGTTTCCTTTAGCAGACAACCTTACGAATCTAGTTACATCATCTGCCTTTTTTTGGGGTGCGGGAGGGCGTGTCAGACTTTTACTGACTAAAACCCACCCGTGTTCCTTCAGTTGCTTGTGCCAGGGTCGCGGTAACTTTCTTTCAAATTTATCCGCGACCCAGACAGGCATCGGCCCTATCGGGCCCTGTCACTTTTATTGACATCTCTTTGAAGCGCGCGTGGACTTACGCGCCGTAAACTCGGGCTTGATCCTAATCGGACGGCGAGCTACCCATTACTTGCCGTCCGCAGGCTGTACATCATCTGCCTATCCCGTTCCCTACTAATTACAAATCGGTTTCTAATCAATCGAATGCGCTAAATAGCCCAGTTAAAAAAAAATCATGTCGAATCTTTTTAACCGACTTTCCAAAAAGGAGGAGGTTCTAAGTTCGACATTATGGTTGTTTATATTTTTTATCTCCGATTTCTCCGTCAATTGTGAACCGATTTTGAAAACGCTTTTTTTGGGTTCCGTACCCAAAGGGTAAAAACGGGGCTCTATTACTAAGACTCCGCGGTCCGTCTGTCTGTCTGTCTGTCTGTCACCAGGCTATATCTCATGAACCGTGATAGCTAGACAGTTGAATTTTTCACAGATGATGTATTTCGGTTGCCGCTATAACAAGAAAGACTAAAACAGAATAAAATAAATATTTAAGTGGGGCTCCCATACAACAAACGCGATTTTTGTGCCGTATTTTGCTATAATGGTCCGATCCGACTTGGCCGGTTTATATTTTAATTTATCAATTTTCATAAATTTTATACATTGATCGATTTAATTATTTTTGCTTTTATTATTGTCGTTTAATTTTTTTTAGTAGGTACAGCGACCTGCCCCCGCTTTTATGACGTAATACAATACTTATTTTATCTGGGGGGTGACCATAAGCTCTTAGAGCAAGGTTATTTTGAGTGTGCGTAAGTGACAGATGTATATGACTTGTATACATTTTTCACTTTTTTACAGTCGAACTATGATAGTTTTGACACGTCAGGATACGGGGGCTGTTCTCATTTGTTAATGGGGCACAAATAATTATTATTTTTATTGTGTTATACTTAAGAGTCGCAAAATTTTATTTTAGGTGGTTTTCATACAAAAATTCAGTATGTTATAAATGTGTATTGGTGTTTTCGGGCGTATGGCACTCGTGGGCTGCAGCTGGAAATCAGCGCCAGCTGGTATATATACCCTGTATTACCATTTGACATTATGCAGAGCTGTGACCTTTTTGGCATTACTAGTTTTAACTATTCATTTTTTTTTTATTTTATGGTGTTTTTGTTTTTAATGCCAATAAACACATTTTATTTCTTTTTTCTTTTATCAGAAGGTGCTTTTCATGCATGGGGTTTTCCAGTCCTCTCAGACCTATATACTCATCTTCGATATCATTACTTAAAAAGGAATGGCCATTTAATTAAATGAAACCGAATACGGGTTTCCTGTACCACCTATTATCAATTATTGTATGTGCGTTATAAATTATTAATATTCTAATTATGGTACTTTATTCATGGTATAGATTCTACGGTAACTAAGAATAGGCCCGGAAAATCCCAGGAATTAAATACGCAGGAATGCAATGCAATGTGTCAGCTTTTATACCTGGAATGCCTGCGTTTAGTAATTCGATTGCTATGCGTGGTGGTTTATAGAACTTTGAATCCCAGGTAAGGAAGATTTGTTGGGTTTTGCCATCAGGTTTTTAAGTAACAATCTGGAGTCTTAATTTATGCCCGACTTTTGGCTTAGATTTGGGTGTACAGGGTCTTCTTCTTTTCGTGAGAGGTGTGGCCACCTCTGGTGTCAGAGTTAATTAAGCCACCTCTGGGAAACCCCACAGGTCTCTGACTTGGCTTTTTCAGACTTACATTAACTATATACGTCCAGGTTTCCTCACGATGTTTTCCTTCACCGTTTCCTGTGATGTCCAAGATAAACTTAGAAAGTACACATGAATTTGAAAAAGTCACATTGGTACTTGCCTGTCATGCTTGAGATCGTGATTTGTACCCACGACCTCAAGCATGACAGGCGAGGTCTTAGCAACTGGGCCACCACGTGCACAGGGTGTATTATGACTACGTCCCAAACGTAGGCTTTTCTATACGCATGGCATGGATCCGCAGGAGAACCAAAGTTACCGACATAGCCCGAAGAATTGCGAAACTTAAGTGGCAGTGGGCAGAGCACATTGCTTGCAGAACGGATGGCCGATGGGGCTGAAAAGTTCTGGAGTGTGAACCGCGAAACCGAAGACGAAATGTTGGAAGGCCTCCCACTAGGTGGTTCGATAACCTCTCTTTTTTTCATCTTTCCTTTCGCAGATATACTGGAAGAAGCAGAAGCATCACCTATATATCTATTTTTCTGTTCCTCCCTCTTGTCTGTATATGTGTGTGTGTATAAATGGTAAAATAAATAAATAAACCTGGTTAAGGATGCGGGAATCCGCTGGAAGCGAGACGCACGGGATCTGTCAATGAAGCGACGCCGGGGCGAGGCCTATGTCCAGCAGTGGACGTCTTCCGACTGAAATGATGATGGTATGGTGCACTACTGTTTTAGTATAAGATTTACACATTTCACACCATTCATTCATTTCGCAGCCATTTGTAACCAACTTCAGACCGGTCAAAAAGATTGGGGATTACTGTAATAAGGACAGGCTATTGATTAGAACAGAATAAAACTTTTCAATAAAACAATTGAGCAAAGATTTATTGTGCACAACAATCCGTCGAGACTTGAGACGTGTCAGTGCGGTCACGCGGCTACCCATCGCACATAACACAGAGACACAGAAGAATTATCATCTCGGGGACATCACCCCTCGACAGCTGGGCAGACTCGTGCCAATTCACTCGCTCGTGGAGGTGGAGCTTTCCCTCCCTCCAAATCCTATTACGTAAAACAAAACGTCATATCACTCACACACTACTAAAATAAAAACAGGCAAGCCAAGCAAAATGAGTCACTAGGTACAATCCCGTTACATAAAGTCCCTTCGTCCTTTATTATAATTATGCATTCAATACTTACTGAGGAAAATAAAGAAATTGTGTCATATTATGTAGTTTTAGTAGGGGAATCACCTTGTAGTAAATAAAATGGGAGTTTCTTTAGATTCAGCCTGGTGACAGACGGTTAGACAGACATTTTTTTTTTTTTTGTTATAGCCTCGCGCTTGACCACTATCTCACCTGATGGTAAGCGATGATGTGGTCGACGGTGGAGCACGCTTGCCTAGAAGTAACCTATTCACTCTTGACTTAAAGACCCCTAGATTGTAGCTATCGGGAAACACAGACGCTGGCAGGGAATTCCACTCCTTAGCTGTACGTATAATAAAAGTATTCTCAAAACGTTTAGTGCGTATGGGTGGGATGTCCACCATGTATCGATGGCGCATCGCCGTACGTCTGGTAGTTCGATGATGAAACGGGCTGGGCGGAATACGATCATGCAATTCCATCGCACACTCCCCAAAATGTAACCGATAAAAACCGACAAGCTGGCAACTCGGCGACGGTGTTCAAGGCTCTGGAGCTTTGACTTAACCAGTTATTCATCGCCGATGAGCCTCTTGGCCCGCTTTTCGACATAACTCTTTGACATAAGTCAAAGTCAAATATATTTATTTCTCAGAAGCAGCCCCGAGCCTGGTTTTGTGCCCGGTTGATGACAACAGGCTCGCCTCGTATTACATTGGACACAAACATAATTGAAGAATTGAAATGTACCCCTAACCTTCTGCTGCTGTCCAAACCTTCGAGGGAGTACAGGCTACATGTTAGGATAGGATAGAATAGATGGACCCCTTTTCCCCACTTAGATTCGCATTTGGTCCGTTGTGCGTGCAGGCCTCCTCTCTGTGAGAGGGAATGGATTGTCTACCACGCGGGCCCAGTGCATGTTAGTGGATGTCACATATCTTTGAATTTTTGGTTCTATGACATGCCGGTTTCCTCATGATGTTTTCCTTCACCGTTTTGAGAGTAGTGGTAATGAAATAATTTACACAGAGTAAAGCGCCTGCCTGGGTTCGAACTCACGGCCGCGATTTACACCGTTACCACTGGGCCATCACTGCTCTAAACATGCTACTAGGCTGCATGTTATGTAATATTGTTAATTTTCACGAGGGCAAAGCCCAAGTTTCAACACTTGAACAACCTACGTCATTGGTCGCTTGGTTTTCTCGCACGCGCGACTAAGGAACCCTTGATGTTATTCACACCAAATTGATCCTAATTGGTCCTTGGTCTTTCAGTATAAAATGAGAGAACTTGCAGTGAAAAACATGTGCCATATTAAGATCATTCCAATAACTTACGGGTATTGTTTGTGTCCTACAATTGACGAAGAAATTCCGTATAATGACGTCTCTTGAGTAAATAAAAACATAGTGACGTGCAATTTCGCAATGATTAGGAGGATACCCGAAGGGTCGAAACGGAGCCCTATTTTTTAACAGACTTCAAAATGGAGGAGGTTAGCAATTCGATTGTATTGTTTTTAATGTGTTTCTCCTCAAAACTTTTTACAAGGTAAGCCGATTTTGAAGATTCTTTTTTTATTTGAAATCTGGTACTTGTCATTTGATCCCATTTGGTGAAGATCTGATGAAGTACTTTGTAGATATACAATATAACTCTTCAATTTGGGCGCACGGTTGTCGCAGTGGTTGAGCGATTGACTGCTGCGCTGCGTGTCGCAGGTTCGATTCCCGCACGGAACAATTAATATTTGTACGACCTACAGATAGTTTTTTACATAATAAAAAAAAATATAAACAACGGCAAATCTCTCGGGATTGCTGCAATGACATGTTTTACTGTTTATTGTTTACGTTATTTCATAACATGGCATCTCGCCGGTACGCTCTAAAGGGGTACGCAGATGTGTACAGTTCTCCCTGTTAAACTCTCATTTTACCGGTTATTTTCGAGTTTTATGTTATTCGGGTAATCTAATCTGGCATAACTTTGTACATTTTGTACAATATACTCGTAGGTATCTTCCCATAGAACTTGCTCATTAGGTATCACAATTATAAAGTGTAAAATAAAAAACTTTTTTACAAAAAAATACAACTGACTTTCAAAAAAAACTCTATAAAGTGAAAAATAACTTCAATTTCGGAAGTCGGTGTCAAAAACAAAGAACACCGACTTCCGAAATTGAAGTTATTTTTCACTTTGTAGTGTTTTTTTTCATTATGCAGCACAGCATTATGCTCAGACGAAGCCTTCTTGCTACAATCACGACATGCATCGGCCTAGCATCTTTTTCACCGTATTTATTTTCTGTTTTATGCAAAATGTAGGTAGTAAATTTTATTATTGTTTTATTTATTTCTCGTCTTTACTAACTTACTTTAAGTACTTCTAATACTACTGTTAAGGGTTTAGCATAAGCATGCATTTATATTGTATGTCGTTTTGTGACTATTAAACACTTTTTCTTTCTTTCTATTATCATGGCCACGAGCTTCAAAAGGTCTATCTATAAAAAAAATCTCTACATTGTTAGTCTATATGTAGTGATTACATCAAGATCTTCGTCATCTGTCACTATTTCGACAGTAACATTGGATTATCCTTGTCTTAACAATAATAAGGATAAATTAGTTAAAGTAATATTTAATTCGCATTCCTATACAACGAGGAATGAGAAAAACACCTACATAATAGTATATTGTTTGTTTGATCTAATGTAATTTTGATTTACCGATGTTGTTGCCGACTCTAAGACTTCGCATCAATGTTGGCAAGAACAAGAAAATAAAATGTCTCATTTTTACCCGTAGATTCTCTCCTGTCAGTTTTTGCTGACATCTCTTTGAGGCGCGCGTGGAACGCTACGCGTCGTCGACTCGGGCCCGGTTCTTATCGGACGATGAGTTACCTATTAACCGCCGTCCACAACCCCGCGCCTACGGTGGCTGGGAATCTTGCGACTCCCAACGCCCAGGGCGTCTCCTGCGGAGGCGTTGGGCGTGAGGACGTCTCCGTTGCGTTTCCCTCACGCGTTCTGCCTCCTCCTTCGCGAGCATTAGTGCTTCGCAGAAGGAGGTGACAGCTTCCCATGCCCTCTCGCCCGGTATCATGGCCTGTACCAGGGCCGGCCCTAGTAGGAGGCGGCCGCCACCATCGAATGCCTCCTCGAGAACACGGCGTTGCTCCGCACAAGCGGGACAGACCTTCGCCGTATGCTCTACCGTGTCCTCCGGGCGATCCACACAATGGTAATATTCGGGCGTTTCCTTCCGCCTTATCCTGAACAGGAACCGCCCGAAACAGCCGTATCCGGTGAGGAACTGCGTCAGACGGAAGATAAAGACGCCGTAACGCCTCTCAAGCCACTCCTCAAACATATGTATACAGTATACAGGTCTATATGTAGTGATTACATCAAAATCTTCGTCATCTGTCACTATTTCGACAATAACATTGGATTATTCTTGTCTTAACAATAATAAGGATAAATTAATTAAAGCAATATTTAATTCGCTGGCCTTATCGCCTCAATTGTGTCGTGCCCAGCGCTGGGTTGCGACAGTTGCCCTCTCCATGTCACCATGAGATCCTGCCGGAGCTCTGTGCATGTTCATGTTTTATTCTAATGATACACGCCGATTTATGAGCACTGCGCACCAGAGCCCTAATTGCGTAACTGTTTTGACAGCTCGAAGCACGCACGCTGCCTTTCATTTTCATTTTAATCATATTATTAAGCACTGTTCAGGAGATTGGAAGCAGTTATTGGTTTGGATGTGTGAAAGTGGCTCTACTAATGCCTAAAATAAAACATATAAATAATTTGACGTCATAATGACTTTATGATCCACCACACAATAGACATGCCCCAACTGAATGTTTGGTTCATACGTAGACAAAACTTCCCGGTCAAGAGCTCTTCAACCTTAGTTCTAATAGGATAAGGTCGGAAACAGTTTAGCAGGGAATCTTCGCGGTAGTAGGTACCAATTAAAAGGCGCGAGCGCGACACGCGTGGGTGCGACCACAAGCCACTAACATAACCGTTGGACAAACCCACGTTATGACGTATAAGTACCTAATGTTTTGCAAAGTATCCCCGGCTTATGCTGAAACTAATACAATGAGTATTGAAAATCATAACAAACCAGGCCTGTAGGTATTCCCCGAAGGACGAGTAGGGACACTGAGAGTCAGCGTTGGGTGTTTGATCCCAAGGAAATTCTGAGTTGGAAATCCTTTCGGTATGGGCAGCGCTCTTTTTAATAAAAAGAACGTCTGGAAAGACTTGGGGGAGACCTTTGCCCAGCAGTGGGACAGCAATGGCTTGAAGAACATAATGTATCTATCTTTAATAATAATAATATTTTAATAATATTTAGCTATCTTGACCTCACTGAAGTGCAACTTGATAAACTTGAGCGGCTTCAACATTTTTGTATCAGGTTCATATTTGGTTTGCGCAAATATGACCATGTTTCTGAATTTCGTGTGAAACTCTCACCGACGCCGGAATGCTCATATTCTTTCCCTCCTGTTAAATATTCTCTTTCTTCCTTCTACCCCTCTTTACCTCCATAAACGATTTCAGAGTCTATGTGAACCGCACTTGAAAATTTTTAGGTCATCGGATAATATGAAACTTAAAATGCCAATGAATTCTACTACTTTCCAAGACAAATCTTTCACTGTCCAAACCACTCGTCTATGGAATGCATTGCTTGTGACTATAAAATACGCTCAATCACCGTCGGATTCTTCCTCTAATACTTAACTGAAACATATACTTGTAATAATAAGGACTGGTGCAAATTGGGCGATGCGGTTTCCTTGTTAAACGAATTTCAACGTTGCAGCTTCGAAAACAAAGTAGAAAATATCTTGGTGGTTATTTTCAGACTTTATCATCCCAAAGGTCAAAGGTTCAATAAATGAGTTTTAACTGTTTCATACCAGATAAAGTATGGGTGATTAATTCCATCTAATTCGTCCCGTCATCACTTGTGGAATACTGAATTAAATTTATTTGAAAAATGTACTTTATTTCCAATCTCGCAATGTCTATATTTGTACGACAAAAAAATGTCAATTTGTTAAGTCTGCGGTTACTTCAAAAAGGTGATACACCTGCGAATAACTTGGGAAACACGAAGTGTTTCATTTGACATCTATTTCAATAAATATTTGTCCTGTTCTTATTACGAGGTGAACAATTAAGGCAAGCCTCTAAAAACTGGTGCCAACTGAAGTGACGCCCCCGCTAGCTTGAATATATATGAAAACAGTCTTTGCCATGTTTAATGACCCTTTTAGGGTTCCGTACCCAAAAGGTAAAAACGGGACCCTATTACTAAGACTCCGCAGTCCGTCTGTCTATCTGTCCGTCTGTCTGTCTGTCACCAGGCATGAACCGTGACAGCTAGACAGTTGAAATTTTCACAGATGATGTATTGCCGCTATAACAAAAAAAATACTAGAAACAGAATATATTAAATATTTAAGTGGGACTCCCATACAACAAAAGTGATTTTTTTGCCTTTTTTGCGATAATGGTACGGAACCCTTCGTGCGCGAGTCCGACTCGCATTTGGCCGTTTTTTTTTGTTTAAACCTTGAAAAAGCACCTGGACACCTGCAGTTGAATTGCGCAAGTGAATTCGGCAAGGCGAAGGGTTTGACCGCTATCAAATCGACCAATCAAATTTTTTTTTATAAATCTGTAGGCTTGCGTTTGACCACTATCTCACCTGATGGTAAGCGATGATGTGGTCGACGGCAAGCGTGCTCCACACGCTTGCCGTTCACTCTTGACTTGAAGACCCCTAGACTGTAACTATCGGGAAACACAGATGCTGGCAGGGAATTCCACTCCTTAGCTGTACGCATAATAAAAGTATTCTCAAAACGTTTAGTGCGTATGGATGGGATGTCCACCATGTACCGATGGCGCATCGCCGTACGTCTGGTAGTCCGATGATGAAACAGGCTGGGCGGAATCATGCAATTCCATCGCACACTCCCTGAAATGTAACCGATAAAAAACCGACAAGCTGGCAACTCGGCGACGGTGTTCAAGGCTCTGGAACTTTGACTTAACCAGCATAGAACATGCGAGATGAATGACGCGATGTGGATTTCCGTCTGTACGATTGGTCGATTGATAGCGGTCCAACCCTTTGCGTTGCCGTACTCACTTAAGAAATAAGGCTGCTGAATTTGGTGTATTCAAAGTGAACTTTATTTTACCGATATGAAAGTTAAAACTTGTATTGCACTGAAAACCGTGCTCTGTCAGGCCCTCGGTGACTTTAAAATGATGAGACACCATCAAATAACTTGGGAAACCCGTGCTGCTTCATTTTACACCTATTGACGTCACGCTAATGTGAAGAACTTAGTGCATATTTACTAATGCAGGGAAAGTTGTACACGGAAATGTTTTAATATAGGTAAAAATGTGTTTTTTCCGTGGCGAAATTGGTTGTTTGATGCGTCAAAGTATATTGGTCAAATTGATAGGCTAGGTGGGGAGTGATATGAAGTTTCGAATGACGTTTTTGCGACGTACGCTATTTCAAAAAAACTTTACGAGTGGTGCGCCAGTTCGAAAACACATTGAGTCGAAAACCTCTACATCGAATGACGTTGTCGCGAACACGCTGATTCGAAAAACTGTTTGACTGGTACGCTATTATGAAAGTCTTGGTATCGAAATCCACTGTCTCAAATAGAATAATCCAATCTGAATTTGTCTGGGGATCGAACTCGCGACCATTGTCTTAACTTGTCTATACCACTAAGTATAAATGATTAACTGTGCTTGGGTCATTTTACAGAGACAGTAAAATTGTTTTCCTTTGTAATATGTCATATCTCTTCGGTTTTTATTTATTTCCAATAATTACTTTCTAAACTTTGTGAAATACACAATACAGACAATTTACATAGGAATCCCAATGATTATTTATGCCATTTGAGACAGTGGATTTCGATACCTAGACTTTCATACTAGCGTACCAGTCAAACAGTTTTTCGAATCAGCGTGTTCGCGACAACGTTATTCGTTATAGCGGTTTTCGACACAAAGTGTTTTCGAACTGGCGTACCACTCGTAAAGTTTTTCGAAATAGCGTGCGTCGCAATAACGTCATTCGAAACTTCATATCACTCTCGGCTAGGTGATGAGATTGTTAGGTAGAGCAGTCAGATTTATAAGTAGATTGTTCAAATTGATTAGTAGGGTAGTCAAATTGAAAATTACAGATGTCAAATTGATAACTAGAGTGGTGAAATTGATAGATAGTTTGGTCAAATTGATAGGTAGAGTGGTCAAATTGATAGATAGATTGAACAAATTGATAAGTATAGTGACAAAATTGGTAGATAAAATGACCGAATTCATGGATTGAGTGATGAAATTGATTGCTAGTAATATCAAAGTGATTGATATATTGAACGAATGATAGATGGAATGCACAAATTATTAGTTGGAGTGGTCAAATCTATTAGTAGATTGGCCAAATTGACAACTCAAGGTTAACTCAAGGGGTATGGCCAAAAAGATTGAGTGGTACAGTGGCTGAGTTATTGGTGTCACAATAATGATTACAAATGGATAATGAACATGTTCCTATAGAAACCCCGTGTTATGATGATCTAATAACATAGTCTATTTTCCCTATCGTTAGATAAGCACAAATCAAATAAACAACTAGTTTGTTTTTGTTAAAGAGGATAATATAGCATTTTAATAAAATAGGAAAACGAAGAATTGTTGGCACAATAGCAATTTTACTACTTGACTAGGTTTTGCCCGCGGCCTCGCTTGAGTTCCGTTGTTCCAAGAGAACTTATTAACGGGATAAAAGTATCCCATCCATGACCGCCATCAATCGACCAATAACATCCGAGATGAAAGATGCGATTAGGATTTCCGTCTATGTCTGTCTGCAGCTCTATCATGAGATCAGTTTCATAGTTCCATTTTATTTTAATGTTTCCAAACTAACATAAGTACGCCAAGTTTCAGCTTGATTGGATACCAAGAAGTGCTTGAAAAATAGATTACTAGTTGCCGGAAACACATACACAAGCAAGGTACTCGTAATAGAATACTTGTAAAAAATCAAAACAGCAGATTGCAGAACGGATGCTCGATGGGGCCAAAAAGTTCTAGAGTGGTGACCGCGTAGACGCAACATTTGAAGGCCTCCTCCTAGATGGAGCGACAAGCTGGTCAAGGCTGCGGGAATACGGTGGATGTGAAATGCACAGGACCGACGGATCAGTGTGGCGACGCTAGGAGGAGGCATATGTCTAGCAGTGGACGTCTTTCGGCCGAAATAATGAGGATGATGATTAATTCAATAATATGAAACACCTGTGTCACTTCATATTGTGGTTAATACGTAAATTAGCCAACAGCAAATTAATAGCGTTAACAACTGCACAGAGGCACATAGGCAGTGTCGCCTATTTAAATATGACCACTCATAGAGGCAACTTTTGTTAGTTTCAAAAACTGTTTGTCATATTTCTTAGAAATATAATTTTGTAAGGATGGGTTTATCCATTCAAGTAGGGGACATCCCTAAGCAACAGTTATATAATGTTCTTTTGACGTCACTGACTTACAACTGAATCTTACCACGCCTCTGTATAGTAATATACTCGTATCATCAGAGGCTCTAGAGCAGGTTCGGCAAATAGTTTAAGTGGGGTCCGGCAACTGTTCAAAATTTTTATCGAGGTCCAGAAAAAAAATCTAATAATGAATAAGTACTGATATTTATTTTCCTTTCAAATTAAATTATTAAATAAAACTTAATAACTATGTACAATTAAAGTGAGAAATCATATTGACGGTCTTGAGCGAGTATTTTTTAAATAATTTGTTTCACGAGGGGAACAGCAAATGCGAAGTGAGTCTTCAAGGTGGGCCTGTGTAGTTCGTGTGTGTGTGTTGTGATCAAATGATAAATGATTTATTTCTGTAAGTAGGTTTGTACAAAAAAAGTGTTTTTACATGTCGATCATATTTTTAAAACTAGATGAAGTCGGCGTTTTCTATCTGACTACTCTGAAAAGAAAGGCCGAAACAAACTCAGAGGTCACAGTCTCTTTTAAAGTCCAGACAAAATCTTGGTTAGATCATGTGAAGACCATGTAGACTGATGTCTGAAATGGTCTTTTGAGGAAAGAACCAGCCAGATTGAGTGGGCCTGTCCAGTCAGTGCACGCATTTGTCAATAACCGTGCAGCTCAACTCAGAAATTAAGGAGCTCAACGATTCGACGAACAATACCAAAGAAAGGACATTCGGGTAGGCCGCACAAACTACTCAAACTGCCAGACCATGATTAAAACTAACTTAGATAAATTAAAATTAAAAACAAACAAAAAGTATGATCCACATAGTCTTCACATTCACAACAATTAAAAAAAAAAAAGAACTTAAAATAAAATAATGTAATAATATAATAATAATAAATCACATCAGTCATAGGTACCTGTAATATCGATACTAGGTAACAAGAATAATTACTTAGTTAGATTCTACGTAGCTTTCAAACGTATTCATAAATTTAGGACTAGTTATATGAAATTTACATACCTCGGGAGTGTCGTGTAAGAGACTGGGGGTGGTGAAGAGCTCGAGCTACCTTCGCGCAGCTGAGACCTGTTTGGCAATCGCGGAATCTGACCCGAAGGAATAAACCCCAAGATTTTCGGTTCCAATGTCAAATCCGTGCTGCTCTACGGGTGCGAAACGTGGAAAGTCACAAAGGATATTTCGCGCCAAATACAAGTCTTCTTCATCCGCTGTCTTCGTCGCATTCTCGAAATTTACTGGTCCGACACCATCTCCGACGTAGAGCTGTTGGAGAAATGCCACGAAAGCCGATTGACCGCCAGATCAAGCATCGTAAGCGGAGATGGATTGGCCACACGCTCCGAAGGGGTCCCGATCACATACCCAGGCAAGCTTTGGACTGGAATCCTCAAGGGAAAAGAAAGCGTGGTTGGCCCCGTCAAACTTGGCGTTGCACTGTGTTGGCAGAAGCGGCGAGCATCGGCATGACGTGGAGCGAAGTGAAGCGTGAAACTAAAGACGGATTGCGATGGAGGACATCTGTAAGCGCCCACTGCCCCATCTAGGGACATAGGACATTAAGTAAAGTAAGTCATATGAGATTTGGTAAATTTTACAATATTCGGCGGGCCGAGGTTCAACCTTCCGCGGTGCTGATACGGACCGCAGTCCGCCGGTTGCCGATCGCTGCTCTAGAGCGAAGGTGATGGTCGAAAAGCCAAAATGTATGGGATTGTTCATGTGACGTGGTATTTTCGTTGATATATCTCTCTTTTCTAGAGCTTCAAGGCATTGCTCGCAGAACGGTTGGTCGATGGGGGCTTACAGTTCTGCGGCAACCGCGTATCGGCAGGCGTAACTTCTGATGGGCTGTCACAAGGTGGTCTGATGACTCATATAGTACAGCGGTGTTTTTCTAACAGCACAATTTGAATAGGTTATTCCGAACGAACTCTTCACGTGGTTGTCGGCTATCTTCGAGAGGGGTCGTGTGCGCGAGACATATAAAATGGCTTGTATGGTGAACTCCTATAAGAAAGTATTTGGACTTGTCCAAATATTTGCTTATAGGAGTTCACCGAGTGTCTTTGTCGTGGTGGCCTAGTGGCTAAGACCTCGCCTCTCGTGCTTGAGGTCGTGGATTCGAATCCGGGTAAGTACCGGTTTATTTTTTGTATATAATTTTACCGATTATGATTTAATTTAGTTTTAATTTTACTACTATTTTACTACTTTCCGGTAAGGTAAACGAGTCCGTCATCGACATCTTGTACGGGGCCAATTTATGTGCCCTGCGCAAGAGGGATGGCGGGATTCGTCCCATTGCCGTAGGAACTACTTACCGGCGTATGGCAGCCAAGATTTGCTGTAAATTGTATGGTGAGGTAGTTTCGGATAAATTTCAGCCCCTGCAACTTGGTTACGGCTCCAAAGGGGGCTATGAGGCTGCCGTACATGCATTATCGACCTATCTAAATTCTGGCAAAGGAGAGGTCATCCTGAAGGTTGATATTAAAAATGTATTCAATTCGGTTAATAGGGACACCTTGCTGGCAGAAACTAAAAAAGAAATACCTCAAATTTTTAGTTTTCTTTGGCAATGTTATAGGCATCCATCTAAATTACTTTATCGGGACAACCTTCTGGAATCTGCTGTTGGCTGTCAACAAGGTGACCCTCTCGGGCCAGTGATCTTCAGTCTGGCTATTCACCCAATTATTCGACAGCTAAATTCCAAATTTAACGTTTGGTATCTTGATGATGGAACCCTGGGAGGCGATGTAGACACAGTTTTAGATGACCTGCAATTTTTAAAACACCAACTACATTCTATAGGACTGGATCTAAATTTTTCTAAATGTGAGTTATTTTTATCTGACAGTACCGACAGACAAGTTACACTTTCAAAATTCAATAAAATAGCCCCTGAAATCAAAATTATTGAAAAAAGCTCTCTTCGTCTCCTTGGGTCCCCAGTCTTCGATGATTCTTTTCCCGATTTTATTGAGGAAAAAATTCAAAATTTCAACAACATTTCGGAAAGATTGCTCCAAATTAACATGCATTCGGCTATCACCATAATTCGCTTTTGTTGTTTTGGCCCCAAATTGACATATTTCCTTCGTGCTTCCCATCTATGGAAGCACCCTCCTCTTTTAGAAAAAATGGACAAAATTATCCGTCATACTCTAACTTTAATTTTAAATGTGGCCATGGACGACCGAGCTTGGGCTCAAGCTACTCTTCCCATCCGTATGGGAGGCCTCGGCGTCCGCAAAATTTCTAGTATTAGTTTACCGGCATTTATATCCTCGGTCTACGGTACTGAGAAATTAATCAGGAATATCTTAGCACCCATACTGATTAATTTTGATGTGCCGTGCTTCACCGAGGCTATTGATGCTTGGAGACTCGCTTGCCCGAATTGTAATCTCCCCGACTACCCATCATCCCAGAGACAGTGGGATGAGCCGCTCTGCAGAGCAGTTCAGGAGCACCAAATTGCCACTTCTGCCACTCCTGCCGAGCGCGCTCGCCTGCTGGCTGTAGGTGAGTGGGAGTCGGGCCTCTGGCTTCACGCACTACCGTCGTCGAACATAGGCACCTTGTTTGACGACACTACTTTCCGCCTCGCTGCTTCCCTACGTCTTGGCGCTCCCTGTTGTACTCCTCATCGTTGTCACTGTGGCGAAGTTGTCAACAGCCTCGGTCACCACGGTCTTTCATGCAGCCGAAGTGCCGGTCGCATAGCGCGTCACGGAAATTTAAACGACATCATCCGACGTGCTCTCGTCACCGTCGGCGTTCCGGCCGTATTGGAACCCCATGGCCTGGCACGTGACGATGGCAAAAGACCGGACGGGATGTCTTTGTTTCCATGGAAGATGGGTAGGCCTTTAGTGTGGGACGCTACTTGTGTCGATACTCTTGCGCCATCCCATCTTCCTAGCTCGTCGTGCTGTGTTGGCGCTGCCGCTGCGGCTGCAGAGAACCTCAAGCGGCGGAAATATAATAACCTCATCGGTAGTTATATTTTCGAGCCGTTTGGGGTTGAAACTCTTGGTCCGTGGGGTCCGAGTGCTCATGCGTTGTTTAAAGATCTATCCAAACGCCTAGTTGACACTTCGCGTGACCCAAGGGCTGGCTTTTACCTTGGTCAAAGAATAAGCATTGCCATACAACGTGGCAATGCTGCCAGTCTTTTGGGTACATTACCAGTGGACAACGATGTGGACGAGTTTTTCGACGCCATATTTTAGTACAGTATATTTTTTGAGGTTTAGTTAGTGAGTATTTTTTGGTGTAAGTGTATATGTCGCAGGGATATGATGAAAACAGGGAATTGATCAAATCTCTAAGCGATTTGATCAAATCACGGAGGATGTTAAAATAATAACACGTTTTTATCATTTCCCTAAACAAATCTGGTGATTTGACAAATCCCAATAAAGAAATCTAGTGATTTGAACAAATCTCAAAATTGGTTCAGTGAAATGACAAAAATAACTTTTCTGTAGTAATTTAAAGGTTTATTTTGTACTAGCAACCCACCCCGGCTTCGCACACAAAATGTAATATAGATCTCAAATATTATTGACTGCCAAAAAAATATATGGACGCCTTTAAAGTCGACGGAGCCCCGCTGCGCGGGGCTCCTATTTCCGTCCGCAGGGTCTAAAGTAACCTAACACGAACGAGATGACGGGAGCCGAGTTCGCTCGCTTTGCTCGCTCACTTCGGCTCCCGTCATCTCGTTCGAACCTAACCTGTCCGTGTCGGGGTGCCCTAAGCTCCTGAGCTCGCTTCGCTCGCTCTTGGACTAATTCGTTAAAAACACCCATGTTTTATTATCTTTTCACTGAATCAATTTAGGGGTTTGTTCAAATCACTAGATTTTTTTTGTGAGATTTGTCAAATCACCAGATTTGCTTAGGGAAATGATAAAAACGTGTTGTAATTTTAACATCCCCCGTGATTTGATGAAATCGCTTAGAGATTTGATCAATTCCCTGTTTTCAACATATCCCTGCGACATATATATTTGTAGTCAATATTTAATTAAGTATTTTATACACTGTATATACTTGTACCTATGTTAATTTTACTACTTCTATGGTTGCAGAAGATATACGAGGTTAAGGGACCACGCTCTTTAAAGCCTCATATCTACTGGTTCCTTCATACTTTCTGTTACATACATACACTTCATAGGCGCTTAACATTTCTCCCTCACAGGCAGTCTAAGTCATATATGGACAATGAGCCCATTGTCTAATTAACACTGACCACATCAATTAATTCCTGCAGAAAATCATATTTTAATAATAACATTAAACCACAAGGTGCGTCAGTATGTGTGTAAAAACCACCTTTCTGGCTTTCATTTTATTAGTAAAATTTGTAAATAGGGATCAAAATCAAAATCAAAAATCAAAAACGTTTATTTCAAATAGACCAATTACAGGCACTTTTGAACTGTCAAAATGTCGGTCAGTCAAACAAAGAAGTGAAGCTAAATTGCACGTTCCAAGGAGTAGATCTCTATGGAGAAGAACGTGCAAGAAACTCCATGGACACTCTTTTAAATCATTATGTGTTACATATAATGTTTGGTTACATATTTCTTGTTGCTTCTATTATGTGAGCACAATGTAGATAATAATAAAAAAAAAAATTAAAAGATAGGAACTGAATTAAACCACTGGCAGCTAAGAGATGACCAGTCTCATCTGACGGCACCCGTTCACGAGCATGACGCGTGCATCAAACCCACTCAGCTCAACCATTTTGAAGGGAACCGAATGACCCAATAACACGCGCCACCAACAGCGAGACATTTGAGTGAGCATGACAAACTCTCAACTGCCATGCTTGCAATGTCAAAATAAAAAAATAAAAAGTTGTAACCTAATAAAAATGCTCCATGGTACATCACATTCACAAATTAGAGAGAAAAAAAAAAAAAGTGCTTCTACATTATACAATGCTATTATTTCTAAATATAACATGTAAAGAATCCTTTGAAATAAACAAATGAAATAAAAATAAAACACTGAAAACAACAATACGAAAAGGGCAGCAGCATCTCTTCCAATATAAACTAATTTGTAGCTACAAATGTATGTGGCTGTGGAGCAGGACCGGCATTTAGCCAAGCATTTTTATCAAGGAGATAATCTTCCAATTTATAATATGCTTGTCTACACAGTGTGCGTTTAATGCATGTTTTAAATTTTGACTCGTTTAATTGGAGAATTTCTAGTGGAATTTCATTATAAAATTTTACACAGTACCCCATAAAAGTGCTAGCTACTTTAGCTACCCTGAATCGAGGTTGATCTAACTTGTCCTTATTTCTAGTATTAAAATTGTGCCTATCACTTATTTTAGTAAAAAGATGAATATTTTTCCGGACATACATTATATTTTCATAAATGTATTGACAAGGTACCGTCATGATGTTTATATCTTTAAATAATTCCCTAAGAGAATCGCGCCTGCGAAGATTGTATATGGCTCTGATAGCTCTTTTCTGCAGAATAAAAATAGACTCTATGTCTGCAGCCCGTTCCCATAGCAAAATACCGTAAGACATGATACTATGAAAGTAACTAAAATAGACCAGCCTCGCGGTATGTACATCAGTAAATTGACGGATTTTTCTGACAGCATATGCTGCTGAACTAAGCCGTCCTGCCAGAGATGTTAAATGAGGACCCCATTGTAGCCTCGAGTCGAGCGTGATTCCCAGGAAAACCGCGTTTTCGACGATTTCTAGTTTCTCCTTGTTCAATATTATTTCCGAATCATTACTTTTAACATTCGGTAACGCTAATCTCATGCACTTCGTTTTTTTTCCATTTAGTACTAAATTATTAACAGTAAACCAGTTTTGGACCTGCTGTAGAGCGTTGTTTACGTCATCAATACGTGTGGAACGTCTATTGATCTTAAATATTAAGGACGTATCGTCAGCAAACAATACTCTATGTGGTTGTTTTTTCAATAAATGCGGTAGATCATTTATATACACCAGAAAGAGGAAAGGACCCAATATAGAGCCCTGTGGTACCCCCATTTTTATTTTTAAGCCCCGTGAATTTACACCATTTATCTGAACTTGCTGTTGCCTGTCATTTAAATAAGATTTCATTAGGCTTAGTGCAAGCTTACCTAATCCGTAATGTTCCAGTTTTAAAAGTAAGGTTTCATGATTAACACAATCAAAAGCCTTTGATAGGTCACAAAAGATTCCAATAGCATCTTGGGCTTCCTCCCACGCTGCAAATATGTGTTTTAATAAGGAGACACCAGCATCAGTTGTACAACGTCCTTTGGTGAAACCATACTGCTTTTCGTGTAAGATTTTATTAGTGTTAAAATGAATAAGCATTTGATTAAGCATAACTTTTTCAAAGACCTTACTGAAAACCGGCAACACGGAAACAGGTCTATAATTATTGGTGTCATTATGGTCGCCGGATTTAAAAAGAGGTATAACTTTACTGAATTTCATTACATCTGGAAATACTCCTTGGTCCACACACAAATTAAAAGTTAAAGCCAAGTATGGTGCCATGGTCTCGATTATAGATGTACAAACTTTAACAGACATTCCCCATAGGTCCTCGGTTAATTTTATTTTTATTTGCCGGAAATCCTTTAGGACTGTCATAGGGTTTATATGTTTGAATTGAAATTCAGCCGAACAGCCTGGCACGTTTTCTTTCAATAAAGAAATTGAGGCCTTCGGCGAGGAATTTAAAGCTTCCGTTGTCTTAAGAGGTATGTTGGTGAAAAAAATCACAAACTCTTGGGCTACTTCTATGCTAGAATTTATGGGACCATGTGAAGTCTCCAATAAAAAATCCGTGTTTCGTACCTTATTTCTACCTGTTTCACTATTAATAACTTTCCAAACGGTCTTTATTTTATTGTCTGCCGATTTGATTTTTGTGCTAATGAAAAGGGCCTTCGCTACTTTGCAAATTTTTCTAAAGAGTTTAGAATATTTATTTACATACTTGTTAAAGCTTTCAGAGTTAAAAAATGGTTTAAGGCCATATAGTTCATATAGTTTTTCCCTACTTATCCTTATACCTTTTGTCGCCCAGTCACTAAATACAAACTTAAGGAAAACATTTTTTGACTTCTTTTCAAAACTTTTATTAAATTCATTGAGTATTACTGAAAAGAAATTATTATAAAATTTATTGGCATCATCAATACTATGGCCCAGAACATTTAATTTATTTTGTATGTTACTATTAAATTTTGTTAATTTGCTAAGTGTAATTGGCCTAAATTGAATTTGAGCTTTTTCCAAAGTTGCTTTAGACTTAAAAGACACCGTTTGTCCACCATGATCAGACGGAAGATAATTTACTATGGCTTTATCTAAATAATCACAATCACAGAAAATATTATCAATACAAGTTGCAGAGGTTGGAGTTACTCTAGTTGGTTCTGTAAAAACATTAGACAGATTAAATGATTTAAAAAGGCTTAAAAATCTGCAGCTATTTGAATTATTTTCTAAAATATTGATATTAAAATCCCCACAAATAATTATGGATTTGTTACTGCCTGCAAGTTTTGTTAGAATATCCTCCATTGTTGCTTCAAATAAACTTAAGTTTTGAGGGTCAGGGGGTCTGTACATGCACACTACAACATGCTCATCTAGCTCAACACAGGACAGTTCAATGCAATGTTCATTTGACAAGCTAACTATATCATTACGTTGTTTAAATTTTAAGCATTTTTTTATTAAGATCAGGGAACCACCCCGCAGCATAGATTTACGGTTAAAACAACTGCCTACACTATAATTTTCATAACTAAGTAGCATTTGGTAATCTTTCAACCAATGTTCAGTAAAACATACGACATCAAACATTGTTTTTTCTAAAAACATTTCAATTTCTAATAATTTGGAAGAGATACCCTGAATATTTTGATGAAATAACTTCAAGACATGCTGCTGAGCCCCTTTTTGGCTTTTAACTTTTTGAAAGCAAGAAAATACCTCGTTATTACTTCGTATAACTATGGTGTTACTGGTACTCTCTTTTGTCCTATGAATTAGTTTAAACTACTATCTGGAGTTACAAAAGAATTTTCCATAGTGATACATGGAACCTCCTTCGTACAGTTCACAAAAGAATTAATAGCAATTAAGCTATGGTCAATTTGGCTGTCCACAGGGTTATTAGTATTAATACTAAACATTGTGGTTTTAACTAAACATGACTTTGACATACTACTTATGTCTGTGTTAATAAAATAAACTAATAGCTTAGCTATTGTGTGTCTTATACTAGTTGGCAGATACGCTGTACCTCTAGTCGACCTTAAATGACCAACAAAAATGTTGGTGTCAAAAAACATAAACTTGTCACTATAGTGACTTGTTAAGAAAGATCTGCCAGCTATTACAGAGCAAACGTTTTTCCTCAATACGGAGAAGGTTCGAACATGAGTCACCATACTTGGTAAAGGCGGATTGACAATAGCGATGTTTCCAGGATAGAAAAAAACTTTTTTACAAAAAAATACTACCGACTTCCAAATAAGAAAACTACAAAGTGAAAAATAACTTTATTTTTGGAAGTCGGTGTCTTTCCTAGGTACCATTTTTTTGCGGTACGGACACCGACTTCCAAAAATAAAGTTATTTTTCACTTTTTAGTTGTACCTACCTAATAGGCAAGTAATTTAGTAAGTTACCTTAACGCCAGAATAGATTAGCCGAATTTCATGAAAATTGAACATAAGGGGTGAAATGAGAGATCTGCGTGCGTACGTCTGCAAGAGCGTACTGGCGTGATTTTATGCTATCACATTTTCACCAAATTAAAATGAGACCAATTTCAAAACATACTCTTTAATACAAAAAAAAGAATTTTCAAAATCGGTCCACAATTGACGGAGATATCGGTGAACATACATAAAAAAAAACATACAAGAAGTCGAACATAGAACCTCCTCCTTTTTGGTAAGTCGGTTAAAAATGGTAATTCTATTTAGTCCGTAAGTGAGATTATCAAATAATATTGGACACGTATTTCAAGCTTTATCAAATAAACAAAAATGCGATTAAATATAAAAATATTTAATCGTACTTCTACGGCATTAGAAATGATTTTAATTCAAAGTCTGCTTCCGTGCGCGTAATAAAACCATTTAATAGCTATATTAACAAGGACTTTTTTCGCCAGTGGCGCCAACTGGTGAGCACAAAAACGGAAGCCTTCATTCGATAACGCTTGGCAATCCCACAAGTTTTGCACCAATCGCCATCGCGATGCTTTCGTTGCTTGAATATCCCTTGTCCAGAGGAGTCCAGACGACTAACGGCTGAAATGATGATGGTAACGAAGTAAATGAAGTTAAAAAGGTCGAACTTATAGCCCCCTGCGGATGGATGACATACCCACTGGGCAATAAAGACTGCTATGAGGAAAAAAACATGTAGCAGTAGAATGCGTGTGGTTTCGACCACGAAACATCATAATATGTATGTATTTTTTATGGAAATTCGTATTCGAATATGGGTAATACTGTCTATTAGCTTTTCACGCCTCTACTGCTGAATGAATTTGGCACACGAGTAGACCTTAAACTTTTATTTTTATTATTGTTTGTGTTTTGCTTAACTAGTGTCTCCTGTGCGGGTCACAAATAAATATTTTTCTTTCTTTCTTTTATTTCTTTATAAACTGGATTAGGTCATTTTTTTCTTTTTATCCCGGTTGTATCCTTGGGATAATATAACACACTTTTGACGCGGGTAGAAGCTAATATGTAATATGACACAATTAATTTTCGCCAGCGAATTCACTTGCGTTAATCCAATTTTTTTCTAAGGAAACTCAACTCAAATCTTAGATCTATCTAATAGGCCTCGGTCGTATCGATTTTTAGAGAATCGTATCCGAATCGGATTTCGAGTTTCAATATCTGATTTCAAAACTATATATTTCAATGTGTGTACCTACATTGTGTGGACGCGTACGTATTTTAAAACCTGATTCGATACGCTGTTGAACTTGGATGCGACGGTATTCGATGACAATCAGTATTGTAGATTTGTATAATATAAATAGGTATATCATGTTTTTGGAGGTAATGTTGGTATTGGTACTATGCTCGTTGTTTAAACTTTAAAATCATAAGTCTAAGATCTAAAGTTTTGTCATTAATAAATAACCTTTCATTAAAATAGTTCATAAAATTATGATGAATGGGTTAAAGATCATAGTTTTTATTTTTTTATGCCGATGCAGAGCGAGTGTTACGAGAATATTTAGATTTTGTAATACGAGTCCGGTTTGTAGATATTGTACCATTATAAAAAAAATTGAAACTATATACGGTTTGTATCGCCCACCACTTCTATCCAATAAGTGACAAATTTCATCCAAATCACCAGTTTAGCCGTTGAGGAGGGATTGATTAAAACATCCAAACATTCAGTCTTTCACATTTTGTAGTAGTAGTAGGAAGTGAGTAGTCGAATAAGGATATAATGAATGATGTCATGACAATCAATGAATAGGTACCTACGGAAAATTCTTTCACTGTACTTATTTGGTGTTGAGGTTATAAATAATTTTACCATATTGTTATTGCAAGTTTGTTTGTGATGCGTTTGGTAATTCAGGGAACTTACGTCACACTGACTTAAAATCGTAAATTCTATTGAATTTTTGTATATAGCAGGCATCACCTACAATGCCTACATGCATACCTACTGTACTGTATCCATATCCATACTATTTAATATTATAAATGCGAAAGTAACTCTGTATGTCTGTGTGTTTTCACGCCTAAAAGGCCTGAACCGATTTTGATGAATTTTGGTATAGAGATAGATATCCTATCCAGACCTGTTAACCTATCTTGATTTGAACAAATGAGTAGTCATCATCATCGTAACTTTAACGGAAAGACGTGCACCGTTGCCTTTTTATTTTTGTTCCGTGGTGGAAAATCCTCATTGGTGAAGGGGTCTGTCAGACTTGTACTGACTACAAACCACCCGGTGTTGCATCTTACACCTATGCTGGGGGTCGCGGGAACAACGATACTGCCGCAACCCCCGGCTAGTGCCAGCCCGCATCTGTGGGCCTCAAACTCGTGTTGGGGAGGAGTAAGGTGTTTGACTCCCCCCGCGACGTCTAAGAGGGGTGCACGTGGCACACTACGCACCGCCACCTCGGGTCCTGACGTGGTCCACTGCTGCCTACCCCAAGTTCCGCCGAGTCAACCGATCCTGTGTGTCTCGCATTCAGCGGATTCCAGCAGTCTTAACCAGGTCATCGGTCCACCCAAGTATAGGATAATTTGCCAAAGCTGCGTCCTCCGGGAACGCGCTCGCAACTCCAGAACTTTGAAAAATAGGTAGGTACGAGTACATAACGTAGGTAACGCCAAGCAAGTAACAAGGAAATCCCATCACGTGTGGTCCCGTGGCTTTCAACTATACGTCACTAACAAAACAATTAATTTCCTATAATATGTGTTATAACAATTGCGTAATTTAATGTAAGTACCTTGTATTACTATAATATAGTATTACTATAATATAATATTATTATGTCATGGTGGCACCTCGCCTCTCGTGCTTGAGGTCGTGGGTCCATATCCGGGTAAGTGCCAATGTGACTTTTTCAAATTCATGTGTACACAAAGCAAACTAGATAGGTTTGCAGGGCAAACCAACATAATGTTTGTATGTGTAGAATCAACGGGTGTATTACTTCGCTTATTTATTAATGTTGGCTTCACAGTAAATATGAAGCATAAATTTAACTCTGCAACTAACTGTTCCCGTGGCGTGAGTGTATAAGCAATCGTCTGGTAAATTAAATGTCTGAGGATCGAATCTCATCAACGTGTCGACTTTTTGCATTATTAAAAACCATATTGAATATTATTGGAGAAAAAACATATTGAAGTACAAATTAAACAATTTTTAATAAAAGAAATCAATAATACTTATTGACTAGGTATTTTTTTAAATTTTAATTACAAATTATAAAGTTTTGTGCATGACAAATATTCTAAGTCGGACAAGAATTAACGTTATTTTTCATATTTAAGTGGGTAATTTTTTTTGTTAGTGTAAAGTAACAAGAAATTGCAAGTGTGTGCAAGGACAACGGATTATTGTGAAGCAAACACTAATAAATATGAGTAATACACTAACATCTATGTTGGTGTGCCCTGCAAACCTATCTGATTTGTTGTATGTACTTTCCAAGTTTATCTTGGACATCACAGGCAACGGTAAAATAAAACATCGTGAGGAAACCTGGACTTATACAGTTACTGTAAGTTTGAAATAGCCAAGTCAGAGGCTTGTGGGGTTCCCAGAACCGGCTTAATTAACTTGACACCAGAGGTGGCCACATCCTCACGCGATAAAGAAAGAAAGATTACTATAATATCTATCCGAGTTAGTGGATGGGTGACCATTTATAACATACCGAGATTCTTCGGTGCCACGGAAAGCATGTTAATTTGTTAGTACTTAGTTCCAGCTGTCGTTTGTAGACAGCCGTTACGTCAGTCAAAAGCAATACTGTCCCTTTGGTAATACCACAAAGTACGTAAGCGGCGGCGCGCCGCAGATACAGAGGCTACTACGAACAAAGCGTCATTTTGCACACACACATTGACATTGCGATTTTACAGGGATTCTTGGGCAATATTGGACCGAGATCAGTCGCGGCTGTCACCAGTGCTTTGTGCGGGTGTTTGTCACGTCATTCATAAAGTTCTTTAACGAGGTTGCATTGGCTGGGTTACCTTTATTATTTTTTACAAAACGAATATACTTTAAGGTCGTTATTTCATTCATTTTTAAGTTGTAAAGGTCATTATTTTTTAAGATGACCAGTTAAAAATTCACTGTCTAAGAAAACAATTAATTATTTTAATTCCATAGACGAAATTGGAAAAGCTATGAAACTTGACACCGTTCTAGATCTCAACTCTTCTGCGTCGAAATTGGCGCCTTTTTACCCGACTGCAAGGAAAGCGTTATGTTTTTCTCGCGTATCTTCTTTATTACCTCATATCTTCCAAACCACTAGACGTATTTATATAACTAAGACATCGTTAGAGTCCGCACGTAAAGAGAACCGTCGTAGCGTAAAATGAAACGACCATTTTGATTTTTTAAACACCATAATAATATTACAAAAACCACACTTAAAACATTATAATAATATTTCCAACTTAGTTTCAAAATGTCAAGATATTACAGTCGCACGATAGTGACGTAACAGTGTTTTCAACTCAAAGACGGTAATTAAACACGACTGCGCCCTCAAATCTTATGACGGTTCTCTTGCCACACAGACTCTAGATAGGTCTTGACCGCCCAAGCGTTCTAAGATAAGTGAACTTAAAAAAATCAAACATGGCAGATTTTGGGCACCATATTGTGGGGATCAATATTTTTTTCTGGTAAATTAAATGTCTGAGGATCGAATCTCATCAACGTGTCGACTTTTTGCATTATTAAAAACCATATTGAATATTATTGGAGAAAAAACATATTGAAGTACAAATTAAACAATTTTTAATAAAAGAAATCAATAATACTTATTGACTAGGTATTTTTTTAAATTTTAATTACAAATTATAAAGTTTTGTGCATGACAAATATTCTAAGTCGGACAAGAATTAACGTTATTTTTCATATTTAAGTGGGTAATTTTTTTTGTTAGTGTAAAGTAACAAGAAATTGCAAGTGTGTGCAAGGACAACGGATTATTGTGAAGCAAACACTAATAAATATGAGTAATACACTAACATCTATGTTGGTGTGCCCTGCAAACCTATCTGATTTGTTGTATGTACTTTCCAAGTTTATCTTGGACATCACAGGCAACGGTAAAATAAAACATCGTGAGGAAACCTGGACTTATACAGTTACTGTAAGTTTGAAATAGCCAAGTCAGAGGCTTGTGGGGTTCCCAGAACCGGCTTAATTAACTTGACACCAGAGGTGGCCACATCCTCACGCGATAAAGAAAGAAAGATTACTATAATATCTATCCGAGTTAGTGGATGGGTGACCATTTATAACATACCGAGATTCTTCGGTGCCACGGAAAGCATGTTAATTTGTTAGTACTTAGTTCCAGCTGTCGTTTGTAGACAGCCGTTACGTCAGTCAAAAGCAATACTGTCCCTTTGGTAATACCACAAAGTACGTAAGCGGCGGCGCGCCGCAGATACAGAGGCTACTACGAACAAAGCGTCATTTTGCACACACACATTGACATTGCGATTTTACAGGGATTCTTGGGCAATATTGGACCGAGATCAGTCGCGGCTGTCACCAGTGCTTTGTGCGGGTGTTTGTCACGTCATTCATAAAGTTCTTTAACGAGGTTGCATTGGCTGGGTTACCTTTATTATTTTTTACAAAACGAATATACTTTAAGGTCGTTATTTCATTCATTTTTAAGTTGTAAAGGTCATTATTTTTTAAGATGACCAGTTAAAAATTCACTGTCTAAGAAAACAATTAATTATTTTAATTCCATAGACGAAATTGGAAAAGCTATGAAACTTGACACCGTTCTAGATCTCAACTCTTCTGCGTCGAAATTGGCGCCTTTTTACCCGACTGCAAGGAAAGCGTTATGTTTTTCTCGCGTATCTTCTTTATTACCTCATATCTTCCAAACCACTAGACGTATTTATATAACTAAGACATCGTTAGAGTCCGCACGTAAAGAGAACCGTCGTAGCGTAAAATGAAACGACCATTTTGATTTTTTAAACACCATAATAATATTACAAAAACCACACTTAAAACATTATAATAATATTTCCAACTTAGTTTCAAAATGTCAAGATATTACAGTCGCACGATAGTGACGTAACAGTGTTTTCAACTCAAAGACGGTAATTAAACACGACTGCGCCCTCAAATCTTATGACGGTTCTCTTGCCACACAGACTCTAGATAGGTCTTGACCGCCCAAGCGTTCTAAGATAAGTGAACTTAAAAAAATCAAACATGGCAGATTTTGGGCACCATATTGTGGGGATCAATATTTTTTTCCAAACTCATCGGGAGGGGTATCAAAATGAAGGCTTTTTATTGGTGATTATAAAAATATATACCACATGTTTAAAAGTAATTCGAAAAAGTAGATAACTAAAAAGTTGTACCTAAATTGAAAAAGTTTATAAAATCAAAAATCCCGACTGCTTAAGCGAACTAAAACGATGTATTTAAACAAGAAGAAAACTGGAATATCATGAAAATTGAAAATAATTGGTGAAATGAGAGATCTGCGTAGCCCTTGAGAGCGTACTGGCGTGATGTTATGTTATGAAATTGTATAATCAATAAACATACATGCAATTGCAGCAATCCCGAGAGATTTGCCGTTATTTATTGAAGAGTTCTGTCGTATATCTTCGAAGTTCTTCATCAGATCTTCACCAAATTAAATGGGACCAAATGAGAAATAATTTTATTTCTGTAAACCAACTGGTTTGCACAAACACTTTTACATGTCGATCATATTTTTTAAAACTAGATGAGGTCGAGGTTTCGGCGTAAAATTTGTCAAACTAAGGACCATGCGACAAATTGGGCTCAGTGTCAAACAGAGTTATGGCATATGTCATTGTAAAGGATTTTGTTCGTACTTAAATTGTTACTATGAGCACAACCTTCAATTCCATTGCAAAAAAAAGATATGGACCTAAATAGGTTTTGTAGTAAAAGACAATTGGTAGTCATAAAACTGTTATTGTAACAATAAATTCATACCTTTAAAATAATGGTGAACAGTAGATGCGCCTGCGCACGTGTTTTCCGACACTCTCCATCCCTCTCACACCTCTCGGACGCATGCCAGCCGGGCGAGCACGGCCTCTGTGATAGGCTGGAGTCACGTATTTTATCACGGTTTTTGCTTCCAAACTGTGATAAAAATGTTTGACTCAAGCCTATAGGCCGTGCTCGCCCGGCAGGGCACCCGCCCATTCTCTCAGTTGCACACGTTGCATTTCTTGCAACGGAAGCAAATCAGTTGGAAGACTTTCCTCGGCTAACAATTAATTAGGTTTTTATGATATCCCTTGGGTCATGTCAAATTGAACTTGCTAAGTAATATTGCAGCGAACATTTACGCAATGGTCTATATACGATAGAAATATATCAAGAAAATGAATTACATGATTTAGCAGCATGCAATATCCAAAACCAACATATGTAGTTATTAAGAGGAAGAATACCGTCAAGATATGTTCGAACACGTATTTATTACGTATAGGACCAGATGCCATCGCTCAATATAACTGTTCGTGTCTAACAGGTATACGCACAGTAGGAAGTTGTGCAAATACCATTTTAATAATATGGTATCTAGGGTTAGATAGGCACATACGATTAAATCCACCGGCAGGTCATCTAAACGACATTAATATTGATTTATGATTGATGTTAATAAAAATATTTTTAACTGATAACAGCTGTTTTTTATTTTATTTTTTGTATATTTTGCACTTTGAATTAAAACTAGCATAAGATTTCAAACAACAAAAAGTATAATTTACCCAACAATTTAGCTAACTTCTTTTTCTATTCTAATACCATCTTCGCATTATTGCCTTTCACAGCAGTTGGATGGTTTCAGTCTATAACGGACATAGGTAGGTAGAACCATTTTTTCTGTTTTATACTCGAGATTTATGGCAGAAGAAAAATATTTATGACTACATAACCCCATTGATTCTTCCCAAAAATGAGATATCTTTATATTTATTGAAGGACAAGTATATTCCAAGTGATCTCATCACTGTTGGTGGGTGAGCCCAGGCTTCATACATTTTTGCCCATGGTCCTTTGATCTTTTACGGGGCGAGTTGATAATCGTTAACAAGTATTTAAAAATATAACAAGAGAAACGTAGTTCATACCGATTTCGAAAGATACACTATCAAACAAAAAAAATAATTTTCAAAATCGGTCCATAATTGACGGAGATATCGGTGAGTGAACATACACAAAAAAAAACAATCAAACATGAAGTCGAACATAGAACCTCCTTCTTTTTGATAAGTCGGTTAAAAACAAATGTATTTAGAAAGTATTTACTGAAGAAAGGTGGGGTTTACCATTTAGATTTTCTTACTATGTCAGGAACACGTCATGAGGTGGTTAAGAAGGCTATGTATAAGCAAATGTTTACTTGAATGTTTACATGACACTTCTGTGTAACATAAAACCTTTCTTGAATGATTATTACTGATTATTTTCTTATACTACACGTAAGTAGTGTCTATTGCAAGGGAAAGTCCTCTTCTTATTCAGAGAAGATAAAGAGCATTGTTTCTCTTGCTTTTACACTATGTTTTGCGATGTCAAAGATAGCCAGCAGATAATGTAAAAAAAAAAAAAACAAAAAATCCGACTGCTTATGAAGCGAACTAAAAAGACGTAAACAAGAAGAAAATCATGCTGTGCTGTCGGAGGATACATATTTGCGAGCTGGCAGACCAAAACCAGATGAAGTTCATAGGTCAATGGGAAGTGAAAAATTCTTCCGAACAAAATTTTGTAAGAAATGCTGACTTTGGTGGCTTCTCATTCCATTGTTTTCCAATATTTCTAAAAACAAAAAAATACAGTATTTATCTACACAATGAATTCTAAACAACGATACCCCTTCGATGGGGAAGGCCAAATATTTTTTACGCAATAAAAGTCACTGTATTCCCATACAGCCCCTCTTAAAAACATTTAAAAATATTTTTGACAATATTCGGGAATATTGCGTGTTTTCGTAGTTTTAGAGCGTTATTTTTCAGTAGCCGGGTTTTAGGTTTTGAACTTATTTTTGATATAAATAGTTTATGCAGACATGGAGAAGTAAGAATAGAAAAAAACACACTCTACTCCATATGCTATGCAATGCTGTGATTGATTTCAAAAGGTGACTGACTACCCAGTATCCATCAGTCGTACTGCTATCGGTTTTATCTTGGTGCAAATGAGTCATCTAGCGAAGCCTTCTCTACGTTGCAGATAAATAAATCTGAGCGGTTTCTATCTTACTAAAATCTATTTATAGCTAGCTGCTGTTTTACAATTATCATATCTTCTCTATATCTACGTAGTAAAACAACTCTAGTGACGTAGGAACTAAGATTACCTATGGTCAAGAATTGCAACGTGTGACGTTGATACTGAGATAGTGGTTGATCCACTCCGGTTTTTCCAAGTTAATAGCATCTCAATAATTATTCTCAATGCGTAATGATAATGGTCGTGTGATGTAACGTATCAATATACAGACATAAATCTAACTACATTTTACGATTGTATGTACTTCGCATGCCAAAAAACGGAGTAAAGTTACGATCAATAATCGTAATCCGAGCTTTTCATTTATCATTACCGGCACCGGAAATCCACGGAAATCTAGTAAAATGCCTTTTTATGCCATATTGAGCTGTAAAGAATGTATAGAAAATGTTGGCCGAGGCATTGGCAATGTTTTCTTTCATTGGTAAGTAAATTTGTTTTTAAATTGTTTGTGAAAAAGTGGCACGCTTGGTTTTCATATTTATGTCTATGCATTAATCACTGTGTCTAGATTTACCTGTTTTTGATCGGTTTGAAAGAATATTCACAAAGTAATATCCTGATTTTTCCTTGTCTTAAGGTTAAGAGGAAATGCGGTCGCAGACATCCGACAGAATTTCCTAAGTAAAAAACCTTAATTCGAGGTTTGGTTCTCGCTTGTTTCCTCCTCGGACCAATTTAAAAGATGTTCCCTAAACTGAAAAAGAAAGATATAATAATATACTGTGCCTCTATGTTTTCCTGTTTGATGATACATTATCTTTAGAAGCACTAGAACCCTCAAAAGTTGCTCAAAATTGCGATGTCAACAGAGGCTTATTGTACAAGTTTGACAACTATAAATGAAACACACACACACACACACACACATTATATATCTTTATTTTTCAGTTTCATCATCATCATCATCACCATTTCAGCCGAAAGACGTCCATTGCTGGACATAGGCCTCCCCCAGGCGTCGCCCCGTGCGTCTCGGATCCAGCGCCTTCCCGCTACCTTAACCAGGTCATCAGTCCACCTAGTGGAAGGCCTTCCAACGTATTGTCTTCCGGTTCGCGGTCGCCATTCCAGAACTTTTCGACCCCATTGGCCATCCGTTCTGCGAGCAATGTGCCCTGCCCGCTGTCATTTAAAAAATATCTTTTAAATTGGTCCAATATTGGAGGAGGAAAAAGGCGAGAGCCAAATCTCGAATTATGACTTTTTACTTACCTTTTTACTTACAGGGTATTATACTTACCTACTTACCCTTCCCATTTTCCTAGTTATGTCCTCCAAATCAACTCCACTTCAGATGATTCAATTTACATAGGTATACAATGTATCCGGACTTGTAGTAATAAAACTTTAAGGCATTAGATATCCCTTAATTTTATCGATAATTAAAAAAAAATAATTCAAAAAACCAAAAAAGCTGACTGCTTAAGAAGCTGATTTATGGGAAATAATTAACCGGGTGAAAAATATACTGAATGGGCGACTATTATACTAAGTAAGCAACTATTTATCCGGTTTGAGGAATACCTTTTAGGATGTTTTTGTGAGCTGCAGTAATAATACTGTGACATACTATAATTATATTTGGGGTTCTATTTTTTCTATATTAGCATATTATTCTTCATCGTAAATGAAGGCGACATCGCTGTGCAGCGCGGGAATTCGGGTATAATTGTGTTTTCAACGAATTGGTACAAGAGCAAGCGGAGCGAGTTCGGGAGCTTAGGGCACCCCGACACGGACAGGTTAGGTTCGAACGAGATGACGGGAGCTGAAGTGAGCGAGCAAAGCGAGCGAACTCAGCTCCCGTCATCTCGTTCGTGTTAGGTTACTTTAGACCCTGCGGACGGAAATAGGAGCCCCGTCCCCCGCAGCGGGGCTCCGTCGACTATGTTGCCAAAGTACTAATCAAGTCGCTGTTTTAAACATTTGTATTCGCCCACTGTTTGTCGCCCACTTAGTATTTCAGTAAGCCATATTCAGTATTTTTTACATCTTTAACTTGAATTTATTGTCGCTCGTTTAAATACTACCCCTGATTTATTACCAATACATAAATTTACATAGTTTAAAATACTTCATTAACAATAACTACCCATATATACACTTAAATAAAAATAAAACTATGAACGCGTATAAAAGGGCAGGGGTCATTGAGCGTCAAAAAATTCATCCACATCGCTGTCAACGTGAAAAGTGCCCAAAATGCTGGTAGCATTGCCACGTTGGATGGCAATGCTGATTCTCTGGGCAGGGAAAAGCCCAGCCCTCTAGTCACGTGAAGAGTCGACTAACCGTTTGCTTACATCTCGAAATACTTGATGAGCGCTCAGACCCCATGGACATAATGTTTCAACCCCAAACGGCTCAAATTTATAGTTGCCAGTAAGATTGTTGTATTTGCGCCGTTTGAGGTTTTC
Organism: Orthosia gracilis; assembly: GCA_947562075.1. Taxonomy (NCBI): domain Eukaryota; kingdom Metazoa; phylum Arthropoda; class Insecta; order Lepidoptera; family Noctuidae; genus Orthosia; species Orthosia gracilis. The sequence goes on from OX387275.1 coordinate 5,065,032, forward strand.
TGCACCAGCAGCATCTGCCGCAACACAGCCCACCGTGCTAAGAAGATGGGATGGCGCAAGGATGTCGACAAATGTTGCATCCCACACCAAAGGCCTAACCACATTCCAAGGCATAAGAAGCTAATTAAAAATACGTAAACAAGAAGAAAATCATGCTGTGCAGTCGGAGGATACATATTCGCGAGCTGGCTGATTAAACCAGATGATGATGATGATAGGAAGAAAAAAAATTGGTCCACCACAATATGGTGCCCAAAAGCCGCCATTTCACTATTTACCAATTTAGATGTAGCATTTTGTTTTGACGCTCGCAAGGTTAAGATGAATCGATTGACGTAAGAATAATCAAAATCAGCAAACGCCTTGGTCTCTAGAACGCCACATAGGAACAGACATATATACATACATAGACTGATAAACACATTACCCTCCTTCGGCAGTCGGGTAAAATTTTTATTTTTATGTTTTTTATTTATTTTATCAAAAAGAATTACAAATTTTCCTGTTAGATAAATAGAATATTATGAAATATTGCTGCTCAATCTTGTGAATGATGGCCCCGATGCTATGAAAATTCTTTGTGATAGGGGCCAACCATTCGTCCATTATGGTTATTATACAAACTTTGCAAGTAAAACGAGTAACAGTAACAATAGTGTGTGGGTAAGCGCGTGCGCAAAGTGTGTGCCTTTGGTGTTGTGTAGTGGGGCGATGAATGTTAGTGTGTGCTGTGTGTGTGGGTCTATGTAGGATGTGTTTGTGTGTTATGTGAGAGCGTGGATGTTGTGTGTTTGGAAGGAGTGTGATGGTTATTTGCGGTGTCTGTAGTTGTGTACGTGTAAGTGTACGTGTACGTGATACTAATAATTATTTATCGGCATGGTGGTTTAATTAGTGCTTCTGTTTCATCATAATCTAGAGTGAGGAGGTTCTTTAGTTATTTTTTTACTTTAAATTGGTTGGGATAACTGTTTTCAAATGCAAGTTATGACCCAAACAACATGGAAAGATCATCGCTGTCAAAACAATCCTACTATCCTTAATAATATTTTAAATGCGAAAGTACCTCTGACAGTCTGTTTGTTACATTTACTCATATTTACAGCTGAACGTATTAGGATGAAACTTAGCACACGGATAGGTCATGTCCTGGATTAGGATCCAGGATATTTTTTATCCCAAGGATATTATGTCCCCTTGGGATAACAACACGTAACGTGATGATGCTAATTCCCAAACTAGTCCTGGGTCTGTATTTTGGGTGCTAGTGATTCAGCCATGGTATTAATTTGCAAAAATAAATAAAATGAGAAGTCTTGCTACATTGCTCAATACAATCAATCAATTTTAAATTAAACCAAATCAATTAAAACCAAATCGAAATCCAATAAAAATTAAGTTACAATCAAATAAAAATAAAATTAAAAGCAAAAAAAAATTAAATCTAAAAATAATAGTATTAAATTTAAATCAAATTTACAGACATGTTTGTTACTCATTCGAAAAAAAAAGAGACTAGATGTTTATGAAACTTTACAATAATATCGCTTATATTGTCATAACACCTCAGCCACAAATTATAAAAAAAACAATGGCGCCGAAGCCGCAGCCGGCAGCTAGTCTAACATTATATTATCATATAAATAAATGAAATATATAATTCCTATCAAAACATTTAGGTACTTACATACTATTGAACACGAGCAGAGCAGATGATTACACAATTTCTATTTATTTTGTATCATACTAAATAATAATAATCAGAATATGAAACGTAATGCTTACTACCATTTTATTTGTACCTTCATACTCAACCAATGGCAGCATCGTATAAGAATATCTTTTTATACCTACATTCTTCGAGCTGTTTGTCCGATGCCATTACCACCACCGATATATACCATTGTTAAGAACTTGTTGCGTTAGTATCAATTTTGATGTTCTATCTAACAGTATTTTGTGGATGTACTTCAAATAAGTGGTTAATTTTTTTTGTGATTTAAAGTGAAATTTTAATCAGTGATTTAAATTATTATTATTTTAAATTTTATTTAAAAAACTATTATTTTTAATAAAATCTGTCGTAGGGATAAATCACATACGTATCCTTTAATTCACGAACGTATGTGTTGACATAAGGAAAAAGCAATCAGTAGGTACATGTGCGAGCACATAAAGCTTGAATGGAATAGCTTTGGACGCTCATTCGCGCATCGCACCTCGGATTGTGCGGTCAACTATACAAGGCACTCCACCTTGCAGTTGAACCGGCAATCTCTCATCCTTTATAGACTTTTTAAAAGGTCCAGGATACTAAAAGTTCCTACATTTTATTTAAATGTAAAGTAGAAATTTTTGAGAGTTTAAAAAAATGGCATCCCCTGTGTTGTTTGTGCTACTAAGTGTTTTGTTTTCTGGGATTTCTGGAGTAACGAGTATCAACTTCAAATCGTGGTGGAAAAATGGTATGTTATAGATTTTAATATTATTTACTTTTTAAATACTTTTTAAAGTAATTTTAAACAAAATCAGCGAATGGTTAAAAGCTTACAGTCAATAAGTTAATTCTTATTAATTATTTATTTAATAATAAACCAACTGTAAAAAATATCTCAATTATCTGCTTTGTATTTTTTTTAAGATTTAATCATTTTTATAATGAAAAGTTTAAAAAGTTACATTTAAATGTAAAATGTTTCGCTATTTGAAAGACTATGACTAAAAACAATACTTTAATTTGTGGTTTATATGTCATATTATTATATAAAATCACTGTTGAAATCTAGTTTAAAGTCAAATATGTATATATTATTATGAAAACAGATACTGATGTCAAAAAACTAATAATATGACCAAATATGAAACAACAAAGAGACAATAATGACGAAATATGTTGAATTAACAAAGATGAAGTGTGTAATCATAATAATATAAAATCCATATTTCTAATACAATGATGCAACAAGGAAACGTAGCATATCAATATATATGTATGGGAAAATAGAAAAAGATTCTGAAATCAGTGTTAACAATGATACTGAGAAAGAGACAATATTAATAGAATAAGATCTAGGTATATAAAAAAATTGCCTTGAAAAAACTTTGCATTCCAATTTCAAAGATTTTGAAAATACTAAAAAAACAAACAGCCAATGATTCCTCTTACTTGTATGACGCAATTCAACTCATACTCCTATTGGTCCAATGATAGCCAATCGCATTTTGTTTGGATCTAACGTAACAGTAAACTATTTTGTGAAACCACACCCCAGATATGCAGCAACAATTGACTAGCCGTTCTAGTTTTCATTTGTTTTGACATGCATATTAGAAGTTCTAATTTTAAATTTGACTTGATTTTGGCGGATACAACGTATCTTTTCTTAATAGATCGATAGATTTAATATGTAAACTTTGTAAAGTCAGGCGTCTCTTGCGCACAAAACTAATCGGAATATAGTTAAATGTCAAATATATGTATACTGTAAATCCCACAACGATTTTTTACATTATATCCTGCCACATTGACGTAGGTCCGCCACGGATTATTATATGGCACGCGTTTTCCTGTATTTGGATCGAATACAATTTATTGCTTCTGAGAAAAGAGAGAAACTGTTGACTAACCAAGACTGACTAAGACGAAAGAAGAAAAAATAAAAAAAAACTGTACCAATGTGATTTGCAATTGAGAGGAGCAATGCTACAGTAGAGAATGAACCTATACGTGCATAAAATAGGTAGTGAGTTTTATGATAAGTAAGCTATCGCTAATTTAAATTAATTTAATTTTTTATTTAAATTAAAAATTTAACTGACTATCTTATAACACACAGTTTTATTTTGCTAGCTTATTCTGTAAAAAAATTGTAACTTTTTTGTGTGTAACACACACTTCCACTTTTGGACAAAAACCTTCTATCATCATATTTTGATAGATATTCATACGTATGTAGGTATTTATCTACGTAACTCGCCTCAATGACGAAACGAACGGGAAGGAAGGAAAAGCAATTAAATCAATTACATTTAAATTAATAACTATATTTTGTAAATGTGTACTATTTCATTTGGTGATAAATGGATTTGTTTACTCAATGTTGACCCTCGTTCATTCATAAAATGGTGTTGAATAGCTAATTGAAAGCATTCTTATTCAATTATTGAAGCTCTGGTAAACTTAGATAATAATTTAATTAATAATTAATTATTTTATTATTGTTATGATACAAATGATAATACAAATGTCTACCATAGGTCGACTATATCAATGAAAGGGTCGCGTAAAATGTTAAATATGCTCGGCAGGCTTATTACGAATCTTTTGCAAGAGCAAAACGATAGCGATGAAACGCTTTATATCATAAAAGTCGGAATTACCTGCAGTGTAGGTATGGTAGGTCTTACACAATCGTTTGCTAATCGCTCGTTGTTTGTCAAAAGCACTTATTAAAAAAAAACCGCCTACAACTCTAAAACTTCTGTATGTAAGAGCAAATATTGCGCAAAAATCGCTATCGCTATCGAATGCCAAGCGCTATCGAAATGACCCGAGACCATTGATCATTTATATTTTTTAGCATTTCAACTATCAACTTCACTGATCTAGATCCTCCCTTTATTTTTAAAGTTGTTAAGAGGATCTAACCTCTTAAGAACTTTAAAAATAAAGGAACACTATTACGTATTAACAGCAGTTATATCAACTGAACTACCTACTTATTTTAATTCATATTGTCAGAAAATGATGAAGATTTTATATTTTATCATAAAAGGAAAAATAAAAATTCATTAAGTTAAATATTTGTAAGTTATAATATTCTCCTGTTTGTTTTTCTACTGAATCCATGGCGTCTTATTTATGAATAAGGAAAATATGCGATGTTGTTCGTTTTTCTTATGAATTTTTTTTTGGTTACAGATGAAGCCAAATGCGGTGTCGAAGCCAGCACTAACCTGGTCCACCACAACCCCTGGCTGGTCTACATCGAGTACTGGCGTGGAGATACTGATACTGAAATCAGATGCGCTGGTACTCTGATCGACAGCAAGCATATCATAACCGCTGCCCATTGCGTCAGGACTCTGAAGTTTAGTCGGTAAGGATCATTTGAAATTGATATCTATTTCTATAAAATGAAATTTTAATTTTGAATAGTATTTAAGATAGTTTTATAAGCTTGAATATAATAGTGGGATGTTTGATGCAAATGGTTTTAGTACATTCGAAGTTTTACGCACCTGAATAGACCAGTCCACAAAGACGGCCTTACTGGCACCTATCATGGTCTCGCGCACAATTACGAAAACAAAACCAATGTTTTTGAATGAAGTATATTAGAAATGCGCGTATATATAGCTTATCTGAACAAGACTGAAGTACCTACTTATGACGGTTCAAATAACAAATAAATACTTGACTGAGCTTATGCCTTTGTATACTAAGGTATAGAAAGTTACCAAACAAATTATTTATAAAACATACTAATAAATATTTTCTCTCTCCTTCCAGTTTAGTCGCTCGTCTCGGCGAATACGACTTATATTCTAAGGAGGACTGCGTTCGGGGGGTGTGTGCTGATCCCGTTGTCAGAATCAACGTGGCTGATATTATCGTACACCCTGGCTACGGCGACAAGAAACACGATATCGCCATCCTACGACTGGAAGAAGATGCTCCTTATACCGGTATGTAGTACCATATTGAAAATTGTAGTTTTAGACTGAATTCCAAGATGCAATTAAAATAATCGTCATTATGTTTCTTGTGATCTCTGTTACTTTAAAATTTTAAGTTATGTCTTTTTACCCGATTGCCGAAGGAGGGTAATGTGTTTATCAGTCTATCTATATATGTATGTATGTTTGCTCCTATGTGGCGTTCTAGAGACCAACGCGTTGGCCGATTTTGATGATTCTTACATCAATCGATTCTTCTTAACTCTGGGAGTGGCTACATTAAAATTTGAAAATAGAAAAATGGCGGATTTTGGGCACAATATTGTAGTGGCTCAATTTTTTTTTCTTCCGAACCCGTCGTGTGGGGTATTAAAATAAAGGGTTTTAAGAGCTGATTACAAAAATATGTAACACTTATATGTTTAAATGTACCAAAATCTAAAAAAATAAATAACTAAAAGGTTGGTTTTGGTCAGCCAGCTCGCGCATATGTATATCCTCCGACTGCACAGCATGATTTTCTTATTGTTTCGCTTTTTAGCATCGTCTTTTTAGTTCGCTTTTTAAGCAGACGAGTTTTTTGTTATTTTTAAATATTTTTTGAGAATTTTAATGCCTATTATTGACCTAATGATATTTTAGTAATGGGCAGTATTTTCAATGAGAACCTCGTAAAATTTATTCAATAGAATAAGCATAGCATAATGAGTCTATAATGTTTCCAACTAGGATACAGATCTCCTCTTTGTGAGAAGGAATTCTGATACTAAACGATCTCTTATAATTAGACTTCAGTTGAATCATACCCGTACTAATAAGCCTATTTATTTTTTACAGATTTCATCCGCCCGATCTGCTTACCAACCGGAGACTTAGAAAAAGACACCGAGTTCTATGCCGCAGGTTGGGGTGAAATTCCCAGAAAAGGATACTACGCGCATGTGAAGAAAATGATTCGTCTGCCCTACTGGACCAGACAAGAATGTAAAGCCGCTTACAAGAATAACAACATCCCTGAACACGTTATCTGTGCCGGTGGAGAAGAAGGTATTGACACCTGCAGGGGTGATTCTGGTGGTCCTTTGACCTTGGTCAAGGATACCATCGAATTATGGGGAGTGACCAGTCATGGTAACGTTCACTGTGGAACCAAAGACTCCCCCGGCATCTATACAAACGTAGCTGAACATATGGATTGGATTCAACTTGTTGTCGAATCTTCAGTGGAAAATTGACCAAAGCTCTGTTTAAATGGTTCGATGTTTTTATGTAAATAATACTTCTATGACAGCAATGTGATAAAATGTAAAAAAAAAATATATTGTAGTTAAAATTTAGAAACTGACCAATGATCTCTTAATTTAATTTAAAAAGTAAATATTTTTGTTTAAATTATGTTAAAAAATACATTTAAATGTTAACTAATTTAAATTTAAATGAAAATATTTATTTGCATTAATTTTTTTATGAAATGACATTCCATGCAAACAGTAATTTATTTTTAAATGTAAAATTTTGTTTTGCAAATTGCACACATTTAATTAATAAATACTAAAAAACATTGTTTCGGTTTCTTTTGTTTAAAGAGTAAATAATTATTAACTTTGCTTTTACTTAATAGGATGTACTTGTAAAGTCTTTTTCTGCTGGTCAGAAAGTCTGACTTTAATCATTCAAATGTTTAATGCCTGTAAATGTTGTCACAATTAGCTAGTACATACACACATTGTAAAATAACTATATTTTATTCAAGGTTTTAGATCTTCTAGACAAGAGACATTCTATCAGCGTAAGCGTCACCATAGCGATAGCAGAAAAAAACAAAAAATATTGAATGCCAGGTGCTATATAAATTACGTGATCAAATCAAACCTTTTGGAATTTCAACCATCGCCTGCGCTGATAGAATATTCATTTGTTTGGAGCCTCTCCTCCCTACATGGGAAGTTGGTTAAACTAAATTCATCTCTGTCCCCTTTGGGGAAAATATTCGAGATGCTGTAGTTCAACCTTGTCTACGCTAGACAGCTAGTGGTATTATTGCTTTAAATTGTGTACTAACACTACAATAAAAGCATCTTCAAAATACTTATAAGTACTTTTAAATTTTGATTACAGCTGGTACTGTAAACATAACAATTCATTAGTATGCAGGCAGAAAATCTTTAATATCTAGTGTCTCAAAAAATTTATTAAAAAAATGATACATCAGTGTCTTAAAAAAATGTATTTTTAAATAGATATTCGTAATTTCTAGTATGCATACCAAACTATTTTTTAACTGTTCATGTAATTTGCATGATTTACTGAATAATAATAATTTACAGTTGTGAATAACTATTTATTTTATTTATTTTGCAAAGGTAAACGTTGGTAATGGGTTTTTTGATAAAACATTTTAATGTTTTGACTGAAACTTGCTCTTGTGTGAGCACTTTTGCAAACTCTTTTTAATATTCCAATGTACTGAATTAAAAATGATTCCTATCCACTAGATTTAGATTACCTTTAAGAAATATTTATTTAAATTATGAAAAGGAATTTAAAATATTCTTGTCAGATGGGAGTTATTATATAATTATTTATTAAGCTTATATATAAATTATTGAAAAGTGCCTTACACTATGTAAATTGGTGAAAATTTATTTAGGACAGCATTCAAAAATTAAAAAAAAGACATATCCGATCACAGATAATAAATTGCGAAAGTAAAAAAGTTTTATCTTTTATTTCTCTTTTTTTATAGTCATCAAGAAAAAAATGGTGGGGGCCTTTGGCCAGCAGTCGGACACTGATGGCCAAACGGAAAATTAATTGAGTCGGTGACCAGTTCTTCATCCTCTACTTCGTGTTGTAGGCACGACAATCATCATGATCACCACCCAAAGTTGGCGCAAAATTTAGCTACTTCCACGATGTCGTCGGTGGCATTTGATAGGATCTATGAACTGATCATAAGAAAGTAAGTAAGAAGTAATCATTAGAATTATTACTATACAAGATACTATCGGCATTCTTATATCAGAATAAGCAACAACAAATTAAGAACAGTGAGAGGCAAAAATAGGCAACAGCAAAGTTAATACTATTACTACTATAAACGCGAAAGTTTGTAAGTATCTCTTCCAGGCAAATACTTCTGCAAGGATTTTGATAAAATTTTACAGTAATTTAGTTAATGCATTGGAATAACACATCATCAACCTCATATCAGCCGATTGACGTCCACTGCTGGACATAGGCCTCCCTCAAGCATCGCCACCCGTGCGTCCCGTATCCAGCGGATCCCCGCAACCTTCACCAGGTCATCGGTCCACCTGGTGGGAGGCTTTCCAACGCAACGTCGTCCGGTTCGCGGTCGCCTCTCCAGAACATTTCTGCCCCATCGGCCATCCGTTCTGCGAGCAATGTGCCCTGTCCACTGCCACCATAGTTTGGCAATTCTTCGGGCTATGTCGGTAACCCTAGCTCTCTTGCGGATCTCTACATTTCTGCAAGGCAAGGAAACGCCGAGCATAGCCGCCGTTTTGGTGACTTTAAGCTTTCTGATAAGGCCCATTGTGAGCGACCACGTCTCAGAGCCATAGGTCATCACACACATCTTAACTTTAATATATAATATCCTACTGCCTACTATTCAGTATTTTAAATGTGAAAGTTTGGATGGATGTTTGTTACTCAATCACACCAGAACGCCTGAACGGATCTAGATGAAAATTGGCGCCGAAATAGATTATTTATATTGTCTTTGTTTCCTGATAGCTACAACCTTGGAGTCTTTAAGTCAAAAGTGAATAGATTACTTCTAGGCAAGCGTGCTTCACCGAGGGCTAGATTATCGCTTACTATCAGACGAAATAGTGGTCAAACGCGAGCCTACCGTGAAATAAAAAATTAAAAAAGAGAAAAAAATTAACTGACTTCTAAAACAAACACTACAAAACGAAAAATAACTTTATTTTCCGAAGTCGGTGTCTTTGGCACCTACTGTTTTTCATTCGACACCGAGTTCGGAAAATAATTTTTTTTTCGCTTTGTACTCGTAGTGTTCCTTTTTTAAAACAGTTAATTTTTCTTGTTAAAAAGTTTTTATTACCTAAACATAACTAACAAAAAGAAAATAAACGTTTCAATCAAGTGTTTTTCTTGAAGTTGGTTATTTTTTTTTGTTGAATTTTTTTTTTGTTTTTCTCTTTTTAGTTTTGGTACCTCAAATAACCATGAAAATCATTTATGCCCAATTTACATCTCAAGACAATTCCAATAAGCCCAAACACAACTAGGATAAATTGTTTTATTTCGGAGTTCCAGTGCCTACCTTCCGGGATCATCATCAGATTGGTTCGATGGTACCATTATCATCAGTACCATTTATAAGTAGGTATATTCTTCATCATAGTTGGTTAACTATTCGACATACTTATAATACAGCACTTCCAGTGGCCATCTGTGGTCTTATTCATCAGTTCTATTTCACAAAATGATACATTCTCAGTGCAAATAATTGCATTGTTGATGAGCATACTAAAATCGCTATATGTATGCCTACAATATTTGAGGAGTTCCCTCGATTTCCAGGGGATCCCATCATCAGATTCTAACTTGGTGTTAATGGGGCAATCTCGGTAGCAACAAAAATATATTTTTCAAAATCGCTCTACAATATTGGCGGAGTAATCGCGTAAAAAAACATACAAAAAAAATATGCGGTCGATTCGAGAACCGCCTCCTTTTTATCGATTTTAATTTTGAAGTCGTTAAATATCTAAATAAATATATTGTTCGGTTTTTGACCAACCTTTTTTAAGAAAATATTTGCTGGCGGCTTATGAACCTAAGAATGTGTATGTAAAGTATTTGTGGGTGGAAATCGTTCGTTCCTACTATCTCCAAGAAGGCAATTGAACACCACCTATCTCGTCTCAACTCCCGGGTCAGCAGAAGACCTGCGGCGTGCACGGCACTTCACAGATAGGCAGTCTAGACGTACTCTGGGTTCAAAGGTCTTGAAGATCGCACGCCACATGGTAGTGAGTCCACAAACACTAAAGATGCTAAAACGTTTAGCTTGAGACCCGATCACAACAAGAGAGGAAGAAACGTTCATCCAGCTCAGGGCTCTAATTCGTACTTCACGCCACGGATATATAGAACTGCGACGTAGGTCGAGGGCGAGTTTAGTGATGGTTTACCAACTACCCTTAATTCGATAATAAGAATCGAACATATATAAATAAACAAATCGAGTGAATTAGACATGCAAATACTACTTACAGCTAGCTACCGCCCGCAATTCCACCCGCGTGGATTTAGTATTGCTGTTCATAAGGCGATATACGAGTATACGCCCCAATGTTAACACAGTACTGGCCGTGCGCCCGCTCGATGCCAAAATATCAATATTGAACCTCTTTTTGAACAGTTTTGTTTGCAAAATATTATTTGATTTACATATGCCATTTCAGTTAAGAAGAAATTCCAGCCATCTATATTTCGGTGTAAAAACATCTTTAAACATCCAAGTCGTTTTGGAGGAGTATCCAAAAGTTGCGACAAAATATCGTGTTGTAAATTATTTTTTAAAAGCAAAGCTATTAGTTACACGAAAAGAACCTTGTTTCAAAAATAATGTACATGAATCAATAATAAATATATATTTTTTTCACACCTTTTAAGCTAGCCGTTACTAAGAAGTATGTTTTAGAAAGTAACCGTTTTACGGCACTAAAGCAGTGGAAGGCCCATAAGCGCGACTGCTGAGCGTAAAGTCTTGGGATCGATCTCCGAGGTGGGTATTGTTATTGTGTTCATTCAGAAGGAAATACTCAGAAACAACCCAGTTAGTTTTTGCATTTATTACAAGTCGCAAAAGCCCCACATTTTTAGTAAGTACTACAAAAGATTCCGTATACTTTAAATAATGCTGGCGTGTGACATAAGTAAATAAAATATGAAGATATTTTTTTTTTCATTTTGCGTTTTTGGGCGATAAGGATTAATGAAATTAAGACAGTTATTTAAGCAATCTTTAATGGACTCCGGATGTTATCACAGATGACGAAACATATGCCTAAATGACAATGATTATTGCAATATGGCGCCGACGATCCGTGTTCCCTGGATGATGCAACCTGTCCCGTACTGCGATGAGCTAATTCAGTATTTTTGGATTCGATGTTTATTTGTTTATTTGATCTCGAAATTACATGTAAGTTTACAAGCGCATGGATGAACACAGGTGTGTGAGAACAAATTGATCACATAGAAACTTGTGAGGTGAGTCGTGATATTTCATTTGTTTTTCTTCCTCAACTTTAAGTTTCTTTTTTTTGCAGGTATCTTAAAACTTAACAAACTTCTAAATAGTAAAGGCGAGTTTATTCGAACTCAAACTCAAAGCATTTATTTCAATTTAACTATTTTCAGGCACTCTTTTTAACTTTCAAGGAGTCGGTCAGCCTGAAAGAGGAAACTACGATCCAAAGCGTAGATCGGAACGTGCAAGAAACTCTTTTGAAACGGGAAATAAATAGTTCACGATGTTTTTACTTGTTTACATTTACATTTTTGGTCCAAAAAATTTAAAGTTGCCATTAAAAAAAATGTTTCATGTGGATTGAATATACAATCCCTGAATTTTATTACTATGAAGACTGACTCGTGCACCAAATATTTTTTACATTTTTATTGGTACTTAATATTTTAATAACAATTTATTTTGTTGTACTAGTCTGTAACAACTTAACCAATGGGTATACCGAGTTTCTTGTCTATATTTTATATTTTTTATTAATGTTTCATTAAAAAAAAATAGAATTCTGTAGACTCATTATCATTTTATTTACGTGATATAGGACTTAGAAATATCGAACTGGCAAAATGTGGTCGTATTCTTCTGCCTACTTTCTTTTAATCCCCGACGCGACAGAAGAAGAACGGTGTTATAAATTTGACGTGTGTACCTGTGTGTTTGTCTGTGGTATCATAGCTACTAAACGGATGAACCGATTTTGATCTAGTTTTTTTGGTTTGAATGGTTACAATTATCGGACGAATTGAATCTAGTGAAAATCGGTTCAGCCGTTTACTGTTTGAATCGAGGTATTTGCGCAAGATATCGTGTCGGGGGTTTTTAAATTTTACTTGTTACATGCTTTTATTTAGTTTCAACTGTTTCAGTTTCTGTATGTAATCAAAAGCTTGCATGTTAAATTTTGATCTACTTCCTAGTCTTCGATTGAGCTAAAATTTTGCATTTTGACGTGATAACGTCTTTAAAATCGTTTTAGTCGGGTGACATGTTCAGAAACTTGTGTCACACCAAAACCTCACGAGCGCGATCGCAGGTATAACGAGAGAGAGACGGACCGATCTCCCGTCTCATCTCGAGCGCTGCCAGTCATTCCGTGAAACTTGTCACGCGGAATCCTCACGAGCGGAGGCTGGCATAGCGTTCGAGTGAGTGGACCGATCTTCCGTCTCTCTCACTCTAGCGGCATACAAACGAATGGAGATTTTCTCGTGCGGTTAAGTTTTTTTATATAAAAGCTTGTTATAAAAGTTATATATATTAAAGCTTGTTCATCAAAGAAACATACGTGACATTATGTTTGTAAACGACTTTATCTACCTGCCTACAGTCGTTTAAGATACCTATTCTTACCTAACCAGTGACGTAATAAATTGGGCACAAACAGTCACTGACGCAATTTATTACGTCTTCTTTATCCACTACTTGCGCATATTGCAACAAAAACTGTTGTTTTGATCGCAGTTCTAAGACAAAATTAATACTTACCGATTATGGAAAGAAAAGTCACGTACTCACAGACTGACTCATGAATGGAACGTGTGAAGAGTGATATGCAAGTAAAGGGAGTCAGTGACAGCGTGACGGTTGACAGGACGGTATGGAAGAAGAAAACATGTAACGCCGACTCCAAGTAACATGGGACAATGGCAGGAAGACTGATTCGTCAACTCATAACCGAAGAACTAAAAAATAAAAAAAACCCGTATGCTTAAGAAGCGAACTAAAAAGACGTAAACAAGATGAAAATCAAGCTGTGCAGTCGGAGGATACATATTCGGGAGCTGACTGACCAAAACCAGATGTATTCTCCGACTTTATAGCATGATTTTCTTCTTGTTAACGTCTTTTTGGTTCGCTTCTGAAGCAGTCGGAATTTTAATTTTAATTTTTTATTTATAACTTTTCAGCTATTTTTTTTTTAATTAAGTACATTTAAACATATAAGAGTTACCTATTTTTTTAAATCTACTCTTAAAACCCTTTATTTTGATATCCCACACGATGGGTTTTAGAAGAAAAAAATTGGGACCTCACAATATGGCGCCCAAAATCCGCCATTTTTCTATTTTCCAATTTTAATGTAGCCAGTGACACTCGCAGGTTTAAGACGAATCGATTGACGTAATAATCATCAAAATCGGCCAACGCGTTTGGTCTCTAGAACGCCACATAGGAACAAACATACATACATAGACTGATAAGACATACACATTACCCTCCTTCGGCAGTCGGGTAAAAAAAGAAAAGAGAAGTTAAAAAGTAGATTATATAGACAGGTTTTTTGAAGTTATCATCGGATATTGAATGCAGAGTGACTTCAGTGGTTTGCTGCAGACACGACATCAGAGAAATATACAGCCATATTTACTTTTGAAAATATCAATAAATAGCTTCTTCTCGTGGTATCAATCTTGTGGCCCATCCTAAAGGAACTGTGAATTTTGCCGAGATAAAATTTTGCTAATGAGCTTACGAAGCTCGGCGATAGTACACATTTTTAACAATGACAGGAATTTTCTTTTTTTTTATGATTTGAATTTCAAGTATTTGCCAGTTTAATCAATTTTTTTGCCATTTTTATATTTCTCACAATTTTATTCAAAGTTATTTGATTTTATATTTTTGATAGTATTTATATATTTACTATTTACTTTTATATATACACTTTTTATTATTTACTTTTCCATCACCATCAGCCTTTTTTAATGTTCCCACTGCTGGGACACAAGCTTCCTCTGTGTGAGAGAGAATAGGCCTACGCGGGCCCAGTGCAGGTTGGTGAATGTCACATGTCTTCGAATTTTTGGTTCTAAGACATGTCGGTTTTCTTACGATATTTTCCTTTACCGTTTTGAGAGCAGTGGTGATGAAATAATTTACATGAAGTAAAGCGTCTGCCTGCGTTTGAACCCACGACCATCAACTTATTAGTCGCGACCGAAACCACTAGACCAACACTGCTCTTTCCACTTTTCCATACCATGGTTGTTGTACCTACTTACATTACCTGGTTGCCTGGAAGAGATCGCGGTCAGCGATAAGGCCGCCCGTTGTATGTATTTTATTTTTAAGTTTCCTTTTCTGTGTTTTAACTTGGTGTACCTACAATAAAGAATATATAAATAAATAAATAATAAAAATTAAACATTACATTCCAATAATAAAATAGCAATAGTCCATTTATAAAAATGGACTATTGACATCTGAATTATTAAATAAGTTAGTATTTTTATTTATCGGAGGAGGATTTCCAAAGATTACTCTTTACAAACATAAATCAAACAAACAATTTTATCTCTTGACATTAATATATTATATAAAATAATTTTCTCTTAGACTTAATTTAATTTTCATTTACCAACGAGATAGAAATAATTCCTACGGTAGTAATCAGTTCAGTTAGTTCCCTTGTAATTAACTTATCAATTCACATTATTTGCAAAATTAATCTACGTAATTGAGGCTTTTATCTTTTATGTTAACATGGCAACGATTTATTGTCACTTCTATTTACGCAGTATTGATAAGTTTTATCATGGAGGCAGGTACCACTACAGTATATTTGATTTTCCTTAACTGTATGTAGTATTTAGTAGTTTTGGCTTAGTGGCTAAGAATACGACTTTCGTGTCGGTCGTGGATTCCAATCCACGACTGACTTGACTTTGCCTTGTGACTTTTTCAATTCATAATATTATATACTCTCTACGTTCATCTAAGACATCGCTTACATCGATGTAGGCAATTGTTTAGTAACGCAGTTGAGGATATGTTTAAGACGCTGGACTGGGAAGGACGCGGCATTAATATAAACGGCGAGTACATCTCACACTTGAGATTTGGGGACGACATCGTCATAACGGCATAGTCGCTGCACGACTTGCAGCAGATGCTGGATGGCCTAGCTGGTTCTTCTGCACGAATTGGTCTCCGGATGAACTTGGATAAAACCCAGGTTATGTTCAATTCACACGTCACTCTGGCATCGATTGTGGTCAATGGTGGTTCTCTCAAAGTTGTTCGAGAATACGTTTACCTCGGGCAAACTCTGCAGTTTGATAAGAACAACTTTGAGAAGGAGGCTAGTAGAAGAATATAGCTGGGCTGGGGGGCGTTTGGAAAACTTCGTCGAGTCTTCTCGTCGCGTATCCCACAAAGCCTGAAGACTAAAGCCTTCAACCAGTGCGTCCTACCTGTTATGACCTACGGTGCCGAAACGTGGACACTCACAATACGGTTGGTCCATCAGTTCAAAGTTGCTCAGCGAGCTATAAAAAGTTCTATGCTTGGAGTCTCTCTAATGGATCAAATCCGAAACGAGGTAATCTGGCAGAGAACCAAAGTTGTCGACATTGCTCACAGAATAAGTAAGCTGAAGTGGCAATGGGCCGGCCATATAAGTCGTAGAACCGATGACCGTTGGGGTAAACGTGTTCTTGAGTGGAGACCAGAACTGGTAAACGTAAGGTAGGACGTCCTCAGGCTAGGTGGAGCGACGATCTTCGCAGGCTGGCTGGTAGCAGCTGGATGACAGTTGCTTAAAATCGAACCAAATGGCGTGCAATTGGAGAGGCCTATGTCTAGCAGTGGACTGTTATAGGCTGATGATGATGATAATGATGATCCTGTAAGTTTGTAATCACCAATCCTACAAGCGTGGTTATTAATGCCTATACAAATATTTTTATGTGGTGTATACCTACTTATGTTATCAACTTCGTGACGTTTTTTTACCATACCAGCTGAAATAGGGAAAAATTGGATGACCGTATTCTTGATAATGTGGTTATTAGGTCATACGTTAAAGTTACGGTTGCTTAATGTTCATAAGATTCAAATTCGTACAAAATACGTATAGAGCATTTCCACTGCGAAAATCCGACCAACTTTACTCATCATCATAGGCTAATATAATAAGCTAATAAAATATCTGGGTTTCATTACAGATTAAACCTTTTTCTTTAAACAGCACATAAACACTTTAAATTGTAGAATCGTGCCAGATCGACTACCGGTACATGAGGTGTTGAAGTGTTTGTACGAAAACGCCACCATGTCAGTCCGTCTTCAGGATCAGACCTCGAAACCAATCCTTCTCTAGCGCGGCGTGCGACAGGGAGACGTCATTTCTCCGAAACTGTTCACTGCTGCACTGGAGGATGTCCTCAAGGTTCTGGCTTCGCATCAACGTTAATGGTGAGTACATCACTCACCTTCACTCGCCGACGACATAGTGGTCATGGCTGAGACCATGGAGAGCCACAGTAGAATGCTCGATGACCTCAGTAGAGCTTCCGAAAGTGTGGGTCTTAAAATGAACATGGACAAAACCAAGGTCATGATGAATGCCCATGTAACACCTACTCCTATCAAGGTCGGAGACTGTACACTCGAAGTTGTAGACGATTATGTCTACCTGGGACCAACGGTCCAGTTGGGTAGGTCCAACTTCGAGAAAGAGGTCAACAGTCGAATCCGACTCGGCTGGGCGGCGTTTGAGAAGTTGCGTGCATGTATCTTCTCGTACAATTTACCGCAGTGTCTCAAGACAAAAGTCTATGACCAGTGTTTGTTTCCAGTGATCACCTATGGGACAGAGACGTTGTCGCTCACAATGGGCCTTATCAGAAAGTTTAAGGTCACCCAAAGGACAATGGAGAGGGCTATGCTCGGAATTTCCTTGCGTGATCACGTCAGAAATGATGATATCCGCAGGAGAACCAAAGTTACCAACATAGCCCGAAAAATTGCCAAACTTAAGTGGCAGTGGGCAGGGCACATTGCTCGCAGAACGGATGGCCAGTGGGGCCGAAAAGTTCTGGAATGGCCTCCCACTAAGTGGACCGATGACCTGGTTGAGGTTGCGGGAACGCTCTGGATGCGAGATGCACGGGATCGATCAATGTGGCGACGCTTGGGGGAGGCCTATGTCCAGCAGTGGACGTCTTTCGGCTGAAATAATGATGAAAATGATGATGACGTAAACTAATATTCGTATTCAAAAAGCTAAGATATATTGCAGACACACTACTAATTAGGCAAGTTAACTTTTTTTTGTTATTATTGATAGGCTCGCGCTTGGCCACTATCTCACCTGATGGTAAGCGATTATTTTGTTACTTCTAGGTAGCACGCTTACCTAGAAGAAACCTATCCACTCTTGACTTAGAGACTCCCAGGTTGTGGCTATCAGGAAATACAGATTCCGGCAGGGAATTCCACTCCTTAGCTGTACGCGTAATAAAAGTATTTCCAAAACGTTTGGAGCGTATGGGTGGATGTCCACCATGTACCAATGACGCATCGCCATACGTCTTGTAGTCCGATGATGGAACGGGCTAGGAGGAATTAGTTCATGCAATTCCAACGCACATTCTTCGAAATGGAACCTTGAGAGCCTGGACAGCTTTTGCGCCCGGCTCTCAACAAATATGTCCGCGCGTGCCGACGCCTCTGCTTACCCGCATAGATAGCGCCATGGCACGCGCGCCCGCCGGACGCCCGTCGCCTTCCGCGCGACCTGTGTGATACATAGGCCCCGCCCATGCTCCTCCAACGCCCCCCTCAGCCTCATTACCGGACTGAGCTTGAACGAGCCGCACATCACTACAAGCGCCTCGTTCATACAAAAATACTCTACTGTTTACATACATGCGGTGTATATAGTGTTCTAAGTTAATATAGGCACTATGTACACTGTAAGTCACACAAACATGACTCCACATTCATATAAACACACGTAACAAGTATAAGCCGCGCGCGGTGCGTGCTTCGTTACATACGTGAACGGTGTTACACAGTACAATACTGTTCAAACATACATAATCGGTCCCTTAGCCTGGGACGTAACTGGCTAGCTCTGGAAGTGTGTCAGGCGGGGACCATACATCCTCAGCTGGGCGCGCCAACATAGTCGGCACCTAGTCGCTGACTATTTCTCGCTCGGCTTCTGGGGGTTCGCCTCC
This sequence comes from Orthosia gracilis, assembly GCA_947562075.1. NCBI lineage: Eukaryota > Metazoa > Arthropoda > Insecta > Lepidoptera > Noctuidae > Orthosia > Orthosia gracilis. The sequence goes on from OX387275.1 coordinate 5,083,989, forward strand.
AGTTCCACTGGGCGGGAATGTGTCGCCTAGGTGCTGTGAAAAACCGGCGCTGCGAGACAGCGTTGCGGCGCTCCCCCTGAACACATCGCACCCACATTCTGGCAGGCAGTGTAAACTCGCCTGCCCACTACTTAGGCCTATAAGGCCGCTCAATTTGAATACGTGCCCGTAGCTACGGGCACGCAATGAGTCCGCGGGACACAGGCCAAGCCTATAACCCGCCCGCCGCGCCCCCTGACGGGGGCGCAGTGATCATCCTTCAGTGGTAGGTAGGTAGGGTAGGCAAGTAGGGTAGGTAAGAAGGTAAGTACGTTAGGGTATGCAGTTGACGGGAGAGAAGCCGCGGGCACAGATACAAATTAATTATTATGTTACCCATACACTACAACAACGAGTATCATTCGAAAGCATCAAGTTTAAGTATTTTTATAGCTGTCAAATCCGATTTCTTAGATTGTCACTACTATATGAGATTGAGTGATTAATGCACATTGTGAGAAAATGGGTATGTCCTAGGCCCTTGAAATTCGAAGATGTAGGGAAGAGAAAGTATCACTATGTCTTTGGATCTTTGGTTCCAGGATATGCCAGTTTTCTTGCCGGCTTTGTGCCCGCATGGTGGAATAACAACTCAGTCCCTCTTACTACAGATTTCAAAGTAGCCCTATAGGGCTACTTTCTTTTGAATATTTATTTAATACTTTAAGTACACAAATGTACAGAGGCGGACTTAATGCCTTAGGCCTTTTTTACTAGTCAACCTTTTGGTGATGCAGAGATAAATAGTGATAGGTACAATCACGATAGTGAATTGATTTAAATATATATACAATAAATAAAAAATTAAAAAATGTTAATAATAATATTCCCGCATGACGGGAACCTCGTGAAAGCCGAGAAAGATAAGCAAATCAAGTATCTTGACTTGGCTCGCGAGGTTGTCGACATGTGGGATGTGGACACAGCGATCATTGTACCGATAGTCGTGTCAGCTAATGGCTTAATAGCCACGAGCCTCGACCAATACCTTAGGAGGCTCTCGTTAGGTAGATGGGTCAAGGGCCTGATCCAGAAAGCAGTATTGCTGGACACGGCTCGTATTGTTAGAAGGTTCCTTTCTCTGAAGCCCTGACCGCCGCCGGCAGCTTGGACCTTGTTCCCGATACCGGCGGGTCTCTATTTTTTATATTTTTGTTTTTGTATGTTTTATAAAAAAATATTTTAAAATGTATTAAATAAGAAATTAAATGAATAAAGGGGATAATAATAAAAAATATATAATATTTCTTAGTCTAGAACACACATTATTCACCTTTGTACCAATGATTCAGAAGTCCAGTAAGTACACTGTGGAATGTCCCTTCTTCACATTGAATGACGTAGGTTGAACAGTCCCTATATGACCCAATTTTATAGATGACTCAAATGACTAGACTGGATTGTCTAGTCACCGGTCTAGCAGTCGCATGTGTGACTATTGGCTTCATAAAATTTGGTTTTTCCATTATTTTATAAACATAGGTCTAATGATGTTTATTCCTTATTTATAGACATACAGACTAAAAAAATATATCACACTTATCTTACTAATATTATAAATGTGAATGTAAGTTTGTTTGTTACGCTTTCACGCAAATACTACTGAACCGATCATCATGAAACTTTGTACATATATTCTTGGAGGTATTAGAAGTAACATAGGATACTTTTTATTAAAAAAGTTTTTTTTTTAGTGGCTTCACTGCGAGCGAAGCCGCGAGTAAAAGCTAGTAATATTATAAATGCGAAAGTTTGTGAGGATGGATGTATGTTTTCTACTCTTTCATGCAAAAACTACTTAACGGATTTGGATGAAACTTCACAGTAACATAGGTTATACATCAGAACAACACATAGGCTACAATTTATAATTATATTTTGTAATTTGGTCATAATATAACGATAAATATCAAGTTAGTCGGAAAAAATTCTGCCCTCTGAGAGCTATCTTCGCGTGCGCTGCCTAAACCATTGGAGATACATAAATATAATGTACCGTAAGATAGTTTGTCTTAAATAGTTGTAAATGAAAGTCCTTGACAGCATATATCTACCTGTTATGTGGAAGCCACTATAGAGACCATAAAAATTATAGATTCTGTGAAAATTGCATTGCATATAAAATTCATTCTGTGGCGCGCGCTGAGAAAACTATTGATGATATATAAAAAATATGTACTACATGATTAGGTAGGGTAGGGTAGGTAGGGTTGGGAAGGTAGGGTTGGGTAGGTAGGGTTGGCTAGGTAGTGTAGGGTAGATAGGGTATGGTAGGTAGAGTAGGGTAGGTATGGTAGGTGGGTAGGGTAGGTATGGTAGGTAGGGTAGGTAGGTGGGTAGCCAATTGACGGGAGCGAAGCCCCGGGGGTCAGCTAGTAATATTATAAAGACGAAAGTTTCTTATTCTTTATTGTACACAAAACAAACATTTACAAATACAGTAGGACAGCTTATGTACAAAGGCGAGCTTAACCCATAATTGGGTTCTCTTACAGCAAACCTCAGTGTCATAGAGATATTTAACTAAATGAGGACAGCATACTCAAGTGCACAATAAAACTTAAAATTTAAATTCTTACTAACTATATAAAGTATATAGAGTCATGTGGGGCAAGTGTGCGCAGCGAGTAAGTGTACGCACGCGAAGTATCTCGAAAACCGTTTATTACTACGAACTGACCACCCCCCTCCTCAGTGCCGCACACAACGCCATCCGTAGTGCACGCGTGTCATTGCCCGCCGGCGCGCCATTTTGTTTTCGAAGGTAAGTATCGTTTTTAGTTTGAATTATTACGATTTTTGTTGCAAATTAGGCATTCGTTTTTTCTTTGCATATACATGCTTTGAAATTATGATATATCTCATCGAACACTATATATTATATAGTTTTAACCGTGTTTAATGTTTTAATGGTGACAATTACGTAGTCTTGGTTAGTTTTGATTAAATCTCATATTGTTGGTTTGGGGTAAGTGTACGCATATGAATGTCGAGTAAGTATGCGCATGCGCACACTTACCCCGCATCGCTCTGGCTTTGTATTAATGCTGCAATTTTTTGTTTCAGAGTGTTATTATACATTAAAAATGCCTCGAAATTATACAAGAAAGATGCCAGACAAAAGTGTTGTCACAGAGGAACAGCTAGAAGCAGCCAAAAAATTAATTTCGGAGGGTGCTAGCAAACGAAAAGCAGCATCTCAAGTTGGATTGAAGGAGAGTACACTACGTAAACGGTTGAAGATTGGATCGACAGCGACAAGTATGGGACGATTTACTAACACATTTTCAAAAGCACAAGAAGATGAAATTTACCAGTATGTGAAGCAAAACGACGATCTTTATTATGGCATGACAATGATAAGCCTCCGAAAGTTAATTTATGAATTTGCTGATTTAAATCGAATTCCTCACCGATTCAATACATCATCAAAACTAGCTGGCCGTGATTGGGTTTATGGATTTCTGAAAAGATATCCAGAGTTAAAATTGCGTCAACCTGTCCCCACTAGTATTGCCAGAGCTATGGGATTTAACAAAACCCAAGTACAAACTTTCTATGACAATCTACAGAACCTCTACAATAAGTATAAGTTTTCACCTGGCCGTATATACAATATGGATGAAAGTGGTATATCCACTGTCCCTAAAAAAATTCCCAAAGTAATATCGGTAAAGGGAAAGAAGATAGTAGGAAAAATTGTTTCCGCAGAAAGAGGCCAAACTATCACACTAGTTTGTGCCATGAGCCCTACTGGTAACTTCGTTCCACCAGCTTTTATTTTCCCCAGAAAGAGAATGCAAGGTTATTTGCTAAATAATGCACCTGAAGGCAGTATTGGATTGGTTTCTGATTCAGGGTTTATTAATTCTGACCTTTTTATAGAATACCTACGACATTTTAAAGAAAACGTGCAACCTACAAAAGAAAATCCTGTTTTATTAATACTAGATAACCACAGCAGTCATATCTCTTTGACTGCCATAAATTTTTGTCGTGATAACGGTATTCACATGTTGACATTACCCCCACATAGTTCACATAAAATGCAACCCTTAGATAGAGGCTTCTTTGGACCTTTAAAAATTAAATTTGCTTATGAATGTGACAAGTGGTTAAGTCACCACCCTGGGCGCGCGATCGGACAGACAGAAGTAGCTCAATTAGTAAATGAGGCCTTTAAGAAAGCAGCCTCCCTTAGTAATGCTGTATCAGGCTTCAAAACTTCAGGAATTTGGCCAATTGATCGAGATATTTTCTCAGATGAAGATTTTGCAGCGTCTGCAGTCACGGACATTTATCAAACTACAAATTCTGAAATTTTACCGATTACTGAAGATGTTTCTGTAAGCAATCAGGTGCAACTACAGCCTATGCAAGAAACAGTAGCCTCACACTCATCAGGACCTCATGCCGAGCCAAGCACTGTAACGTCTGCTTCAATAGTTTCTTTGCAAGACAGGGCCACTGAGTCCAGATCAACTTCACCCAGTAATTTATCTCAAGATGATTTGATTAGCCTTCCTGTACCAGTACCACTAGCAGTCGTAACTGTGGACAAAAGTGTGGCACCCGCAAATATGAGTGTACCTTCGACTAGCAAGGAATACATACCACTGTCATCCATTCAAGAATTACCCAAAGCTGAGACTCAAAATCGGCGAAAGAAAGGTAAGAAGTCAATCATTGCAACTGAAAGTCCCTATAAATTAGAATTGGAAGAAAGAAAAAAAAAAGAGGAAGAGGCATTAGCTAAGAAGAAGATACGACTAGACCTGAAAGAAAGACTGAAATCTAAAATGACTTGTAAAAAATCTACGAAGACTATTAAGAAAAAGACTGTTACAGTTAAAAAAAATAAAGAAAATGATGAACAGGAATATTTTTGCCCTCTGTGTGGAGAAAAGTACATATATCCACCAGATGAAGATTGGATCCAATGCTGCGTCTGTAAGAGCTGGTGGCATGAACAATGCAGTAACTTTGATAAGGGAATATTTACTTGTGATAATTGTGCTAAATAGTAGCATTATTTTTGTTCTCTAATTTACTAGGATAAACAATATTGATCTCACTGATTTATAATAGGTTAAAGATGTTGATTTTCTAGTTTACTGTATGAGACTGACACCAATTTCTGTACTTTTTAATGTTGCGTACACTTACCCGCATATATTCGCACAGTTACCCCTATAGGTGGGTAAGTGTGCGCATTTGAACTATTTTGATTTTGTTGATTTCCAAAGAATTTGTGCCATTGATAAATATTTCTTTCGTGTTTAAGTTGTTCATCATTAAATATTTTAACTAATAAAAATTGTTTCGTTTCATTCAACTTCTCATTTTTTATTATGTGACAGTTCAAACCTTAAGTGCGCACACTTGCCCCACATGACTCTAAGTTTGTGAGTGTGTAAAGTGTTTTTGTATGTTTGTTACTTCTTCACACTCAAACGGCTGGACGGATCTTGATTAGATTTGGCACAGAGATAGGTTATAGGCTGGTAATATTATTTTTATGGCAGTCAAAAACAACCTGCAACTTTTCTGTCTACACATTTTTGTCATGGTCCTCAATTTCAGAATAAATTTAGATTATACTTTATATCTGTATTTAAAGATAATATTCTAAAAAAATTAAGATACTTTGTAGGTACTAAAAATACACGTGATTTTGTGTGGGGCGGTTAGTCTTAAACCTCACCACGTATCACCAAGGCGGACGGGGACAGGGGTTAAAATACTAAAAAAAACATCACGTGATTAATTGACGGCCCCAAAGTTAATACACTACTAGAACACACTGTACAAAAGTGGTTTATATTTGGTTTCGGTGCCGGGGTAATCTTAAGCTCTTTAGAAAAAATTTAAGCTCTTTTAGTCAATCAAAAGGTTGTCTGGTAGATATCGCTTTCAGCGATAAGAACACCTTTGTACCCATGGTATTTAGTTGTTGTAAAATATATGTGTATTTTTTTGGGTTCAACCACGGAAACAGCGTTTTCATTTGCCTCACAAAGGTCCTTCAGGGTGCAGATGTTGTAGCACACAGAGCACGATAAGAGGTGAGGCATTGTTTGGGACGTAGCTCCGCAACCTCACTCTGGTTCACTGGAGTAACCCCATCTAACTAAGTTGTGCCTGCAGCGACCCACTTGGCTTCGGTATAAAGATTTCCAGGTGGGATATGGAAGTTGGTGGCCTGCAGGGAGCTTTTCTGCAGGCTCAACATAGTCAATCGGAGAAGGGTTTTTGAAGAGACACAGTCTCTCCTTTGCCTCACTAGACCTGCTGTCATTAATTGGTTTGGTTAACCTTATTAAGCGATTTCAAGATTTCCGATTCATCAATCTGCCTCTTGGCTTGTCCACATTGTATAAAGAGTGTTGTCTATCTGTCTCCTGCTTGTGTTTTTCGGAAGAACAGGCCACTTCTCTCAATACTAAACACGGATTCTACCTACCCCTTCCATGAATATATGCGCGATATACCTATGTACACTCAACCACACGCTCGTGGTTATAATGTGAATTTCACACAACCTATTTTCGAAGAATTAAGGAGGATTACCGCATTATAATTGTAGGTACCTAACGTAACCTAACTCTGACGTATGTGTGGGATATAATATTACCCGGAAATTAATTTTGGTATATTATTTTGAATGAATTTTTAGGTATATGACCTAAACTTTTATACCTTATAAGTACACAATTTCCATAGTAAATAGGTTGAGTCTTTCTAAGACGTAAGACTGCCCAATTTGATCATAGGTGGTAATTCCAAAAGTGATATAATTATTTTTTCATGAATCAAAAATTCCGTCAAATTATATTTGGGATAAAAAATTGGCCTATCCTTAATTTCATTTAATTAAATATCCGAAACAGTAAACTATTTTTTATTGTTTTTCATAAATAAAATGTCGTGGTCGTCCCGTGGCTAAGGCCTCGAATCTCGTGCTTGAGATCGTGGGTTCAAATCCAAGCAAATACCAATGTGATTTTTTCAATTCTTACGAATTCTCTGTTTATCTTGGACTTAGCTGATAATGGTAACATCGTGAGGAGACCTGGAATTATAGTTTATCACGATAGACTACGATACAGAATGAATATCTATATATTTGTTTATGTGCCGTCTTAATTTGTTGACACATTATTATTAATTATTAATGTTTGACATGAAATTGTGACGTCTATTGACTTTATCTTTTTTGTTTTTATTTTGTCATTGTGACATTCGATTACCTTTATATGCCCAATATTTTGTATGCCTTCTGGCGAGATATATTATGTACCAACATTGTTTATTTATATCATCTGTAATTTTACCCTATGCTCACAAAATTAATAAATGAATTTGAATTTGATTTTTTGTCTTTATTTACCTATATAGCCATGATACAACAAAAATATATACCATTTAGGGAGCAGTGGTGGCTCAGTGGTTATGGCCCCGACTTACGAGGTCGTGGGTTCGAACCCAGGCAGGCGCATTACTTTGTGCTGCTCTCAAAACGGTGAAAGAAATATCGTGAGGAAACCGGCATGTCCTAGAAGCAAAAAATCGAAGACATGTGTCATCTACCAACCCGCACTGGGCCGCGTGGTGAATTATAGCCCACTCCCTCTCACAGAGAGGAAGCCTGTGTCCCAGCAGTGGGAACATTAAAATGCTGATTATGATGTTACCATTTAAGTGATTTACGTAATTATTATGTTAAGATGAGTTATAACAAGGAAATTAAATAGTAATGATATAACAAGGAAATTCTACTTTATTTCGGCAATGCTGATAAAATGCCTGAAATTAATTATTTTAAGGATAAATTACTATTTACTCAAGTGAAATATAAATATAAATGTATAAACATTCAATACTGAATTGTATGAACGTAAGTGAAGCAAAAGAAGTATGTAAGGATCGTAGCAGGCGTTCTGTAGTTTTTGCCTATCTCCCTACGAAAAAGCGTGAGTGTATGTACGGATGATAAATAAATTATATTGCTGGTAAATATTTATGAAAACAAAAACCGCAAAATTAAATAATAAAATATAAAGTTCAGTATTTAAAGTCAAGAATCAAATCGCGAAATTTTGCGAAACTACGAGTTATAATACTCGTATTTATGTTATGCCCAAAATTAAACCACGATAACAATAACTGCGCTCACTGCATTTATTTTTACTCACAAATAATTATGTTCAGAGACGGGCTTAATGGCTTAGGCATCGCTTGACCGCAAAAGTAATAGTGATTAGCAATTTTTTTTTCATATCAGAGGTTGGTTCCAAGGTTTTGGCCATATATTCAGTTTGAATATTCAAACTTCGTAGACATGTTTATGATGAAACACTAATTGAAACATAAAAAAATGCACTTTACACTATTTGTCTCTTCATCATCCAAAGGCATTAAGTCCAAATCCGTACGTTTGTGTGCATAAACTATTTAAAGAAACCAACTTAGAAGGAATATATAATATGTAGTGACTTCATACGTAAAATACTGATATATTAGTAGTACTTAATTTATACTTATAAAAATTGTATAAACTACCTAATTAAAAAAATAACCTTACCTGCCCATTTTTGAAGCAACAAGACCGATGTAAAGCTAACATTTTTCAAAAACACCTGATCACTTACTTACAGTGTTATCAGCATAACTGGGAGCGAAAGGGACCTGGATTTTTTAGATCACTTATAGAGAGTCTTCATAATTACCCAGTTTCTCAATAGCCAGGTTTAAAACGAGGTTGTCTCATTTACAGAAAATACCAGTAAATCAATTCTAATATATTATGTACAAACGCGTCGTAACCTGTCAAAACTAGCAAAATCTAGTGATGTGTAAAAATTTTATACTCCTTTTTTTTCCTGACTAGGGGTTGGTTCCAAAGATGGCCAAACCCTTATACTCGATCATACCTTATCAGTATGGTAGTGCCTTCGTCATTAATCTTTAAGTGTACGTATATGTGGTTTGGGCATATTTTCCCTATAAAATCGTATATAATGAGTGTAAAATGTCGAAGCGGATCATTCCTGGAGGTGAAATCGACTGAATATAACGTTATGAAAATTTAATTTATTTAAACATTTAAATAAATTCTGTGGTGATTTAAAACTCATCTATGATTCGACTATTACTACTGTTATCATGTGCTGTCGGCGTTTTGGCTTTTAAACTGACGAACCGTAAGTTTCTTTTTATGAAACCTTTGATTGCCATGCGATTTTTTTTCACATTAATACTTCTCTTGAATATATTAAAAAAAAACAAGAATAGTTTTTATACCCGTATTCAAAATTTATTTTATTAATATCCCAATGTTTTAATTTTCTCAATCGAAATCAAGAGTTTAAATGTTTTTTTTACTCAATTCAAGAATATATTTTTTTTAAATTTATTTTTAATTTCTAGGCCGCTGTGGTGTAGAAGCAAGTTCCAACCTAATCCATCACAACCCTTGGTTGGCATATATAGAATATTGGCGAGAAGACTACCGGACGGACATCAGATGTGCAGCGACCCTGGTAGATAGCAGGCATCTCATTACTGCTGCCCACTGCATCAGAACACCTAAGTTTACCAGGTAATTAAAGCTTCTCATCAACCCTGTCTCATCAGCTGTATTGAAATAAAAATCTGGCCCCTTTTCCTTCTCTGGTCTTTTAAACCTATCTCTTTTACCTTTGACATCCAAATCTAGCAATAATAGGTGCGAACAGGCTTGGGAATATCCTGGGGAAAAACTATTGATAATGAAGGCTTAAAAAAGAATAATTTTTACGATAACAAGCGGTAAATGCTCGATACTTACCGGGAATCAATATAGGTTCCGATTAAGTATGAAAGGCATTTTAGATTTATAGTTCATTAATCTTCTGAAAATCAAAACCTTGATTTTGTTGTGGATTTTTTTTTATATAGGCTTAAAGATAAATAAATCTTAAGACATCTTCTTGTCATTTTTTTTTTAAATTTTGTACCCACGATACAGGCTTGCTTAGTTTGATGCCAATGTTAAATCTTTGTAAAAATTGATTATTTGAAAAAAAAAATGAATTTGAAAATATGACGCAACTCTAGTGAAAAAATTTCTTTTTTGATTTCATCATATCTTTCATAATAATTTCATCAAGATTTTTTTGTGTGATGTTTCTCAACCTTGGTTAAGTAGCCTATATTTTTTTGCATCGTCTTCAAAACCAACGTCATCCGTACAACCAACGTTACAAATTACATCACTAGGAATTCCCTCATTATAAAATGTACATAAATGATAGCGTCATTATTGAATAATAATTATTCAATATGTACTATATTTATAAGTTATCTAGGTTTTGGGAATTCCGTGTTACCATAGCAATGTTTTATGTTCACATTATTATTTTTTGCCGTTTATCTAACCGTGTGTTTATTTTACCTTTGCTTTATTAGTAGCCTACGAATTATTATTCTCTGATTATTATTTAAGAATTTGATATCCACTATCATCGTCTTGATTCCCCAAACTCGCTTTCTTCTTTTTTTATCTTGCTTTATTTATTTATTTGGGAAAACAAACGACTACACACTACAAATATACATAAAATTCAAGCAGGAAGAAAAACAAATGTGCACGCGGCGACATATTCCATATAATATAAAAACATTTTACAAAATAAATACGACTTGCGCTTACAATTAAAAACTAAAATTTCATAAAAAAAATTAATGAAACTTAACTAGCATGTATATAAAAAAAACGAAGTTGTATAAAATAAATTGAAATATTAATACAGAATTAAAACTGTTAAATAATTACAAAAAATATATGATATTACGGATTAAATGTCAAAGAAAAATAAAAATATATTACAGAAGAAATTGTAAAAAAAATGTATTGAATTTTAAAATGGAAAATTTGTATATTAGGAAATAAAATTTTCTTTCTTAATATTTGTGTCATATACATCTTAGTTAGACCAAAACTAACGATAGATATCTTTGACAACAACATTTTCTAACAAACTCTTTCATCTTTGCAGGTTAGTAGCACGTCTCGGAGAATATGACTTGGCCAGTAAAGAAGACTGCGTCAGTGGAGTATGCTCAGATCCGATCCTCAGGCTTGATGTTGAAGAGATCATCGTCCACCCTGACTATGATGGAAAGAGCCATGATATCGCAGTGCTGAGACTGGCTGAAGATGTTCCTTATACTGGTAAGAAGAGTCTTTAATTTGAAGACATTACTACGACTACTTGAATACTTTTTCTTTCTTTTTACTTCTTAGATCTCTCACTTAAGAAAAGACAAAGGAACTGGTATTTTCACAATTTTGCTCCTGAATCCCTGTTGGTAAAATTTCAGATATTTCAATGATTTTTTCTTCTCTTCTACAGATTTCATCCGCCCAATCTGCCTCCCATCTGGCGACCTGAAATCAGACACCGTTTTTGCAGCTACTGGATGGGGTGAAATTCCCCTGAAAGGGTACTACAGCAGTACTAAGAAAATCATACCTCTACCAATATGGGGAAGAGCTGAATGTCAGGCTGCTTACAAATTCTTCAAAATTCCGGACAATGCAATCTGTGCCGGGGGCGAAGAGGGTATGGACACGTGTAGGGGTGATTCTGGTGGTCCCTTGGTATGGGCCAAGAATAGGGCTGAGCTGTGGGGTGTGACTAGTGCGGGAAACAGCCGTTGCGGGACGAGAAACTCCCCCGGACTTTACACCAATGTTGCTGATCATTTGCAATGGGTTGAAGATGTTCTGGCCGGGAACTATGAGAAGTCTGAGTACGATGAGTTTGATATTCTGTAAATTATTTATGTCGTTGCCATTATTCATGGCCCGACTAAACCCACCGCTGGACATAAACCTCTGTTTCTTGTGGTAAGGCAGATAACATTGTTGCCTTGCGGATTGGTACAGAAACCAATTCGCGGTGGCAACTATATAATCTGCCATCTCGATGACGCCACTAGGTCACTGCCTAAAGCAACCCGTAACACGTCTTGCCATAGATTTTCTGACAAGTCTTTAAATATTTAAGTACAAAAAATTGAAAATAAGTCTGAAATAAAAAAAAAAAAGTTTTAAGTAAAAAAAAAAGCTTTCAAAAAACAAAAAAGTGATAAAAAACAAAATGTTGAAATGGTAAACCACAAAAAAACAAAAAAAAGCAAAAGTATATTTAGATAATATAAAAACTAGAATTTAAAAATGTAAAAAATTTCATTTCATGCATGCTAGCTGATACCCTGAATTTTAATTTTAAGTAAGGATAAAAGAAATATTTTGTAAAAAGTGCTAATAATGTTCCTATTTTTGGCTAACTGTGTGAGCTGCATATGTGCCAAAAAATTGTAAAATATGTTCCTATAATGTAAATAGCTAGATTATTTATAAGTTATTTATTGAAATGAAAAAGGAAAAAAACAGAAAAAAGTTTTTTTTGTTCAAATTTTTTAATAAAAATTTTTGAACACGTATTTTCTGTTTTTCTTTTCATCTCCCCTGCTAGATAACCCTTTTAGACTGTTATACAGAAAAATGGTCTTGTTACTATTTTTTTAAAGGTTTATTACAGTCTAATTCTATGTTCTTTTTTTTTTGAAGATTACTCAGCATGCATACACTACAAACAAAAAAACGAATGTAAAAATAGTCTTAGTGTAACAAAAAGGGACATAGTTAATGGTATCGACACCCTACTTAAGTTAAGATTAGGCAAATTAATTTTATGTGCATTGCCCTATTCTGACAAGTTACTTGCTCAGGAAAATGAATATATTTCAAGTTTAAATAACTTGATGCATATTTTATCGTGTCGTCATAGTGACCGTTTATTATTTTTTGACACTAACAATTTTGTTAGTGATTTTGTTTTGATTCGGGAGCATATGTTTCTTCCCAAAAAAAGTCGACATTTATTAGCTACATTGTTAGCTTTTAATATACACGCAGTTATTGATGATTTAACTGAGCCTAGGTTTAGTAATTTAACAGTATTATCCAGTTTTTCTGATAATACTACAGTAGATACTTTAAACTATTAGAGCCGACAAAAGAGAAGACGAATAGTAATATTTTACTATATCATCAAAATATAAATCGCTTCTCCGGCAAAATTTTAGACGTGGAATTGTTAGCTGATAAATACCACATGGATATTTTATGTTTTTGTGAAACCTGGTTAAAACCAGATAGGATGTTGTTTAATGTAAATAATTTTTCAGTTGCCAGCGCGTACAACAGATCCACAGTGGGTGGTGGTACCCTGATACTTTGTAATAGTCATCTTAAATATAAAGAAAGGAGGGATATCACTGCTTACTCTGTTGATCGCTTATGTGAGGTAGCATGTGCAGAGGTCGAGGGCCATACTATCTTGTGTGTTTACAGACCACCAGCATCGAATTTGTCTTTGTTTTTAATTGCAATGGAAGAATTATTAAGTAAAGTTTTTAGAGATAATAAATCAGTTTTTGTATGTGGTGACTTAAATATAGATCTGTTAGTCAATTCACCTGAAAAATGTAAGCTCATTTCATTGTTCAAATCATTTAATTTAAAACATTTATTTAATGAACCGACAAGAATAACGGCAACTTCAGCTTCGTGCATAGATAATGTATTCACTGATTGTAAAGTGAAAGATTCGTTTTTAATTAGTGGCGTTAGGTCAGACCATACTGGTCAACTAGTATCTTTTGAGTCAGATAAAAAGTTTAACCTGGCTGAATCAATTCGATTAAGACCTCTTACCAAAAATAAATTAAACTCTTTTAATAATAATGTTCTTAGCAACCTTTGTAACGCTAGTTTTGATTCAAAAGACCCCAATATAAATTACGGCACGCTGTTCTCTACGGTTTGCAAAGAATTCAACAAAACGTGTCCTGTAAAAACAGTTAAAGTCAACAATTCCAAATCGAAATTTAGTGAATGGGCCACTGTGGGCATAAGAAAAAGCCGAGATATGTTATATAATTTATATTACGAAAAATCTTTGACTTCCGATCAAGCTTTTCACACTTATGTTAGAAACTATTCCAAAATATTCAAAAGAGTCTGCGCTCAAGCAAAATCTCAAATAATTATTAACAAAATTGGTGTTTCTAGTAATAAAATAAAAACTGTGTGGCAAGTAATTAATAGAGAAACTGGAAAGACACAACAACGCGATCAAAATGAGTTGTCTTTGAAAATAGCTAATCAAACCATTTCTGATAAGCAAGAAGTCGCTGAGACATTAGAAAATTTCTTTACCAACATTCCGTTAGAGGTTACGAAGTCTCTTCCCTCCTCATCTAAATTAGCTGAAGATCTCCTTAAAGAAAACTTTACTAAAGAGATACCAAACTTTAATTTTAAACCAATATGTATTGATACAATTAAGAACGCGTTCAAAAGTCTCAACATAAAAAATACTGAAGACTTATGGGGAATATCCGTTAGGGTTCTTGGAGGTATTATTGACTCAATTGCTCCTATCCTGACAGGCATATTCAACCAATGTTTGGACAGCGGCACGTTTCCCGACTTAATGAAACACAGTAAAGTAGTACCAATTTTCAAATCAGGATGTAAGAGTGATCCCTCTAATTATAGACCTATATCTGTGCTTCCAGCATTGAGTAAAATATTCGAAAAAATCATGCTGGACCAGATGTTGTCTCACTTTAACTCAAATGGGATTCTGCATAGTCAGCAGTTTGGTTTCACGAAAGGTAGGTCGACAACGGACGCGGGAGTAAAACTCATCAGCCACATTTTGGAATCTTGGGAGAAGTCCCAGGATGCCATTGGCATTTTCTGTGATCTCTCAAAAGCGTTCGACTGCGTTGACCACAACACACTGATCTGTAAATTACACCACTACGGAATTCGAGGACAAGCTGCTGATCTTGTGCTTTCCTATTTATCAAACAGGCAGCAAAAAGTTAATGTTAATGGGGCGACGTCTTCCGGGTCTCTAGTCAAGATGGGCGTGCCTCAAGGTTCAATTCTCGGCCCTTTCCTTTTTCTTGTTTACATTAATGATCTCCCTTTTATGATGGCCAAATTATCTGATATAATTCTATTTGCTGATGATACTTCGCTAATTTTTAAAATAGATAGGAAAGATACGGATGTCTTACATGTCAACGAAAGCCTAACTATTCTCTCAAAATGGTTCGCAGCTAACAATCTTTTACTGAATGCGAATAAAACAAAATGTCTAAAGTTCTCTTTACCAAATGTACCACAGCGTGATTTAAATTTGTATCTTGACGGCAAAAATCTTGAAGTTATAGCGGAAACTGTTTTCTTGGGGATTACTATCGATTCAAAATTGCAGTGGGGCGCGCACATTAGAACTCTTTCAGGTAGGTTAAGTTCAGCTGCATATGCAGTAAGAAAAATGAGACAGTTAACTGATGTAGCTACAGCTAGGTTAGTATACTATGCTTATTTCCACAGTATTATGTCTTATGGCATTCTGCTGTGGGGGTCTGCAGCAGACGTTGACTCAATTTTCATCCTACAAAAGAGGGCAGTCCGCGCGATCTTTAAAATGGGCCCTCGCGAGTCACTCAGAGAAAAATTTAAAGAGATCGATATACTGACTCTGCCTTCACTTTATATTTTGGAATGTATTATGTATGTCCGCAAAAATCGAAGGCTTTTCAAAATTAGAAGCGACTTCCATAATTTAAATACACGCAGTAAGCATGAAATTGTAATACCCAAATTCAGATTAACGAAAACTAGCAAGTCTTTTCTTATAAACAGTATACGCTTTTATAACAAGTTGCCAAAGGCAGTTATAGAACTGACCGATGGAAAGTTCAAAAACTACATCAAACGTGTCCTTATTAAAAAAGCATATTATAAAATCAAGGACTACGTTGAAGATAAAAAAGTTTGGCTATAGCTCCTTCTGCGCATGTGGCTTCCCTGGTAACTCATAAACGGCACAAATATGTGGATGTCTCTAACTATTCTCAATCTCATTTTTTCTTCTTTTGATTAGACTCTTTACAATGGTTTTCAATCATATTTATACGCCCTTACCCTCAAAGAATAGTTACAGCACTGATATCAACATTTGTGCCTCATGTTAAATTTAGTTTTGATATACGGTTTTCTTTTTACTACCTTTGTATAGATTCTTTTACCGATTGTTTTGTGAATGTGTGAACATTGTAGGCCTTCTAGATTTCTAGATATGCTTGTTAACATTTGTTAACTTTTCATCTTGTTTTACAATCTTTTATTTACTTTGTTTAGTTTTTACGACTTATTGTCGGGCCTACGTTGTCCCCCCATATCTAAGTACTAATGCTGTAACATGGAAATATTGTAAAACCAAACCATTTTAAAAGAGTAACCATGGAGTTTCTTGCCGGTTCTTCTCCATAGGAAACGACCAACCCGAACCGTGCACCTTTTGCCGACGTTTTATAAGTGCCCATGTAGGCCTATGTGAAATAAAAAATTTTGAATTTTGAATTTGAATTTTTAGAAGCACTCAATTCTTTTTTTATTGTCATTGTCGAATGATTCAATAAATCCGGTTTTTTGAGAAAAATACTTATGCGAGTGTAAATTGACGTTTATTATGGTGAAGTAAACTGTCAAAAGCATGAGGTGGAATGACAGATTACTTCATCTATGTTTTGATTTTAAGACTAGAATCAAACGTACTAAGGATCAAAATCATGTAATCGGAGACTAATAATAAAACACAACAGTATTTATCTAACATTTATTCGTTTCTTAACTAGATCAAAATTGTATAGAAACGGAACAACATCTCCTTTAAAATGAATATTATAATCAGTCTTTTTGTAGATATATTTGTTAGCAATTATCACTACAATATATAAAATTCGACTTAAAGTAGAGACAGTTCGCTTAAAAAGCGACGGCCAATGCAATGGAGCAAGATTGCATTGGTGGTCACAGGTGACAACAATGCATCCAGGTGATCGTAAGGTACAAATTCGTGGCATTTATTTTATTAGGAATTTATTCATGAATTTCATAACGACAATTTAGATACTGAAACTCCAAGAATTTGATAGGTATCAATACCTTAATAAAATAAATAAACTCCTAATTTCTAGACTTTATAGACGACTGAGGGGTCATCATTGAAATAAGATAACAGTCTGTCGATTCTGTAAACATCTCACCGCGAAAACTTAGGTAAACAGAATCGTCATTCAATTGATTCTAGGCATTTACAACTTACCTCACGTAAGTCACTTTGTGAGATGTTTACAGAAAAGCACTGAGTACCCAATACGACTGCGGAGTATTTATAACCAATTTAAATTGACCATAAATATAATACGAGTCATTAGATAGCAACGCATTGACATAGGACTGATAAAATGTGTAAATTCCTTAAATTAAAAGCTTAGTTTCAATAATTAGCAACTTATCAGTGGATTCCGTTGCCAAATATAAGTGTAATAAATACGACTGTTTTTTCACTAGAACGCAATGTAGCAGAAGCAGAAGATGTGTATAATCAGCGTATATTAAGTAAGTAGATCTTTATCGGTGATCGTACCATTTTTTTTACAAAAATGAGTGTTACGTAGGACGTGGGTTCGAACCCAGGCAGGCGCATCACTTTTAGTAATTTATTTCATCATCACTGCTCTCAAACGGTGAAGATAACCGGTATGTCCTAAAACTAAAAAGTAAAGCAAAGCCTGGGTTCGAACCTACGACTTACAATTCGTTAGAGCCATTGAGCCTTGCTCTTAAAAGCAATGTAGGGATAAATTTAAATAAAAAATATGGACAACCGGATGCCAAGCCGATGTGCGTAAGCACTCCTACTTTATTATTTTCGCCATGTTTTGTAACCTGTACTATGACAACACCAAATAACAATGACATCACAGGATAAATATTTCATAAAACTTACACTGCAAATATGTAACTGATTTAAAAACCCATTGTTTTTAGGGTTCCGTATCTCGAGAGGGAAAAGTTTATCCTTGTAGGATCACTTTGTTGTCCGTCCGTCCGTCTGTCTGTATGTCAAAATCCTTTTTCTCAGGAAAGCGTGGAGGTGTCAAGCTGAAATTTATATCAAATACTCAAATCTACTGTCCCTTAAAGCTGTGAAAAAATCAAACTTCTAAGCCAACGCAATCAAAAGACACAGCCGTTCATGCCGCAAATTTTCGACACTCGCAAGGGAATCAAAACCTAGTTAGGTTTTGATTCCCTTGGAGTTTCGAAAATTAACTAGTTAACTAGGCCCCGTGAACTCAGAATCTTGAAATTTGGTACGAAGCAACGTCTTATAGCACAGATAAAGGAATAATTGCAAAAATCGTACATTTTTAGTTAAATCATATAAAAAAAATATTTTTAATAATTTCCTTGCCTCATGAACGCGTAGAGGTATTAAATTGAAATTCATATCAAATACTCAGGTCTATGTATATTTATACCTTTAAGTTGAGGTTTGTACGGAACTCTCGGTGCGCGAGTCCGACTCGCACTTGGCTGGTTTTTTTTAATAAAAAATCCACTTTTGAAATAGTTTTGATAAATACAATTATTGCAAAGGAAAAAATTAAGATAAGGCCCAAAAATACCAAAAAGTTTTGTTTCATTATTATTTTGGTAGTCTCACGTTTAACAACTAGCTCACTTGAAGGTATGCGGTGATGTTGTCAGTCATGTAGAAGATAGATATCGTATTGTCCCTACTGGAACATCCAATCAGTTTTTTTTTTAGAATGCTTTGATTTAATTTTTTTAACCAATGAATTTTGACAGCGATGCTATTTCCGAAAAAAATATACAGATCTTGCAACGTTGCGATAAAATCTGTAATTCCACACAAGTGCTAACTTCATCATCTACCACAAGTTTCATACAGAAGTTCGAAGTTTGTTGGGAATGTCCCTGTATTCTTTCAAATAAATTGCCATGTGTAGCAACCTATTTTATTTAGATTCTGAAGGTGGTATAATTTTTCGCAAAATCAATTTGAGGTTTGCTGATCAGGGTCCAAGGGCCACCTGAGCCTGGGCACAGTATGCGGCACCGCCCGGCCCTCCAGTAGCTACGCACCTGCTTATTCTGCCAAATCGAATGTATTACCTTAGATATGAAAATATGACTTTGAATTTGGGTTTTTCAACAGTTGGTACGTATTTGCACTGATTCTAATAAAAACCTCAAAAATATTAAATACGTGCCCTGCGTGCGTAATTAAGTTTCCGAATATGTATGTTTTAGGAAAAATAATTTTAACACTCACATATAAAGCCTACATTGCACTACAACTTATAACACTTTTTCAATAGAAATTTAGTATTCAAGAAGATTTATGGAACCTAGGATTCAAATATGGTACACAATCAATCTGCCTAGCCTTTTCCCAACTATATTGGGGTCGGCTTCCAGCCTTACCGGATTCAGCTGAGCACTAGTGTTTTACGTGGAGCGACTACCTTATCTGACCTCCACAACCCAGTAACTGGGTAACACGGTACCTCGTGGCAAGACTGGTGTCAAATCTCAAGCTTCTGACTACCCGTAACGATTGTCAAAGATCTGCAAATGACAGCCGGGACCAACGGCTTAACGTGCTTTCCGAGGCACGGAGGAAACTCGGTATGTTGAAATGGTCACCCGTCCACGGACCGATCTCGTCAAGCGTTGGTAATCTTGAAGATCGACCCGTGCGGCTTTTGTTATTTAGCCACGAGCTCCTCTAAATATGGTACACAATGACATGTGTTATTCCTTTTACACATGTCATTGTGTAATTAAAAAGACAATAATTTCCCATTTAATCGAAAGTAGGAATTATACACATTTACCGGTTATTCTACGTCATGAGCTGCGGTCACCGGTGAGTGTAGTCACTTCTTAGGCGAACATTCATAAATAGTAAAGTACATGACTGGATACAGCGTTTGTATGACTATATTGACAATTATTTACAATCTTTTTTTCAGTTTGGATTTTCTTGAAAGTATAAATACAATTTTTTGAAAGATGGTGAATGACATATTTAGGTGACTAGAGTGTCGACAATTATATCAGTCAATACGATTGTCAAAAAAATATACAGAAGAACTTAGAACCTCCTCCTTTTGGAAAGTCAGTTAAAAAGTCTAAAATGAATGAGATTGACAGAGTGCTACCAAAATAACTCGTGATCAATCTCATATAATTTTTGACTTTCGACAATCCTTACCAATGGTAGTGAATTTTGTAACTTTTTATAGAGCCCCAAAGTCTAAGTCAATGGTGTATTTATTTGAATCATTTATTGAAAAATTAAATTACCATTCTTTCAAAAAACCCAAGCTATAATCCATTTGCACATCCTCGCATTTTTTCGTGAAAATCGATAATTTTCATACATCTCACGTGACGGGCAAAACGTAATACAGACAAAATCCACCAGACATTTACTCTACAATCCAGTTAATATGTACATTATCCAAAGTTACAAAGTTATACTAAGCAAAGTGGCTCGTTGTAATTTATAATAATATGTATTCGTTTTAAGCTAAACTAAATCTAATGAAGCTATATTATTGATATTAGCTGGCGAATGTGGATAAAAAAGTTTTTATATCTGGTGAATTATAATCATATAATGAATTTTGTCCATAGTAGTAAAACTTACAAATATTTTTTTACATTCCAAGGCTCAATTTATAAGAATGTAAATTTCTCTAGTACAATTCACTTGTCTTGGTTGTTTTATTTCGTCTTTTCTTGGCATATTTATGTATTTTTGGCCAGTTATCACTCCGAGAACATTATCGGAATACTTAGAATAGTATTATCCACATTAATAATAACTATAAAATTAAAAATATTTATAAGAATATAACAAATATTAACAACTACATTCTATAAAATAAACTTGTTAAACATAACACAACAGGGAATCATTATTAAACATTTTATTTATACATCAACATTTTTTTGGTTGAAATTACCCAAGTGACGTCCCTTAGCAGAGGCACCTTATTATGGCTGAGTTACTATTGGAGTAACTCATTATTTGGCACCCTTAGCCAAAATAATTAATCTTTCTAGTCGGCTCTCATTCCCGATTACAAAGATTAATTATTCTGGGTAAATTAACGAAGTTTTATTAAGTTGAAGCCATCTCTCGATTTGCTATAATTTGTGACGTGTCGATAATTTTATTCAGAAACCGGTGATAAGTCTTGAATAATGAAAATTCTTATTTGACTGAATTTTTGGAACCTAACTTAGGCCCTCATCTTACTAACTCCAAGTTAGAAGATAACACGGGCGTACGACATATTTCAATTTAACCTCGTGTTAGCAACTAAATCTGAGTTAAATTTTTGGCCCAAGTGAGCCTTAGCGGCTCTTTATATTTCGATATCCTTTTTGGCAAGATTGTATAAGTACCTACATAGGTATTGTGAAACATGTTGATAAAATTAAAAAAAAAACAACTATTTAATTATATTTTATTTTTATTTTGGCACATCCTGTTAGCCTGTTTTGTATTATGAAACAATGACGCAAACAGTCTTTTTCCGTACCTACTACTGCACAGTTGGTCTTGAATCATATCTTTTAAACGGATCAACCGATTTTGATTTCGACTTGACTATATCGAGAGTGTTCTTAGCTATGTATGATGAATATCGATTCAGCAGTTCTAAAGTTATGGGCGTTTTACTGTTTGAATCTTGAATGATATAGTGTCATAATTACGTGTTCAATAGATTGTCGATCGAGGCGTGGTAAAGATTGACCTGCCCGATAAGTCTTGAAACGATCTATTTAGCCGTACTTATTTGAATTTTCGCTACCATTGATAGGCAGGTGTATGACCACAATCTCACCTGATGGTAAGCGATTATGTGGTCGACGATGGAACAAGTTTCCTTGAAGTAGCCAATTCACTTGAGTTGAACTTTTAAATCGAAGGTTAATAGAGGCCGATGCGTGGCAGTGGCGGCACGCGGCCGCAGTCAACGTGTACAAACTTTAGAAGGGTTTTAACTAACTTTTTCGTTTTTTCAACGCCTATTTAGATATAATGTTTTTGAGCTGAAATTAACAATAAAATATCAATCTGCCTAGCCTTTTCCCAACTATATTGGGGTCGGTTTCCAGTTTTACCGGATTCAGCTTAGCAGTAGTGTTTTACGTGGAGCGACTGCCTATCAGACCTTCACAACCCAGTAACTGGGTAACACGGTACCCCTTTGCAAGACTGGTGTCAGATCTCAAGTTGCTGACTACCCGTAACGACTGCCAAAGATCATCAAATGACAGCTGGGACCAACGGCTTAACGTGTTTTCCGAGGCACGGAGGAAATTCGGTATGTTGAAAATGGTCACCCATCCACGGACCGACCTCGTCAAGCGTTGCTTAACCTTGAAGATCGCCCGTGCGGCTGTTATTATAGCCACGAGCTCCCTGAAATTAACAATGTATTATTTTATTTTATTAAACCTGCTTTTTTAACACATCTTTCTTCAGCTTCCGATTCCGATTTCGGTTCCAATTCCGATAAAACAAATTTTTAACCTCCGATCCTAGCTTCGGTTCCGATATAGTTACTTTCGTAACATCCATCAGTTAGGAATCTAAAGCAGACTTTGACCTCTGAGTTTATTTCGATGTTTCTCATCAGAGTTCAGCTTTGAAACACCGGACCCATCTAATTAAATTTGTTAAAAAAGAATGATGTGTAAAAGTGCTATTTTTAACCAATTTACATAATATTATTAAACGATAAAACTTTCCTCCCAATTAGTCATCAGGCAAAAAGATGAAATAATATTTTCGGTGACTTAACCAAAATGGAATGGGCCAACCACAGATTTAAAATATACGTGTTATACAATAGGAAGAAAGTGTCGAAAATAACCTGTTACTATTTTTAGAACAGTGACGGTCAAATTTGTAGTAACTACCTTAATTTATTTGGGACTTTGGATTCCGGAATTTACGGTGTTTTTTTACCTTTTTTGGCATTGTGAAAGTTGACTAACAAAATGTATTTACAAGGCAGACGTCAGTGGAAACGCCGGGAGGGGACGCCCTAGAAGGACACACGCGGACCTTATAGGTGATGTTCTTCAGAAAGGTAGGTGCGCAGTATTCATAGGCCACCGAGATAGGGCCGATCCCGCTCGATAAAGAAGGCTTCGGGGAGGCAACCGCCTCGATGCCTAAAACGCCGAAACCCCCCCTGCGTCATAAGCAGGCGGGACTCTGGGGTCACGGGAGGTTGGGGACTCTGTCCGCCCACCTGTGGCTTCAGGAAAGACGGCAGCACAGTGATCACAAGCTGCCGTGCACAGTGAGGGTCAGGGCAGGCATCTTTTCAGCCTCCCCAGGGATGTGTCCTAACAGGCATTGCAAAGAGGGGGATAGGATAGATGGACCCCCTTTTCCGCACTTGGACTCCCATTTGGTCCGTTGTGCGTGCAGGTCCTCTATGTGAGCGGAAATTGGCCTTAATCCACCACACGAGCCCAATGCGAATTGGTGGATGTCACATGTCTTCGAATTTTTGGTTCTAAGACATGCCGGTTTCCTCACTATGTTTTCCTTTACCGTTTTGAGAGCAGTGGTGATAAAATAATTTACTCAAATTAAAGCACCTGGGTTCTTATGCAAAACCTACAACTTCTAAGGCGGGCCAATCCTACCGCACTATTCCCAAACCACTGCAACTCCTGAAAGCCAGAATCAACAGTGGCGAACACCAGAAAAGCGCCGGGGCAATGAATCTCTACGAAGTTCCGGAGAATGAATTTAACTGTCTTGGATCCCGCAACGAAATTAATCAGAAAAGAATAATGGAGGAGTAGGAAAAAATACAAATTTCCACTTCCCTCCATATCAAGCAGGAGACAGAACAAACAAGACCAATAGGCACAAAGGGTCGTTTACAACTGGGTTTAGCCCAGTTGCCTAGCACCACGGATAAAAATTATCACTAATATTAATGGGTCCTAACATTGTGAGCTGTTATATTTGATTCCAAAAGTAAGTATGGCAAAAACGCTTGAACGCACGGAAATTTGTTCTAGTTTCCACAAGGTCCGTATAGAAGTCTAAGGCGGGCCGTTACCACTGGGCCACCACTGCTCATCTGCAAAGAGGGGATTCCGGGGTGGTCTTTTAAGAGGTTCCATGTGCAGATGATGATCACCCGGGTGGTTTTTTTGAGATAAAATCCCACAGTCCCTGGTCTTTTCCCCGTTTATAAAATAACCTTTTTAGGCAATGTTGTTTCAAACACTGATTACTTGGTTTTCATTGGAGGAAGTCGTGATTACGTCATTGGATTAGACTTTGCCTACTTAATGCTTGTTATGTACTGTGTATCTGTCAAACAAGGGATTCATTAGAAAATAATTTTAAACTATAAACAAATTGTTAAAGACGTCATCTAACACGCGTCCGGTAAATGCAAATATTGATGTATTAGGTAAAAAAATATAAGTATGTACCTAAGCACGCGAGTGTCGCGAGTGCCAGCATAATGCTGATATTTAAGTTTTTTTTAATGGTTATCGTCTTACTTGGCGCGAATAAACTCATAATCCTTTCTCTCTTTTCTAGGAGAGAAAAGTAATTTATAATGTTTTGATGGTAAACAAGTATAAAATACTAGCTGTCCCACGCGGCTTCGCTCCCGTCAACTGGCTACCTACCTACCCATCTAAACCGTTTACGCAGCGCACGCTACGGTAACTCTCAAAAATCCGTTTTTGCTAGATTTTTCATTTATGGTCCGCTCCTATTAGTCGTAGCGTGATGTTATATAGCCTATAACCTTCCTCGATAAATGAACTATCCAACACAAAAAGAACTTTTCAATTCCAATCAGTAGTTCCTGAGATAAGCGCGTTTAAACAAACAAACAAACTCTTCAGCTTCATAATATTATATTAAGTATAGATTTTGAAAATCTTGGGTTTGAGCATTTATTTTTATAAAATAAAAATAAATTTTCATAAGTATAATACATACAGCCATCAGTTTCAGTAACGAGAAATAAATGTAACGATTTATGAAACGCGTATTGGCTCAACCCTACTTGCATTCAATTTATTACGTGTCGATAATTACTTTCTAGAAATCGGGTGTTACACAGTGAAGAGATTTGATTTTTGCACTAAAATAGAGTGCATTTGTTTTTCAATTCCGATTTGGCAGTGCCATGGTTGTTTTGTTTTAAGTTTAGTAAAAACTTTTTATGGTTGCAGAAATCTGGTCCTTAGAGACTAATTCGTTCTAAAACGAAAGCTCTTCCTTGTGTAGTTATCTATGGTGTGGGGTTCTGCAGACTTCTGGAAAGGAAAAAAGCATGGACCTTATTATTAGTTAATGCACATTCATAGTAATTATGGTGATAAAGATGATGCTATTTAGCCGATTTCAGCCACAGCGATCGCAAGTCATATCCTTTTAGATATAATATTAGAAAGTTAAATAAAATGTATTTAATTATAATATGTTACACAATTTTGTGGTAGAAAAAAATATGCCTAATGAAGAAATGAAATGAGTTAAATTTATAAATATAATAAGTTACAACCACTGAGAAACATGCATAATATTAATATATTGAATATATCCCTCATTAGGGAGCGTCAAAATATATGATTCGGAAAATAAAATAAAAAATCGTTGACTCAGAAATAGTTAAAGAAGATGAATATAAATATTGATGGATGGATGGAAGAGAAGAAAAAAAAAGTTAATTAAAAAAATAAAAAACCCGACTGCTTATGAAGCGAACTAAAAAGAAATAAACAAGAAGAAAATCATGCTGTGCAGTCAGAGGATACATATTCGCGAGCTGGCTGACCAAAACCAGATGTATCCTTTTTTTATTTATAACTTTTTTATATGTTTTTCGAATTAGGTACATTTGAACATATAAGTGTTATATATTTTGGAAGTCATCTCTTAAAACCCTTTATTTTGATACCCCACACGATGGGTTTGGAAGGAAATAAATAATTGGGCCACCACAATATGGCGCCCAAAATCCGCCATTTTTCTGTTTTCCGATTTTGATGTAGCCAGTGACACTCGCAAGATTAAGACAAATCGATGGACGTAAGAATCATCAAAATCGGTCAACGCGTTTAATCTCTGGAACGCCACATAGGAACATACATAGACTGATAAACACATTATCCTCCTTCGGCAGTCGGGTAAAAAGGGCCAAAGATAAGCGATACGAATTGGATGATAGCGTGACGGTTGATAAGAAAATGTGTCAACCACAAGTCACATGGGACTTGTCCAGGAAAATAATGATGATACGAATTGGTTAAAAGAATGATAGGAACTTACTTCTTGGAACACTTTTTAGTGTAGATTTCGATATGCTGTCGCTATCTTCAGATTCTGAACACACTTGAAAGCTTGTTTCTGAAAGAAGAAATACTTTGTTATTGTAATGAGAAAAGATCCAGGAGTGTCACCCATTTTCACATGCTCTCACATGTTTATCATACATTTTTTTATCGTCATCAACATTTCAGCCGAAATACTTCTAGCGCTGAACATAGGCCTCCCCCAATCAGTCCTCGTACATCCAGCGGCTTCCTGTAGCCTTAACCATTATGATTGCCATGGTCAACGCTCGGATGATCCCACCGATGATCTGATATTTTTTTCTAAGTGAATCTTCCTAGTTGTGTCTTATTACTCATTTCTGACGTTATATACGACCTAGTTTTACTAGCTAGTCATGATATACAGTCATTCAACGATAAGAAATCACCTGGTCTCTATTGACTAGTTCAACTATGAGTAAGACTTTATCACGAAGTACAAAGTTTTTTATAGAGGGGTCATTCGTAGTTTCACCAACTCTAGCTATTTATTTTATTATTTTAATTTCAACCTGATCTGTCTCACTCAGGATAAAGGCCTCACTTTCTTGACCATTCCTGTTCGTAGGCGTCAATCTCGCCCCGCTATCTTCACCTGGGTCTGCTGCGAATTTTACGGAACCCACATTGTGGTCAATTTAGCAGCCCGTGAACCGTTCGACATGCGGCAGAGTAGTTACTATATTAAGGCGCCATTTGGGGCAGTGTGCGATGGTATTGTTTTACTTGATTCCATCTAGTCCATTTCCATCGTTGGACTACAAGGCGTACGGCAAAGCGCCATCTGTGGTACATGTTGGACATCCCACCTAATCGTTTTGGGGATACTATCATCGTGCATAGAGCTAAGGATTGGAATACCCTGCCGGAGTCTATATATCCTGCTAGCTACAATCTGGGGGTCTTAAAGTCTAGAGTGGATAGGTTACATCTAGACAAGCGTGCTTCGCCGTCGACCACATCGTCGCTTACCATCAGTTAAGATGTGGTGAAATGCAAGCCTATCTAAAAACAATACAAAAAAATGCGATGCCTTAAACTCTAGAGGCCGAATAATCAATGGTTACTAAGAATTTGGTGGAATATTTCGAATACTTTACCTGTGTCGTATCTATGCTTCGCGTGTCGACTAGGCATGTCCTGGTTTTCCACATGACCGAAAGTTCTGAAGCCCACGGCAAATTGCGCGTAAGGACTTATCTCGTACAGCTCTGAAAGTAAGCAAATGGTTTTATTGTTAAGTATACTGTGTAAAGAGTGGAAGCGGGCCAGGTCAGAAAGTACCCAATAAACTGAGGCTTCTCAAAGGACACATACGATTTTTAAGTAGGTAAGTATAATTAACTGCATACCTATAATCATTTTACAAAAGTCTTGCCGGAACCAGAAATAGAATCAAATGCAAAAAGAACATCGTGTAATTTGAGGCATCAACTCATAGAAATGAGAGAGATTCTATAAAATCGCTTTAAAAACATTTAATCTTAAATTGAAGAAAAATCTTGAAATAACAACATAGCAAGACGCCTATATTGTCCAAAGATTTAGGTAATAATACTAATTAAACTCACATTTCACCTGTTATGTTTAAGTCATATTAAAATCTTACAAAGTAATGGAACAACCGATGAATATTTACTATTGGTCTATTGAATCTATGAGATTGTAAAATATTTTTTAAAGTTTGTATTTCTATGTGTAAATTGTAAATAAACAATTATTGACGTAAAAATAAAAGGAAAATAAAAGATCACTTCTGGAATTCCACAATGGTTTCCGTATTGGATCTTGTAACTAGGTATTTACATTGTTGTGGTCTACAAACATTACTTAATATACCACATACTAGTTATTATGTATGATGACGCTCGACTAGTCAAAGGTAAGGAAATATTTACATAGGTAATCTCTTGATAGAAGCTCATTTGTGACAGAGGAAAAAATAATTGAAACAAACAAACATACTGGGCTTGTGTTAACAACTGAAGAAGATAAGCGTGATTTTAAACAAGACAAAATTTTCATCATCATCACCAGCCTATTAATGTTCCCACTGCTGGGACGCAGGCCTCCTCTCTGTGAGAGGGAATGGGCCGTAATCCACCACGCGGGCCCAGTGCGGCTTGGTGGATGTCACATGTCTTCGAATTTTTGGTTCTAGGACATGCCGGTTTCCTCACGATGTTTTCCTTCACCGTTTTGAGAGCAGTGGCGATGAAATAATTTACACAAATTAAAGCGCCTGCCTGGGTTTAAACTCAAGAACCACCCAGAAAATTTTGCTTAAAGATAATTAAATCCCTATCAATCTGCTTACTCTGTAAAATCATTAGAACCTAAACTGAGATCCGAAAGATAATGAAAGGAAAGCAGTCAGTAACTACTAAGAAATACACAGAAATTAATATGACGCCTTTTATTCTAAATTGTTTTTTTTGCTCTCTATGTATTGCTACAATTCCGTCAATTCAGTGTGCATTTTGGCAAAGGCCTCCTTTCCATTGATTTCAATCACGGGCCACTTTCCTCCAGTTCGGGCCCGCTGTTTATTTCTGCTCGAGCTCCCATCTTCTTATCTGTTTCCCATTGCTACGTCTTTTGGATACCAATCAGTTATTACTAGAGACTGGATTATTTGCATTTGAAATTGCATATTTAACCCATTCTCAGCGGAAATTGCATATTATATCTAAAATCTAGTGATGATGCATATTTTCTATTTATTTATTATATCTTTCGGTAGTTTACCCTATTGATAAGTGTAATACTTAACTCTATTGCCAAAAAATTGGTTACATACACTAATAATAATTTTAATTTTTACCAATTTTTGTTAAAAATTTAACAAAATATTTTGATTGATTGAATATATTTAGAACACTTATCTACCTGATTTTCCGTTTTCAATTTTTTTAAATATATTTTTGTTTTAGTGCATAATTAGCGTCTAAAAAGTTGTTACCTTTTGGTATTGATAGTTTATGATTGACTAATTCACTTATTACATGCTGATTTAGAAATAAAAAATTAAAACCTACTACTTTTTTCCTGATTTTCGTTTTCTTAAACTTTAATGTTACATATTTTACAAATTTTCATGCATATTTTACGCATTTGTCATGCATATTTAAAGCTTTTTATGTTGCATGCTATCCGGTCCTTAGTTATTTCTTTACCCCATTTATCTGTATTGGATCTCATCATATGGCCTGTCCATCTCCATTTTCGTTGGTCTATTCTGGACAAGATGTCCGGTAGCTTAGATTTTGCTCTCAATAGGGATGTTTTCTGGGTAAAAAAATGATAATTCTATTAAGTCCGTCAGTGAGATTATCAAACAATATTGGACACGTATTTTTTGCTTTACCAAATCAATAAAAAAATATAAAGTTAAAGCGCATCAAAGTTCAGGAGTGGGGACTTGTGACGTCACTAAGGCAGTATAAAGTGTACAAGCGGCGTGAAGTTTCACGATATTTCAACGCATTACATTCTCGTCACTTTATGTATACGTGTCCAATATTTTTTATTAATCTACCTGACGGACAAAAAAAACAAATTTTCAGTAAACTATCCTATTGTTCGTTTTTTACTTGGTCTGCCTTACATATGTTTGTAATGCTTCGTTCCAGGGCTCTTTGGCAGTATTTTGTTTCTGTGTAGTTTTGTGAGTACTCATGTTTTGCATCCGTATGTAATACAGGGTGGTATAAAAGTTGAAGACTTTTCTTTTTATAGCCAGTCCTAAGTCTCTGGTTTTCATTGGTCACTAAAAGAGATCATGGACTGATCATAGGACTGCTAACACCAAATTTGAAGTTCATAGCTCAATAGGGAGTTAGAAAATTCGGAACAAAATTTTGTAAATAAGGTGACCTTGGTGGCTTCTCATTCCTTTGTATTCCAATACCGTTTTAAACAAAAAACACAATATCTACTCAATGAGCCCTAAACAGCAATATCCCACTCGATGGGGTAGGTCAATTTCTTTTTCGGCCTTCCAGTTTACATGTATGGGCCCCCCTTAAAAGCATTTAAACATATTTTTTACCGTTTGTATGGCTTTGGGTATATTAGATACTTATGCTGTAAAAAATTGAAGACTTTAACTTCAACCGATTTGCTGTAAAACCCGTGTGACAGACGACGGACAGACCGATGGACACTTGAGTGACAGCAATACAGCTCCGTTTGGACCCTTCGGGTACGGAACCCTAAAGACAACAACAATCAGCATTGTCTTTTTAACCGACTTACCAAATAGGAGGAGGTTCTATGTTCGACTTCTTGTATGTTTTTTTTATGTATGTTCACCGATACCTCCGTCAAATGTGAACCGATTTTGAAAATTCTTTTTTGTATGAAAGTGTATGTTTCGAAATTGGTGCCATTTTAATTTGGTGAAGATTTGATGAAGAACTTCGACGATATACAACAGAACTCTTCAATAAATAATGGGAAATCTGTCGGGATTGCTGCAATCGCATGTCTGTTTATTGTTTATATCATTTCTTAGCATAATATCACTCCAGTACGCTCTTGAGGGGTACGCAGATCTCTCATTTCACCCTTTATGTTCAAGTTTCATGATATTCGGCTAATCTATTCTGGCGTTAAGGTAACTTACTAAACTACTTGTCTATTAGGTAGGTACAACTAAAAAGTGAAAAATAGCTTTATTTTTGGAAGTCGGTGTCCGTAACGCAAAAAAAGGGTATCTACGAAAGACACCGACTTCCAAAAATAAAGTTTATTTTTCACTTTGTAGTTTTCTATTTTGGAAGTCGGTAGTATTTTTTTTGTAAAAAAGTTTTTTATTCCTACTACAAACCATAATCTATTATTTACGTTTAATCATCACCATGGAAACACTATAATTGCCTTTATCCGTTTTAACTCCGTCCTGACGTAAATATATATCCTGTCCTTTATCAATGAAGCTTCATTTACTGATTAATTTAATACCAGGCTTATATAACCATTCTAATTTCAATTTAAAATGACGTGTGAATGAGTTAAATTGATAATGGATTACCACATAGTTACCCTTTATCAATTTAACTTAATTTTCTGGTTACTTTATCTTACTCATTTATTTCTGAGTACGTCAAATCCTTAATTGGATGTTAATTTATTGATTGATTAATATTGTTCAAGTTTTCCTTAATTGTAATCAATTTGTCGTTCATATAGTATCGCGTTATAATCTGATTATCTTTTTGTTCTTGTGGTTGCTAATAAGTAGGTAGTGCTCAGAAATGATACAGATAGTGAAATTCAAAATTCATACAAAAGACCATTGACTTAAGACAAGGTTTGTGAACTGTAGTAGATATTAATTGTTCTGTATCTATAAAAAAATATTTGTGTGAGTATGTTCCGTATGGACTCCAAAACGGCTGGAGCGACCTTGATGAAATTTTCAGGCAATCTTCAGATTTTGTTCTATAAGTTTGATAGTAATATTTAACGCGGGTGAAGCCACAGGCATAATCTAGTACTAATATAAACATGATTTGCATTAGGGTTTATTTTCGTGTGAGAGAAAACTCCCTTATGAATAATGTCAAACAGATACCAGTGGTGATTTTTTTTCTTTTCAACCGACTTCTAAAAAGAAGCGGTTCTCAATTCGATTGTATGTTTTTGTATGCTTGTTACGTGATTACTCCGGGAATTATCAACCGATTTTGGTTATTCTTTTTTTTATTTGAAAGCCGGTGCTTCTCATGTGGTCCCATTTAAGTTTGATAAAGATCTGTTAAGTTACCCTTAATAATGCATATATATAAAGAGAAAAATAAAAACTACTTAAATGGGACCTACTTAATGGGGACTACGCCAACCGTGCGCCCGTATGTAGGTAAAAAGTAATTTAAGTCTTTCTCCAGATTCTAGAATTATTTATACCCTACGACCGTGAAAATATAACAAACAAACAGGCTGAGTTACTTTCGTATTTTTAATATAAGTATGAATAGAGTTTTTTTAATGTCCCAATAATGTTACGGCGTTTTCGACTAGCTCATAATGATGCATTTATTTTTATGCTATTCAATCTAATGCAAGAAACAGGATTTTATTATTTGTGATTGGATTATGGCTTGCAAGGGCAGAGTACACATAGCAACAAACGATATAACTTTACCTGTATTTCATACGTCACAAAAACCAATGTCTTTAATTGAATTATTATATCGTTTTCCTTCAACCGTTGTGACGTTAAATGTGGCTGGTAATGGACCACAATATACTGTTATCAATGAACGAATTGCACTAATTAAGTAAAAAAGATTTTCCTGTAACACTTTTGGTAATGAGCTTAATCTTCCGATGGGATTTTGTGGCTTGTGCGCACGTGTATAAGGCAATGATAAATGATTTATTTCTGTAAGTTGGTTTGTACAAACACTTTTACATGTCGATCATATTTTTTAAAACCAGATGAGGTCGGCGTTTCCTATCTGACTACTCTGAGAAGAAAGGCCGAAACAAACTCAGAGGTCTTGGTTAGATCATGTGAAGACCATGTAGACTGAAGTCTGATATGGTCGTTTGAGGAAAGAACCAGCCAGATTAAGTGGACCTGTCCAGTCAGTGTACGCATTTGTCAATAACCGTGAAACTCAACTCAGAATTTAAGGAGCTCAACGATTCGACGAACAATACCAAAGAAAGGAAATTCGGGTAGGCTTACTACTCAAACTGCCAGACCATAATTAAAACTAACTTAGATAAATTAAAATTAAAAACAAAAAAAAATATGATCCACATCGTCTTCACATTCACAACAATTAAAATAAATTTAAAATAAAGTAATATAATACTTTAAAAGTAAATATTCTTGTCATTGCAAGAAAACCAAAAAACGCTTTCTGGCACAACCGCAACTGGCGATAACGCGATAAGAGCAATAAGTATTCTCAGGTTATAAGAAAAAGGAGAATCAGAGATGGATCGAAAAGAAGTAGAGGCAGACCATGGAAATGCCGGACGGTGATATGGTGGAGAAATTAGTAGCTGGTCCACTGTGGGCGAGTGCTAAGGGCAGGCCGAGAAATTCCTAAGCGTCAATAGACGCGTTGATGGACGAAGACACCGAAGTGCTATAATTCGTTTTATTTAGTTTATAAATTATATTGTAATTAGTTTTGTTTATCAGTAAGGGCTATAATTACTATCCTATCCGTCGTGGTGACCCAGTGGATAAGACTCTAGTGCTTAAGGTCATGCGTTCAAATCCATGCTAGTACCAATGTAAATTTCAAATTCATATATATTTTCTAAGTTTATCTTGGAAATCGCTGAGAACGGTGAAGGAAAACATCGTGAGGAAACCCGGACTTATAAGTAGTATTTGTAAGTTTGTGCTCCATTGGTGTAATTGCTGAGAGGTGTTCCAGTGTGAGGGTAAACTAATAAATAATCCTAAGACGATAATTTGGATACAACAATTAATTTGTTTTGATTTGAATATATCAAATAACATCAAATCAAATAGTTTGTTTCAAATAAACCTTAGAGGTACTTTTGAATTGTCAAACAAAAAAAAATATTACTCTAGTTGCAAATTCGCAAGCGTCAGTAGATCTCAATGGAGAAGAATTTACAAGAAACTCCACGGCCACTCTTTTCCATCAGTTTCAATTACAAGTTTTTGGTTACATCATTCTTTCTTGTTGAAAAAAATACATATATGTGAGAACGAAGCAAAAAGAGGTGCACGTAAAAGCGTCTAGAGTAACAATTTTAACATAAAAATGCAATAACAGGCCGGGGCAGCTAAATTATGACCAATCCCACCTGATGGCGCCCGTTCACGAACATGACGCATGGATCGGCACCACTCAGCTCAACCATCATGAAGGGAACCGAATGATCCAACACATGTGCCACCATCAGAAAGAAATTAGAGAGAGCATGACACACTCAACTGCCTACTATAATGTCCCGTGCCAAAGTATATCTCATGAAAATTCGAATAAGTCCCATCTGTGGTCTTCTTCATCAGTTTCACTTCACAATATAATACATTCTGATTGCAAATGATTGCATTTTTAACGAAAATACCAAAATCACTATGTAAGTATGCTAAATCACTATAATATTTGAGGAGTACCCTCGATTTTCATGGGATCCCATCATCAGATTCTGATTTGGTGACTATGGGACCACCCTTTCAATAACAAAAATATTTTTCAAAATCTGTCACAAATATACAAAAAAATACAGTCGAGCCCTTGAGTCGAGTTGGATGAAAACACACCTACAACGGCCACTGATTAAAACAGATACGACCAGTTCATTACAACTTTAGCTTGCTGAATATGTAAACCGTGTTGGGGTTTTCTGATTCTGAATAGTTTCATATTGTGATGCAATAGGATAAATCTATACTAATATTATTGTTTGTAGGAGGTAATCTCGGGCAGTACTGATCCTATTTGCCGTAGGTAACTTTTTATCACGTGTAAAATAAATCAGTCACGGGATCAGGCCCGCAAGTAAAGGCTAGTTTTCAATATCGGCTAGACGTGATAATTTCCAATGGGGCAGATCCCTAGGTGAATGAATGCCCAGTCACTGAATGTTAAACAGGTGTGTGTACTAGCCGGTTGCAGAAATTTTGCCGATGACTACCCGCGCGGCGCCCCACTATCGCCTCGATTGTTCGCCGAACGTCAGAGTGACGTCATGACGCCATCGGCAAACTTTCTGCACCCGGCTTATACCTATGAATTATAAGGGACTGTGGATATGGACGAGACTCACTCATACCAGTAAAGAATAATACGTAACATAGAAGGCCTACGGGTAATCAGCTGTGGGTGGAACAAAGCTGTGAGTGATTATCAGGCTAAGTAAATATCCTTACTAGAGATGGGCGTTGATGTTATTCTTCATCATCGATGGGCATTATTGTTTCGTCAGCATCGTTGTTTCCAACAACGTTGTCGGACATCCAGCTAGCGTACTGGCTGAGTATTACGAATATGTCGTTACGGTAGCGTTTTTGTCAATGTTCTGTGCGTTGTTCGGCCCCAGTCGCACTCGTTCGTTCGTTAGCCATCGCAATATTATTATTGACGTCGGTTGTTGTCGGTTATGATGGTCGGCAACTCAGTATTATGCGGTACATGTGATCAGTTGATATCGGTGTTACTCCAATCCGTTGTTCAACATTTTGGCATCGGATGCCAACATCACAGACTGACATCGTTGGTGAACAAAGTGCTTTTTTTTTAAAAACGCACATCTCTCCTTATCATAATTATCTGCCCGGTCTTATCCCAAATATGATGGGATCGGCTTTCAATCTAAAGAGGTGTTGCTGAATACTAGATTTTACATGCCTATTTACCTACCATGCTTATTTTTTATGCACCTTCCGATAAGTAGTGGCACTATAATGTATAAACGGGACTAATAGCTTAATGTGCTTTGCGATGGAGGTGTCTCGGTTTGCATAGGATAGTCATTTACACAGCGATATCGGCGAGCAACACTTACGACTTTAATGTGCCCTGGCAGTGTGTCATGCTCTCTCAAATATCTCTCTGATGGTGGTACAAGTGTTGGATCATTCGGTTCCCTTCATGATGGTTGAGCTGAGTGGAGCCAATCCATGCATCATGTTCGTGAATGGGCGCCATTAGTTCGGATGGGTCATAACTTGGTTGCCTTTCTCTTTTTTTCTTCTTCTTCTTTCTTGCTTCTTTTTAATTAATTATTGTATGTTGAGGTTGTTTATTTCACGCTTTTACGTGCACATTTTAAAAAATTACATATATGTGTGATATGAAAGAATTTCATATCGTTCTCACATAATATATGTAATTTTCGAACAAGAAAGATGTAACCAAATACTTATAATTAAAACTTATTGATGGAAAAGAGTGTCCGTGGAGTTTCTTGCATATTATTCTCCATAGAGACCTATTGACGCTTGCGAATGTGCAACTAGCTTCATTTTTGTTTTTTATGCTGACGATTCAAAAGTACCTGAATGGTGTAGTTGAAATAAAATATTTAGATTTTTGTTATTGAACACTATCGCTTAGTATCAAAGGATCTTTCTGCCCAGAAAATTGCAAGATCCCTGTGTGAAAGACTACGAAGTTAAGTCGCGGGAAAAACTACTTGATAAATAGATACGAGTAATACAGGATCTTACCATGTTTGCTATTATTTCTCATATGTATAGGCGCGCTGTATATCCTGTTCTGCGCGTTCATGGCGTTCTCTTTGACGTTGGCTAGGTTGGTGTGCGATGTATTGGCCGTCAGGTTGCCGCTCTCTGACTTATTGTCTACTGTTATTGAGTCACGGTATTCTGTTAGGTTGCCGGTTCTGGAAACATAAAAGATAATCATCATCATAAATCATCAGAAGATAATGCGCGAGTTGAGATGATGTAGAAAGCTTTATCATCATCACATTTCAGTCGAAATACATGCACTGCTAAACATAGACCTCCGCTAGATTCGAGACGCAAAAGACCGGTCGATGAGCAGTGGACTGATTTATGCTCGATTCAAATATGAAACTGGTGTATCTACAAACAGAACCATCAGAGTGACATTTTCATCAGTGATAACTGAAATACCAAAACGCTTGGGATGGAATAGATGATTGCACATTTTTCGGTAGTGCTAGTCCATTTAACTGGTTCTTGGGATCGCACAGGACAAGTTATCCTTGAGAAAAGAATGATACGATGCTACGAGTAACTATCCAACCCGTCGTCAAGAGTGGAGACTGGGCGTATGCACTGGGTGGACTTGTTGTTAACGATCATTTGCAAAAGCCATTGAAAAAACCAGTGAAGACAAACAGCCGAACGCAAGCCACGGCTTTTATTTTAATACTGGCTGAAGTTCTACGTTAGTTGTATACGTACAATGGATGTTTGACCATACCTCTGTCTCTTCACAAGTATGTAGATACAACTCAGCAGGCAGATAGTCAGCAGTATTGAGCTGCAGATTATCACTAGCATGTTCAGGTCGAACAGCTCTGAAGGTGGTCCCACTTCACCTGAAATAGAACAGTAAAATAATTGGATAGCTATTTGGACAGCGCATTCATCACATTCAGATCCTGAAAGGGCTTGAAGGGTAGGCAAGGAAGTAAATTTTCAAGTATGTCGGAGATCTTAGTATTTAGGCGGTCCTTTATCAGTGTAGAACTATAATATAAAATATAATATACCTAACAAGTCCATGCGCACTCTTAAACTTCTCTATTCTACGCCACCCTCGTCAGAAGTGTACTGGACAGCGTAGGTGTGGAATCTTACCTATAAGGCCATATCGATCGTATCGAACGTGTCCAAAGCGGTATTAGTCAAACAGCCGTCCTCACAAACCTACTTATCCTGAGAGGTTAAATCACTTCAAATTAACTACCCCAGAAAACCGCAGAAAAAACATGGACCAATTGTTTTTTTTTAAATTATCAATGGATTGGTCGATGTTCCTGGGCTTTTGAATGACATAAATATATCTGTCCCCCGCTGTAGTCAACCCAGGCCTGACCATAAAGTTGATTTATTTGTACCACCTGCTGCTCGAACAAACCTAGGGCAATCAGCGCCATTGAGCCGTTTCATGAGGACGTATAATGAGAGCTACTCTCGCACCAATGGCATTGACATCTAAAATACCTTGGCTCAATTTCGAAGACAACTTTCTCGACAACTTGAGGGAAAAAGTTAATAAAATCAAAAAACCCGACTGCAAAGATGTAAACATTAGAAAAATCATGCTGTGCAGTCGGTGGATACATATTCGCGAGCTGGCTATAAATATCTTAGTTATGCTATTAATATTTTTATAGTTTTGGTCAGCCAGCTCGTGAATAGGTATCATCCGACTGCACAGCATGTTGTTCCTCTTGTTTACATCTTTGCAGTCGGGTTTTTTGATTTTGTTAACTTTTTTTTTATTTACAACTTTTTAGTTATACTTTTTTTTTCAAATGATGTTTAAACATATAAGTGGTATATATTTTTGTAATCACCTTTAAAAACCCTTCATTTTGAAACTTCAATTCGATCGGTTTCGAAGAAAAAAAAAAAATTGCAACCCCTACAATATGGCGCCCAAAATCCGCCATGTTCCTTTTTTTAACGGCAGTCATCTAAGAACCCTTGGGCGGCTAAGATCTTTCTAACGATGTCTTAATTATAAAAAATCGTCAAGGGGTTTGAAAGATACGAGGTAATAAAAAATATTACATACATACAAATAAACATACATACAAGATACGCGCGATAAACATAACCCTTTCCTTGCAGCCGGGTAATTAATTAACTGTTTTATTTCATCATTGCCATAATTATTAATTAACTGTTTTATTCCATCATCGCCATAATTATTAATTAACTGTTTTATTCCATCATTGCCATAAATATTAATTATCTGTTTTATTCCATCATTGCCATAAATATTAATTAACTGTTTTATTCCATCATTGCCATAATTATTGTGACTTTTTATTTTTGATGAAGATTTTTGTTTATTATTAATGAGTACTGATTGTTATTAATTAATTATATGTTTTTTTTTTCGTATATTTTGTATATTTTTATTATTCATTGATTATCCCTATGGGAAAAAAAGCGTGAATTTATGTATGTTCTTGTCAATGATTATTGACTAATTCTTTATTTTGTATCTTTTAATTGTTTTTTTTTCTGATTGATGAAAGTGCTGTGCACAAATATAGGTGGAAAGTTCGCTGTAGTTACTAACATTGAGATTATTATTTTTGTCATTGTTTCTGTGAACAATCCATCGGAGTGCCATAATAAATTATTATTTACTAGCTGTCCTGGCTACATACCTACCCATTTACACTACCTAGCCTACCCTACCTACACTAAATACATGATTTTTGCGAAACTTTAACCGCTTACGCAGAGCAAGCGACGGTAGCTCACAAAAAAAAAATTGCCCGTTTTTGCAACATTTTTCATTTGTGCTTCGCTCCTATTGGTCGGAGCGTGATGTTATATAGCTTATAACCTTCTTCGATGTATGGAGTATCCAACACACAAAGAATTTTTCAATTCCAACCAGTAGTTCCTGAGATGAGCGCGTTCAAACAAACAAACTCTCCAGCTTTATAACATTATACATAGTATAGATTTTATTTTCAGCCTATTCTGTCCCACTACGAGCAAAGGCCCTCCCTTCTTCCTTCCAATCCTCCCGGTTTAGGGCAATTGTAAACCAATCCTGTCGACAGGCATCAAGTTCATCCCGCCAACTTCGCTTGGGTAAATAACAAAAATAAAATTATTAAACATACTGCCATCCACATTTTTCGTCGCAAAACTATACGTCGTAGTGACACTACCAGCTTCATTGGTAGCAATCACTCTCAGCTGGTACCACGTGCCAGGAGACAGGTCGGAGATCGCAAACGTTGGGATCTTTGACTGGTAGAGAGCTGGCAGGCTCCAGGATGAGAGGTCAGAGTATGGCTGTGGGGGGTAAAATTTTTTTTTTAGTATTTAGGTCATAATTTCCACCGAAATATGTCTAATGCTGACTATAGGTTCCCCTCAAGGTTCGACCGGTCCTTTCCGTCTCGCATCCAGCGGGTTCCTGTGGCCTTAACCAGATCATCTCGGTCCACCTAATGAGAAGCCTAATAACGTTGCATTTTGGCTTATTTTGAGATGACTACGGACCGTGGTTTGATTATGTTTCGTAGTCGTTAGAGTACGACAATTAATAGAGTCTTATTTAAACCACTGCAGATACGTTGTGATGTAATGATGTGTTGTGTAATGTGTATTTGTGTAGCGTTGTGTTGTGTAGTGTTATGTTGTTTTGTTTCAATTAATGTTGTATCATGTGGTATTACCATATTATTATGCGCTCTGATCCACGCCCTAGCACCGTGCTGCTTGTACTCAACATCCAGTACTCTGAGCGCACAACCGCCGTGATCCCAGCCAGCTAACTGCACGTATATGTGTGATGCGTTACTCCAGAGCCATTCGCTGGAGGTCGGTGGTATTGGTACTGAAAATTTTCATAAAGTAATTGCTTTGAAACATAGTGACTGGGCTCAAGAACAAATCCGGTTTAGTTAGTTGGTTATAGCATATTTTGGCTAAAAGGTCGTCAATAGCGGGAATATAAAGATTTAAATGTCAAGGAACAAGGAAAATAAGGTTAACAGTTTGAAGGCCCTTATCTGAACAATGAAACAGAATATTGGTACGGGACGGAAATTCGATAACATTTAGGAGAAACTGAATAAAAAAAACAAAATATATAAGTTGTATTATATGTTAAGATTTACGCTAAATTATTTTAATTTATTGGAGGATCGGCAGCTAACTACAAAACAAAAATCGAGCTGGCTCAGGCTATTTTAACCGACTTTCCAAAACGGAGGAGGTTCTATGTTCGACTGTGTATGTTCACCGATTTCTCCATCAATCGTGGAACTTTTTTTAAAATTGTATGTTCCAAAATTGGTCCCATTCAAATTTGGTGAAGATCTGATGAAGCACTTCGTAGAAATACATCAGAATTCTTCAATAAATAAGGGAAAATCTCTCGGGATAGCTGCAATCGCATGTCTGTTTATTGTTATACCATTTCATAACATAACATCATGACAGTACGCTCTAAGGGGGTAAGCAGATGTGTACTGTTCACCTTGGTACAAGTCTCATTTCACCGGGTATGTTCAAGTTTCATGATGTTGAGGTAATCTATTCTGACATCATACGTACCTTACCTATTAGATAGGTACAACTAAAAAGTGAAAAATAAAAAACACTTTTTACAAAAAAATACCGACTTCTAAATAAAAACTACAAAGTGAAAAATAACTTTCTTTTTGGAAGTCGGTGATCATAACGCAAAAAATGATACCTACCAAAGACACCGACTTCCAAAAGGAAATTGTTTGTAAATCGGTAGTATTTTTTGTAAAAATGTATTTTAATTATAGTCCGTACAACAAAAGCAGCTTACCTCCACCCAAAGTACTGACGTCCAAATAAGCCGGTTGTGAGGTCCCGACTTTGTTAGTAGCGGTGATCCGCAAAGAGTACTTGGTGCCACACTTCAGACCAGTCAAGGCATGTTTCTGTACTCCTGATAGGTTGGGCAACTTGTTGGCTGGCCACGCTTCTCTCCAGGGACTGTTGGCTTCTTTCCATGTTAAGCTGTAACCTGTAGACTTGATTGATTAGTAACTATGAAATAATACATTCCTGATTTACGTGAAAGATAGAAAAAAGTAAGCTCATAAATCAAAAAACCCGACTGCTTAAGAAGCGAACTAAAAAGACGTTAACAAGAAAAATCATGCTATGCAGTTATCAGTATAAACTCACGAGCTGAGCGACCAAAACCAGTGTAGGTATAGGTACTCCAATTGCAACATAATATCTTCTTGTTTACGTCTTTTTAGTTCGCTTCTTAAGCAGTCGGGTTTTTTTATTTTATTATTTAACCTTTTTTTATTAGTTACTTTTTGCTATATATTTTTTTCGAATTGCTTTTAAACATATGTTTAAGTGGTAAATTTTTGTAATTACGTCTTAAAACCCTTTATTTTAATACCTCGCCGCCTATGCCGCCCAAAAAGCCGCCATTTTTCTATTTTTCACACTATTTGACACTCGCAAGTCTAAGACGAATCGATTGACATAAGAATCATCAAAATCAGCCAACGCGTTTGGTCACTAGAACGCCACATAGGAACAAACATAGACTGTTAAACACATTACCCTCCTTCGGCAGTCAGGTAAAAAATAGAGATACTTACTAATCTTCTGACTAGCACTTCTGTTACTAACAGAATAATAAGGTTGCTCCCACTCCACCAGTATAGAATCCTTGTACGGCGTCGCTCTCAGTATGGGCGCCTCGGGTAGAGGTAGGACGATGACCGTGTATTCTACCTGGTCGGAACCGTACAGGTTCTTGGCCAGGCAGGTGTAGTTGCCGCTTAGGGATTGGTCTATATCTATAAAGACATAAGGTTGAAATTAAAAGCTGGAAGGGCATTGTTATTGAAAAAGAAGGACTAAACGGAAAAATATATAGATACCACTTTTGGTGTTGTGGCATTTGTATGCTAAAAAAAATAAAAAATAAATGTAAAAAAAATCGGATCAAAGTTCAGGAGTGGGACCTTGTGACGTCACTTTGTCAGTATAAAGTGCGGTGTGCACACCGTGACGTCATTTGCGATATTTCAACGCACTGTGTCGTCGTAATTTTTTGTATATGTGGCAAAAGAAAATACGTGTCCAGTTTTTTTTTTTTATTATCTTACTGACAGACTAAATTTTTTTTTTTTCATCTTCCCTATTCTGAGACAGAACTCGAAACATAATTTTAAAGAAAAGCCCTCTGAGTCTTCTTTTTATTCGCTTATGCTAGAGTTCCAACACAGAGTAAAGGACTGCCTTCAATATTTTGTCTACCTTTTATGGGCAGACTCAGATGAATTCATCTCAATATTAATTTTTAAGCTTGTCACAACTAGTGCGACAACTTTGGGACTATAAGTTGTTATTGAAATTTGATACTTAACTGTTTTTGACATCGTTACATTTTTATCATCATCATCATCGTATCAGCCGAAAGACGTCCACTGCTGGACATAGGACTCCCCCAAGCATCGCCACATTGACCGGTCCCGTGCGTCTCGTACCCGTACCAGCGAACCCCCCCAGGGTACGAGCTGAATGTACCGAAATGAATTACATTTTTATACTTTAAAATAATCTTTACTTACTATTAATAAGAAGGCTATCATCATGGTTCCTCGTGAACCTAGGATGGTGAGTGATGATGTTATGCTTGTGATACCACACGGTGCGCGGTGGTGGAACTCCAACACACTGACATACAAGGAGGAGGGAGCTGCCCACTCCTACTGATACTGTGCCCCCTAGAGACGCTACTCCTGCTACAACTAGAAAAAGAAAAGATAAATTAAATAATATAACACGTGGCCTTCATGTGGCTTCCAGTCTAACCATGATGATGTAGTTGTGTATCAATCTCTTACGGACACGGGGTCCCAACGCTAACAAAGAAAATTTGGTTCCAATAAATGTCACTAGATGGCGCGAAATGCATCGATTTGTTATTGAATTATGTGTAGAATAAACATTTTCTAGAATTTATCATACAATTTGTATGTTATTTTTAATCAACTCTTCTAAGCACAAAATTATGGAATATTGGGCTCTTAAATCACATTCCAAAGATAATTTGAACGGATCATTTAAAACTCCATCTTCCAAGAGATGGCGCGGTTTTAAATTTCTGAGGCATGCCACTCGATTTTTTAAATTTGTATTATATCACACTTTGGTACAATAAAACTGTAAAAACTTGCAAAAAATTCTATAACACAAACCATCACTGTATTTAAAGAAAAATAGTCAAAAACCAAGATAAACCTTTCAATTGCAAGTCGCTGCTAACAACATCTATAGCCGTGGAACGGAACCGAACGCGATCGAAATACTTATAAAAATATTCATTTTAATCAGACGAAAAGCGCTAGTTACATCGGCACGATTTCTTTGTATGGGATGAGACAGTATGCTAGTATTATTTTATCTGTATTTACGGATCTGCACAACTCTGTAACTGGGTAACATGATATCCCGTTTGGCAAGTGACAGATTTTTGCCTTTTGACTAACCATTACGGCCCGTCAAAGATCTACAATCCTCTCCGTTTTTGGTTCTTTGCACTTTTTCTCTTTGATTTAATAATGATATTCTTTTTGATATTTTTTGGCCGCGCTGGAAGTAGTTTATTTAGTCAATAAGAGGAAATGCGGTCGCAGATATTCGACTGAATTTCCTAAGTCATAATTCGAGGTTTGGCTCTCGCCTATTTACTCCTCCAATATATAGAATATCTATATCTCCAGTTTATAGAATATCTTTTAAAGTGGTCTAATATTGGAGGAGGAAATAGGCGAGAGCCAAACCTCGAATTATGACTTTTTACTTAGAACATTCAGTCGGATGTCTGCGACCGCA
Source organism: Orthosia gracilis (assembly GCA_947562075.1). NCBI lineage: Eukaryota > Metazoa > Arthropoda > Insecta > Lepidoptera > Noctuidae > Orthosia > Orthosia gracilis. The sequence goes on from OX387275.1 coordinate 5,128,478, forward strand.
TTTCCTTTTAAATAGCTCAATTCAACACTAAAATTAAAAGTTTAATCAATCTGCCTTGCCGTTTCCCAATATAATATATATTGGGCTCGGATTCAAGGTCAAGATTCCGACATTTTTCCGTCAGGTACGGAAAAGAAATGCTTGCATATTATAGTTCCGGAGCATGCTCTGACGGATACACAGTGACGGAACCCTAAACCAAAAACTTGATATGTGGATAAATAGCCTATAATATAAGCTGAAAGTAATATTTCACTTACCTCTATGAGTCGGCGTATGCGCCACCCTCCTAGTAGCACTCCCTTCCCCGGCACTGGTGCTAGCAGTGACCCAGGCCTCGTACGTCCTCCCCGACACGAGGTCTTTGACCTCGGCAGTCGAGCGACCTTCCGAGTCTATGCGGAATGTCTGTGGTGGACCATTGCTGCGGTAAACGGTTTATGGCTGTACTAGATGTAGCTGGTGACTGATGAAGATTGGCAGAAGTCAGAGTTGAGGAAGATTTTTGATATACTAGGTATGGTTGATACTTTAAGTGTTTTTAAAGTCTATTGACAGAGTCTAGTTGTTTTGGATAAGATGCGATTAACTTTTCGGGTCTACGGCAGTTTGTAATGAATTTTCATGTCTTTTATTTACAAATTGGGGTCAGTCGGTAATCAAGTCAACATCAGCATCAGTGGCGTTAAATACATTGTTCGCGTTAACATATTGGGCCACTCCAGCAAGTGTGACTTCCAGTAACTAGAACACGAGTGGTGAAGAATCTCAGGAGGCTACTGGGCCCAGCAGCAGCAGTGGCCCAGGCCTAGTATGTCCTCCCAGACACGAGTTCATTCAAGTCCGCGGTGGAGCGACCTCACAAGTCTTTACGGAATGTCTATGGCGGACCATTGCTGCGATAAACGGTTTATGGCTGTACTAGATGAAGATAGGGTCTGACTAAGAGCTGCGATGGTTTTCAGTAGAGTGAGGAGACTTTAAGTGTTTTTTCAAGAAGTCAAAGCTCCATAGAGATTATGGGTGATCGAGAAGACTTTTAACGAGTTTCGAAGTGAATTTGAATAATATTAAAAAGTGTAGTGGAAATAATCGTATTAATGAAATATGATGAATAAATTAAGATTTTCTGTGCATATGTCAGTTTTATCATTGAAAACGTTTTGTGAATAGAAATAGGTTCTCTTAAACCTACAGTTATTAATGTCTCTAATATTGTGAGTGAGAAAGAGCAGAAAACTCAGCAGCTACTTAAAACTACTTACATTACATTTTTGAGTAAATTGGGAGCGATATCAAACTATAACAATGACCGCTAAACTGTGTTATCTGGATAGGACGATAATATAATATATATAATACTGTAAACTTTCATTTGTTCATCAAGTAATATTATAACAAACAATTAAAACTGACCTGGAAGTAGGCTTCACATAGACGGTGTAGTGAAGCAGTTCTCCGTTAGGATGGAGAGGTTTCTTCCAGCTGATGAGGAGGGATGATGACGATAGGACTAGGACTTTGATGTCTGCTGGTGGACCGGGCACTGGGGAGATCAAGACAGGAAAAAATTAAGATGTTAGATTCGCATACATGCCTATAACAAGTATCACAAATAATAATTGTGTTTGGTATAAGTACATAAACTCAGGAACACACACAACAACATAGTCAATTATACACCCTGAAATTTAATTGGTTGTTTTCCCGCGGCAGAACGACTTGCCTTAAGGAGTACTTTCGAAGTATAGAGTTAAAGTAAATAAATAATGATGTTTCTGTTTTAAAATAATTAAAAAAATATTCATCAACTCGAAAAAGTGAGTAACAATAGTAACTCTAGACGTAACTTGTAGGTACTAGGTACTACTCGTGTCATCACCTACAAAAAAAACCGATGCACAAAATAATGTCAAACCCAAATAAGCTCTCGCACGTGGTGATACGGCATAAAAGTTTGCACGCAAAACAAACGAGCGAGCCACAAGCCGACAAAGCAAAAATCGATTTATTAAATGTTTAAAGTAAAATAAGCTCTCGCGTGTAATTATACGGCATAATCTAGCCCGCGCGTAACATGATCAAACGGAGCCGCCTTCGAACCTAATCCTTTCGACGGTGACCTAGCACCCGGGTCAACGGCCTGCTGTCGTTCGGTCGTAGATATCGGGAGGTACACTATTGGTTCGTGATCGCTTTCGAGTTTAGTTTTTCACAATGTTAAATATGCCAGTTTTTGTTTCTAATATTTTATATAACTACGAAACGATTGTATTACATAGACAAAACCATTTCGCTGCGGGAAAACAACCATTTAAATTTCACGGTGTATATACTTGACTAACCAAATATGTAATGTTATTTGTATATCTGTATTTAAGTTAATTATTATTTTTTGAAATTGTTAACTGTTGTCATCTTGGTAATTTTTTTTAATTTTTACTGACATTTATTTTTTTACTATTTTTTAAATATTTTTCGACTTTTATAATCTTATACGTAGGTACCTGCTTGAAATCGTACATCATCTCACTCATATTTAGCCATCTTAAAGGTGGCTACAATCTCCATTCAAGATCGGACTTGCACTTTGTATAGAGTTAGAATAATTATTATATAAAAAAATATATAAATTATTAAATAAAAATATATTTGTAATTTCCTAATTTTTTCTATTACATCTAAGTTGTTTTTCCGAAACCCTTTATTTTTTTTTAAATTTATGTTACTTACCATCTTGCAACGTAGCACATACAATAGGATAAGAAAAAGGTCCAGCTCCATAGTTAGAGAACCCAGCAACCTTCACTGTGTAGTTGGTGAACTTCAGCAGACCTTGCAAGTAAAGCTCGGAGTGTAATGATGTCTGGTTCTGCCAGGCAGCTTCTGAAAATATATTTGAAGTTATTGAAAACTAAGGAATGATCATGAAGAAAATATTAAATCGGAGGAATAAATCTATTGTATACAACTGATCCATATTTATTTCAAATCTTTATACAGTAAATAGCTTCTGCCAGAGTTTTCGCCCGCGTGTACAGTATTTTCTTACCCCAAGGGAACAATATACTGGGATGAAAAGTAGTCTATGCGTTATTCCAGACTATAATCTATATCTGTGCCAAATTTCATCCAGATCCGTTCAGCCGTTCTGGCGTGATTGAGTAACAAACATACATCCAAACTTTCGCATTTTTTAATATTACTAGCTTCTGCCAGCCAAATTTTATCCAGATCCGGCCAGCTGTTTGAGCGTGAAGAAGTAACAAACATACAAACACACACATACACACACACTCACAAACTTTCGCCAATATAATATTAGTGTGAAGTGTGATAGTAACATTTATTTCTCATAGAAAACATTTGAATGATATTTCAGAAGAAACCCAACATCTTTGGCAACAATGTTTCTACCTTAAATCATAGTTCTAATGTCAATCAATGAACGCAGCAGTGTTGGAGCCTGTTACTGCACAGCAAAAGCCTCTTCTGATACAGAGAAGGCACGACCATTTATCACCACGCTTGCTCAATGAGGGTTAGCGATGTCAAGTTTGTCTATCTATCTAATACCTTTAAACGAGCAATTCTTGTAGATATAATATATATAATCTGAATCTTTGAAACGGCTCCAACAATTTTCATTAACTTTGTTATGCAAGAGGTTTCGGGGGCGATTAATCGATCTAGCTAAGCTTCTTTTTTTAATTTTTTAGAAAACGTCGTCTCTATTTTCACCCGAGCAGAGCTTGGTCGCCGTAGAGTTACCACGGCCCTGGTACAAGCAACTGAAGGAACACGGGTGGGTTTTAGTCAATAAAAGTCTGACACGCCCTCCCGCTTCACCCAAAGCGGCAGAAAATATCTTTTTCTGTATTTCCACCCGAGCAGAGTTCGATCGCCCAGATATGAATATTAATTCGATAATTTCAAGTTTCTTCACGATGTTTTCTTTCACCGTTGTCAGCGGTGTCCAAGATAAATTTAGAAAGTATACTTGTCCTAATTTGCGCCCTGCAATTTGTGTTCATGTAAATCTCTCATTTTTACCTTTCGATAACTTGTATCTAAATGACCACTTACCATCAGTAGCAAAAAGCACAGTGTATCCTACAAGAGAGCTGCCCTGTCCAGGTAGACCGATAGGCTGCCAGCCGATACGAAGTGATGTTGACGACACTGCAGTACATTCTACTGATGACGGGGCTTGTTCTGGAGCTGAAGATAATAATAATCAAATTTGATACAAAGTTACAATATTAATGTGGCAAAATGAAGCTGCAGAAGAATTTGAAGTAGAGAATAATATATGTAGATGTGTGCTTAATCAAATTGTGTCTCAGTTCAATTGCAAATTAACGCCTAAAATTAAATGACTAATCAATAGAAATGACATTATTTCAGTTATTTTACCTCCTTCCCGTGTATCTTGAAATACTGGCAGCGAGAATGGTCCCGAACCAGCGTTAGTGAAAGCTGATATAGACACGGCATACCTAGAAATAAAACAGAAGGTTGATTCTCTCAGCTCAGTTTTAGAAAAAAATGTTGTGGCAAGATTAAGCTGCTGGGAATGCTGTTGGAAGAGCGGCTGGCTGCGTCGTGTGTGCTTGGCGTTGTTAATCAATAATTGTCCAGTGGGGATTGTTACACTCGTAATGTGTCATTGATATCAACTGTTGTTTATACTAAGCTAGCCATTTTTAACCGACTTCAATAAAGGAAGAGGCTCTCAATTAGTGAGAATCTTTTTTTTTTAATGTTTGTCCCCGATGTCTCAAAGACGCCTTGATCGATTTGGAAAATTCTTCTTTTGTTTGAAAGGGTTTACTTTTCAAGTAGTCCAATGGTCATCAAGTCTGGATCAGATGATGGAATCCTGCAGAAATCGAGGGAACTCCTCAAATATTATAGGCATATATATAGCGATTTTGGTATTTTCATCAACAATGTAATCATTTGCACACAGAAAGTATCATTTGATGAAGTGGAATTGATGAAGAATACCACAAATTGCCACTGGAACTACTTAATGCTAAGTATGCCTCGGGTATAAGATATCTCGAATAGTTTACTGACTACGACGAAGCAAATACGTATAAATAAATGGTGCTGATGAATGGTACCATCGAAATGATCTGATGATGAAGTCGGAAGGTAGGCACTGGCACTCCGAAATAAAATAATGTATTCTGGTCGTGTTTGAGCTTATTGGAATCATCATGGGATGTACTTTGGCTATAAATGAATTTCATGATAATTGGAGGTAGCTACCAAAATGAAAAATAACAAAAAATTGAACCGACTTCCAAAACAAAACACTACAAAACGAAAAATAAATTTCTTTTCCAAAGTCGGTGTCTAAAAAAGGAAAACAATACCTACGAAAGTAGGCAACAAAGAAATGTCGACTTCGGAAAAGAAATTTATTTTTCGTTTTCTGGTGTTTTGTTTTGGAAGTCGGTTTGTTTTTTTTTTAAGTTTTTATTATACCAATCTTTTGACTTGACCATTTGCTCTAGAAAGAA